>JBCFYV010011135.1:27704990-28094990 GCA_039000515.1 Timema cristinae
AAATTGTATATTTTTAATGATTTGAGGAATATAATTTCTGAACCTGCTTATTATATCAGAAAACGAGAATATCTATGAGCGAGAGCATAAGGTCCTACCAATTTTTCCGGAAAAGGTATTTTTACATACCTCGCATACTACCCCCTCCGAAGGTAGGTGCACTACGGAATTTTTACCGCTTAAGAAAAATCCATCAACCCCCATCTGTGTTCGAACCCACGAACAATTAGACTAGTAAAACGTCATAAATGTTGACCGTGGAAAATATAGCTACTTATTGGAAGCGCGCCATTGTTTTGTAGTCTCAGAGATCCATACGGCAACACCTAACTTGACCTAACCTAGTTATTATAAAGCGTCGAGAAGTTGCTTACAATACTATTTCGGGTTATCTATACTTATAAAATAACATGTCCTGACTGACTGACTGACTGACTGACTGATTCATCATCGCCGAGCCCAAACTATCAAGGCTACAAGCATGAAATTCAGACTGTATATTCATTTTGTTATGTAGGCACCCACTAAGAAAGGATTTTAGAAAATTCCACCCCAAAGGGGTCAAAATAGGGGATGATAATATGTATGAAAGTCTGTCATTTTGAAAGTTACATAAACAAAATTTTGTATTTCGGTTATTGACGTAAAACAAATAAATACGTGTTTCAGGAATTTTGGAAATTTTATTTAATAAGGGATGAAAAAGGGGGTGAAAGTTTGTATCGGACTTGCATTATTTTTGATCTGAGGTCAAGTTATGGTCATCAACGTAACGTAATATTTTAAATTAATCTGTAAATACATATGTATATTTTGTATTTGTATATAATCAACTTCCACGCGAGCAAAGCCGCGGGCAACAGCTATCTAGTACTTTATATACTAAATACGCTCATGGTTTTAGGGGATTAGGAAGGTGTTATTTATATGAAATGTACCCCGCATTTGGTTAGAGAGAAAGGGGTAATTGAAGCCGGGTTTGATGCAACTGTTTTTTCTTTGTTCATTTATGATAATAAGTCTCTTATGCATTTTCCATGTTCTTAGAGAATACAAACAAAATAAGATTCGTATTTTCTAAAAAAAAAAATCTTTTGTTATAAAAATCGGACTGTATGGCGTTGATCAAGTATGTGGGCTGTAATAATTTCTTACCTCATCCTTTTATAAAAGGGATCGAAGAGGGCGCGCGGGCTATTCGGTCATGTTCCATAGAGTTGAAGGTCGGTTACGTCGGTGTCAATGTCCGCCGGAAGAGGGGGCAGGAGAGAGAGGGGAGGGGTTAGACAGAGAGACCAAATACCGCGCTGAGTTGAGTGACCTTGACGCGAATATCGAATGCTCAGGACTGCTGGAAAGGGCGAATAACCTATCAAGGTTTTCCAAGAGATGGCGGTGTATTTTTTTTATTATTATGATCTTTCTTTCTCTCTTATCGTTTTCCTTTTACCTTTTAGACCTAGAGCAAAGGATGAGTTTTATATATTAAAAAAAAAGTATCTTAAGTGACCTTGAAACGAAGGTAAGGTGTCGTCTTTATAAACTTTATTGTTCGAATAGTTTGCAAGCCAGCATGTTATTTGTTTAGTTACAATTAAATATCAGGAAAAACCAAGTTGATAGAGAAAGAGTTATAAGACATGAAACTCATTCTAACAATAAAATAAAAATCTTAACTACAATCCGATTTTCATAGCAAGACATTTATAGAAAATACAAACAATTATTTTGCTGTCACCATTAAAAACGTTTTACCATTTTGATAACAAAAGGCACATATTTTTATCCCACTCAGCCTCTACGCAAATGCGGTTACACTCAGTGTTATTTCAAACTTCCACATCTTTAACAGACTAACGTAATTAGTACATGTGTTTATAGCCTCGACTCGTAGTAAGACGTGGTGCTAAAAATCGAGAAAGTAGACTAGTAAGTATTCTTCCTATAAAGATTGGACTGTAGTAACTTTTCTAGCTGCCAGATAAGGTTCTTCCTACGAACATTGGACTGTAGTAACTTTTCTAGCTGTCAGATAAGGTTCTTCCTACGAACATTGGACTGTAGTAACTTGTTTAGCTGTCAGATAAGGTTCTTCCTATGAACATTGGACTGTAGTAACTTTTCTAGCTGTCAGGTAAGGTTCTTCCTACGAACATTGGACTGTAGTAACTGTTCTAGCTGTCAGATAAGGTTATTCCTATGAACATTGGACTGTAGTAACTTGTCTAGCTGTCAGATAAGGTTCTTCCTAAGAACATTGGACTGTAGTAACTTGTCTAGCTGTCAGATAAGGTTCTTCCTATGAACATTGGACTGTAGTAACTTTTCTAGCTGTCAGGTAAGGTTCTTCCTACGAACATTGGACTGTAGTAACTGTTCCAGCTGTCAGATGAGGTTCTTCCTAAGAACATTGGACTGTAGTAACTTTTCTAGCTGTCAGATAAGGTTCTTCCTACGAACATTGGACTGTAGTAACTGTTCTAGCTGTCAGATAAGGTTATTCCTATGAACATCGGACTGTAGTAACTTGTCTAGCTGTCAGATAAGGTTCTTCCTAAGAACATTGGACTGTAGTAACTTGTCTAGCTGTCAGATAAGGTTCTTCCTATGAACATTGGACTGTAGTAACTTTTCTAGCGGTTAGATAAGGTTCTTCCTATGAAAATCGGACTGCTCCTACTTCCCAAGTACTCGACGCGAGGTAATTGAACTCGTGGCGTCACCCAGAATGTTCCAAGGACATCTCAAATCGACCTTCCTTACAAGGAATATTCTAATCCTGCGTCGGAAAGGAGACGTTAGTGAAGTTGTCTGGAATCGAGCCACGACAGTTTATTTAAGTGAATAGGCACAATGTTTTTTATTATTATTATTCAATACCATTTAGCACATGGGTTATTTAATGGCTCAGTCTAGTAATATTTTTTAAGTATAGCAATATTGTTATAGATCAAGAGTCACAGTTGAAAATCATATATTACACGGGCTCTTTCCACATAAACCAAAAACTGTATTTTTTTTTTCATCGCGTCTCACAATCATTTAAGGTTATACACTTATGTACTAATTACGTTAATGTCTCAGGGACGAATAAGCTAGAATTTAGAGGAAGTGTATCCGCATTTTATTTGAGGGAGAGTGGTAAATCCATTTATGTAAAATACTACATTCGACCGGGTTTAGAGACCTGAACTTTCCCCAAAAAGAAAGTATATGCTCTATATTGTATGAGTCACTGACTGTACCCGTATGAAAGGTTAGTGCCCTCTAGAAGTATTTTGTTTGCTCTGTGTTTGTTTCCATGTCTACCTCTTTTATTTATCGGTTAATAGCTTTATATAGATAACAAAGTACTCATCCATTCCTTAGTGGCTAGATTCACGCCCGGATATGGGGGGCTGAGCAGTCTAAGACGTTGGGCACATTTACATTTTTGCTATCATCGTCACGGTTAACGTAAGCCACTTGGTCTATTGGTCAGAATTGGTCTAGAAGCCCCGGGGTTCGATAGGTATGTTTTTCCTCGAATGGAAATTGTTCCTTTTGATTGCATTAGTTTGGTTCAAGTTAGGTTTAAGATTCCTACAGACACCCACGTAATTATAGTCATAATCATCATCACCCCACCATCTCAGCTGGGTTAAGTAATCGCGCTTACACGATGTTTAGTCCAATAACCCCTGGTGTCATATGCACACACAAAAATCATGGTTTTAATCAATTTCAATATTGGTGCATTTCCCACAAGATACCCTACTCACCCTTACCTCAAAGATCCTCGTTCCCGGCACAGATTTATCTGATTATCAAACCCTTCCTTCCCCTCTGACAAGACGTGTATTAATCACAACTTGTGAATGTGTGGAATGCCAGGCCTCCACCGTGGTTCGGATCCCACGTTAAACTGTAGGTCCTCCATTTCATCTCACAATCACCCTACCGTTACACATTAGCGCAAGTGCGTATAACCCGAACGGGTAGTAAGACTTGGTGATAGTTATAATAATAATATTATAATAAAAATTACTTTTGCTTGGGTTGAAATCTTTTTAAAATGAAAAAAAGCTATAAAAATTGAGAGGGAAAATCTGAAAAAGTCGTGTGTGTGTGTGTGTGTGTAGGGTAAAAAAAAGGATAATATGAGGGAATTTATTTAAAGACAGTTAAAAATTATTAAATTAAAGTCCTAGAAAAAGATCAAGATACCCACTTCGGTGGCCACATGGTATAAGGCACTACTCTTGCAATAGACTAGACTGCCGATTATGAGGAGATAGAGGTTCAAATATCGGTCGGGTGTACTGAGAGGGATTAGTCCAAAATGGTTTTCCACTCTCTCTATACACAAATGTGGATACACTTCAGCTAAATATAGCCTTCCTAATCTTTGAATCCTTTAGCTTAATTAGTACATAAGCGAAAACCCGAACGGGTAGTAAGATGTGATGCTAAAAATTATTTAGGAAAACATTAAAAAAAAAAAGTTTTCGGAAAAGCTTGAAAAAGTCATTGATATTTTAAATAGAATTTTATGGACCACCTTGAAAAATGTTTTAGACTAGGGGCTTTGACGAGGTTAATAACTTGTAAATTATACTTTGAACTGGTTGACTAATTTACTCAATAAACGGATAAATATAACTTCTTGAATGTACGGTTACAACGACTGCCGTTAGACTTCACGCGAATACAGGAAGTCGTTAAAACTAAATACTTTGGTCAATTACTCGGAGCTTCTAAAAATACACTAACCGAGGTTTGGTGGATTGACCTTTCAAGTTAACACTTCCTCGTTTCTTCAAGTTTTATGTTCGTACAATATCAACAATTCAACTGAGCTATAAACGGGGCTTTCCAAGTTCAATTCTGGCCAATGGCTATAAATAATTTAATGTTTGTATATAGGTCTCTATGCCCTATTACATTGCTTACTGATATCATTATCATTATTATTATTATTATTATTAGCACCGCGTCTTACTACCCGTTCGGGTTATACGCACATACGCTAATGTGTAATGGTAGGGTGATTGTGAGATGAAATAGAGGACCTACAGTTTAACGTGGAATCCGAACCACGGTGGAGGCCTGGCATTCTCCACATTCACAAGATGTCTTGTCAGAGGTGAAGGAAGGGTTTGGTAATCAGATAAATCTGTGCCGGGACCGAGGATTGAACCTCGGACCCCTGCATAGAAGTCCGACACCTTACCCCTAGACCACCAGGTCACCTCTTACTGATATCAAATTCTTTGATCTATATTTCGCGTTCTAAGGGGTCCGCCTCTGTTAGCTTATAAACTGCCACGCAATGTTTATATCTACGATGCCGTTTTACAAAATATAGTTCACGCCAAAGTAAAGTGGAAATATTCCAACAGGGATCTTTTTCCTTAACATTCCAATAGATAGAGTTTTATTAATAGAAACAAATATGTGGAAATATGACATTTGCTCATTTTCAACGACTTTTTAATCATATTTACGGAGCTATGAGACTAGTCTTGATGAAAAAAGGGCTCTAAATTTAGCCTTCCTTTAAACAAATACAGTCATTGTTTGATATTTGAGAACTAGCAGCGAGCTTTGCTCTTTACATTGAGATAAGAAGTTTCCTCTAACAAATACAGTCTTTGTTTGATATTTGAGAACTAGCAGCGAGCTTTCCTCTTTACCTTCAGATAACAAGTTTCCTCTAACAAATACAGTCATTGTTTGATATTTGAGAACTATCAAACAAATACAGTCATTGTTTGATATTTGAGAACTAGCAGCGAGCTTTCCTCTTTACCTTGAGATAAGAAGTTTGGTATTTTTCTTTCGCCTCTTTTTTATTGATATGACAAAAGGGGGTTTTAGGTGAAGGACGAAAGCGAGTATAAGTTTAGACAAAATATAGAAATAGTTCCATAAAATGACAACAGACCATGTATTTTAAGTCATGAGGTCTGACAACGACTAATAATATTAAAGTGGCGCAATAAGGCTCTTATTTATAGAATAGGCAAAACCAACAAGAATGGCAATTATGTACACTATATAGTTCAAGTTACTTGTAATTTCATGAAATGTATATATATCTTAACTGTATATGTTTTACGATCAATGAAAAAAGGCAAATAGGCCCTAAGTGAAATTCGGTCACTACAGTACTCATATGAGATATATCCAAGAATTGTTGAGATTATTATTATTAAATATTATTTTTACTGTAGAAAATTAAACTTAAAATATCTACTGAAGATATGTTTTATTTATTTTTGGCTTAGAATCGAATTTTTACCTTTAAATATTTTTTGAAAACTGAGACTTTAAATAACATTCCCTTCCCCCTCCCCCTCCCTTTATCATATCACACTATTAAGTCCTGTGCCGATTCCAACCTGTGTTTAGAAAGTGTGTGCGAACCGAACCAACCACAAATTCAAATCATACATAAATAATTACAAAATGTATCTTATTATTGTGTCAAAAAAAAAAAAACCTATCCACCGTCCGTTAGCCGGCAATTACCACAATACGAGTTTTCTGATTAGACCCGTGTGTGTGTGTGTGTGTGTTCTAATAATGTCGAAAATATGAAAGTTAAACATAGTTTATACGTTGTTTAAGTGGGATTGTATATCATTAAGATAACGTAATCGTTGTGGAATGGAAGTTAAAACCGTATTTAGCAGTCTTGCATACGCGAGAAAGTGGAAATAAAAAAATTTGGAAAACTCTTTAGTGCTCTAAGAGATTGGGGTTTAATGTCCTAAAAGGTTCGGGAATTCATTTTTCAGAAGGTTTAACGGGACCCTAAATAAGCAAAACAAATAGTTTTTTTTTTATTAATTAGTTGTTTTTGGTTGCCGCCACTTATTACACGTCCGGGTTATCCGTGTGTTTAGACTCCAAAGGCGGGTAGGGATGATCAAGGTATAATTTTAAAAGGACTGCACCAGCATTTGCACGGGAGGAGAGGGAGAAACCAGATCAGGAATAATATCTCCCTTTATAGCAATTAAAATTTTAGTGTAATACCTCTAGCCACTACTACGGGGAGAAATTTGATGAGAGCTTAGAGTAGAGATAGGTTAGCACTTCTGCCACTAGATTTCAATTTTCAAAGGAAATGCTTTTTTTTAAACAATTTTTTTCAGGGCTTTAAAAACATCTGTGAACATTGATAACATTTTACTTTATTATTATTATTATTTTTATTTCATAGGTATTGGTAATAATATCAAAATTGACATCTGTAGATCACATGACTTGACGTATGAATACGTGAAATTTAGATCTAGTAACTTTTATAGCTGTCGGATAAAAACTTTTAACGGATTGCAACCCAAGTGCATTGTAAATGCATGGTGCCTAAAGACAGGGAAAACCTGGAAAAGTAAGGGAATTTTTGGATGTTAGGGAATTTAATTAAAATTAAGGAAAAGTCAGGGAATTAAAAAAATATGTCTAAAATATTCCATTAATTTCACAACTAAACACTAAAACAAAATATAATACCTAAATAAAATAACATTTTAATATTTTAAATAACTGATAAAACTGTTTATGTTTAGTAGATACAAACTTTTTTTTTTAATATGTGATCAATAATAAATAAAACAGTTATCATCCACCATTAAAACTGGGAAAAAGTAGTCAGAGAAAATTAAAAAAATGTTATGTAGCTCCCCTGAAATGGTTCACCCGTAACGCGTCAGATTATTAAATCCTCTTCTCAGTCGTGCTGACCGTTCATCCAACACAAGACCACGGTCGAAACCGAAAGGTGTTCCTCCCCCCCACCGACGTGAGCCATCCCAACAGACCCGGAAATGATTCTGGTGAAGAAAGTTGATTGTATACCCCCTTTTTTTGATGGCTCATATTGTTAGTTCATTCCTTGCTCCTTCTTCTTGTTGATATTCTGTGTGCCTCTCTCTCTCTCTCCGGGTTACTCGGCCGCACGACGGAGAGATGAACAGGGTCACTCTCTCAACAGGATGGGTAGGAGAGGGGGGAGGGGCAGATCGAGCAAGCCTCAAGCTAGTCGCGCGCAAGTTGAAATTATCTTGTGATCAGCGCACAGTTTTTTTTTATTTAATCGAAACTTGAAACGTAAAAATCACTCTCTTTCCTTTTTTTTCTCTCTCTCTCTCTCTCTCTCTCAATCCTCCCGAGATTTTTTCTTATCACTGTTCATATATTAAAACATGATAGTCTCTGGTTTCAGATAATCATCCGTGGAAAATATTATTATTATTATGATTAGCACCACGTCTTACTACCCGTTCGGGTTATACGCACTTACGCTAATGTGTAATGGTAGGGTGATTGTGAGATGAAATGGAGGACCTACAGTTTAACGTGGGATCCGAACCACGGTGGAAGGCCTGGGCATTCCCACACATTCACAAGTTGTGTGCACGTGAACAATAAAACCACTTTTTTTTTTTGTGTGTGTGTTCCATGTTTAAATATTCGCGCGTATGCTCGGAGTTGTGTCGTCCTTTGGTATAGTATAAGACAACACGCGTTGGGTTGGACCAGTCCAACGCACAGTATGCGCATGCGCGGTGATATGTTGATGTGCGCATGTTAGTGGTCTGATACCTTTCCTCTCTTCTCCAACCCATCCAGAGCGTAAACAGACGGTCGTAGTTTAGCTAGTGCCGTCAGAAGGAGCTTCTTTCTCGTAACGCGAAATACCTTCTTCCCTCCACCATACCTTCCCTCCAACATACCTTTTCCTCTGATAATCGCGTGTAAATAACGTCACACCCGTCGCATCATTTCCGAGTACGTTTCTTTTCTAGTGTGAAATTACCAATTCTATAATTATCCCCTCCCTCCCACTCTTTCGAACCGAGTGAACACGCTGAAAGAGGCGTCAGTCTCGTCTAGTTTTTTTTTTTTTTTTGCACCACGTCTTACTACCCGTTCAAGTTATACGCCTATGAACTAATTACGCTAATGGGTAAGAGAATTGTACTCACATTTGCGCGGAAAACTATTTAGGATAAAAAAAACCACTCCTTCAATAAGCCCTATTGGGATTCGAACCCTTATCTCTCTATAATCGGCAGTCTAATCTATTGACAAAATGATGCCCTTAGACCACGTAGTCTGGGTTCGTATAATATTGTTTATCAGTTAAGAGGAAGGTTGTACTAATTAGTTTTTCATTTATGGGTTTCACCACTCTATCTCCACGCAAATGTGGCTACATTTGCTCTAAATTATACCTTCCATCTCCGTACGTCAATGAGTTAATTATGTGTACGGCCCGAACGGGGTACTAAGACGCGCTGACAAAGAAAACTTAAAAATAAAAAAACTTGTGATGATTGCCTCATTGATACAGTTGTTTGCGCAGTTGTTAGGCAACTTCGCATTGTAAGCACAACTTTAAATTAGGTTAATCAATTCAACTGTTGAAACAAAGGCTTACAATATGTGTTTCCGTGTTCACAGGTAGTCAATCTCCTGATAGTCTTTTACTACACTGGTCGGAATATATTGGTTAGAAGATAAATAAAATAATTCTCCAGTACAAATAAAGAGTTGAATTTTCTTCACGCGGTGATATCAACAGTTGTTGAATATTTGTTGAGGGTGTCTTGGAATTTAATGAAAAACATTTTTCTTCGTTTAAAAAGTTTGGTCATCTAATTAAATGACTATGATCATGATAGATATTCCAACAACTGTTGATATCACCGAGTGAAAAAAATTAAACTCTATATTTCTACTGGAGCAATATTTTATTTATTTTAGCCAGAAAAATGTTTTTAATATAAAATCTGCAAAAATACTGGCCTTTTCTTGGGTCCCATACATCCTCACCTTGAACTCTATTTAAATTGAATGCATGAAATATTTTGTAACTAATTTGCATAATTAGAATAATATATTATCTAGGGCTATTGTACGTATCCAGCTTTACCCGGGATAATGTTTTTAATTTAATGATTGTATACGTGGAAAGTAACTTTAAAGTCTGCGCCTTTAAGCGATGATTTACCCAGGGCACGACCCAGTTTTCTTAATTAATTTTAAAATATATAATCAAAATTTTAAAATTCCTTCCTTAAGATGTACTCGTTGTGCACAGGGGATATGCATTTTTTTTTTTTAATCTCAAACCTTTACTTGCGGTAAATATCGCGCTATGTTCATGACAGATAATAATCTTCTGAGCGCGCTTTAGCTGTCGTCCTATATCTCACTTGTGGGAACGCCCGGAAAGTAGGCTATCCCGCCACACAGTGGTGTCGGATAGTTTGCTCGGGTTTCTATCTCCGGGCGCGTTCCATTTCTCAATTCTCTCCTTCACGTATGGTGGCGGCGCAATGGTTTCTCGTAAAGACTCACTAGGTCTCAATTGGCAATATTAAATACGCACACCTCCAAATCATCTTTTCTAAATGAAAGTAACAGAGAAATTAATATTAGGTGTTTTATCTTACAAAGATCCATTTCTTTTGTCAGTGAACTTAGACCGCCAATGCACTCTGTCCTCTGCCCTCCTTCAACTTCCAGAATTTTCTTCTTTCCTTCAATCATCCAATATTTGAATCCTCCTCCTTCCAAGCACCTCTTTCCCTCAACCTTTCCTTCTATGACGTCATACAGAAGACAGTTCCTCCTAAGGATGTATCCTGTCTGATTTGTACCGAATAATCACATCCAAAATGTTTCTCTTCTCACCCACTCTTCATTTGTCCCCCTGTCTGCCCACCTGATCTTCTCAGGTCTTCTCCAGCATCACATTTCAAAACTCTCCAAGTATTTACTCTCCATTTTCCTGAGGTCCAAGTTTATGCTCTACATATTAAATGTTACTACAGTCCAATGTTCATAGGAAGAACCTTATTTGACGGCTAGAAATTTAAAATATTTAATTTCTTGTATTCATACGTCAAGTCATGTCACTTTGTCTAATAAATACCTATAAAATAGCAATATTAATATAGGAAAATCATTGTTGACCACAAAACAATATTTATATTTTATAAAATAGCAATATAATATAATAAAATGTGATCAATGTTAACCAAAAAACAATTTATTTGTATTTTATAAAAAAAAGTCCTTACTATAAAAATTGGACTATATCAACCTGTAAGGGTAGTCTAGTCAAATCCTTGTTTGGTGTGTTTATTAAAAGGTTGGTATCGAGTTTAGAGAGAGAGAGACAGTGTATGCGCGGTGTGAATGCCCTCGGGTAAGCGCATGCGCCATTTTTTTTTACGTCACCGTTATCATGTATAAATATATCTATCTAGTTCTAGCTGCTGTGTGTGTGTGTTCTCGTAGAACGGATAGTGGCGCTGACCCAGTTCCGCCGCGGGGGGGAGCCCCGGTCATTGGCCTCATGTACAGAGAGGTTCGTTCAGCGAGAGCTTGCGTGGAAAACAAAAGCGAAACTAGAGCGTCAACACACACACACACACACAAAAACCACCCGAACCCAACCTTCACATCCTCTTTTTTCTCCATGTTTTGGTGATGATACACGATACCATGACACACTAATACAAGTCTTGTTTGTTTAGATCGTAGGGGGAAAAAAAGTTTGTCAATTTATTCGTGTGGAGATCTTTTTTTAACCTAGCAAAGCTTTTACCGACTGACCAAATTTTTCCACAGGTCGATGGGGCAATCCCTTCTCCCCCCCCCTCGCCCACATCTGTGGACACGCGGTTTAAGGCGGGATGTATTGGTTACATTAATTATGCTCAGAATATGCGTGTTCTTTAAATTGAGAAAAAAAAATTATACCTGGACTTGGGAATCGAACACGGGACCTCATATGAGTTGAAGAATGTCTCTGGACACGGAGGGATTCCTGGATAGCTTAGTGGTTTAGGAAATTGGTGTACTAAGGTAAAGATCCCGGTCTCCCAGGTTCGATTCTTGTGTTCAGGTGATAGCTCTCAGCTTGGTTATTTGATACATAAGAATATTTGGCTAAAATAAATAAAATTTAACTTCAGTAGACAAGTTAAGTTCGATTATCAACAGAAATAGTAAGAAGAGATCTAAACATTTCTTGAATATATGTTATTGGGCATAAAATAATTTTACGAAAAACCTTTTAAACGAAGAGAAAAAGTGACTGCCGATGCCAGGAAACGGTTCGAATTCCCAGTCGAGTATACCGAATGTAGTTTTTCTTGAAATGTTTTTTTTCACACTCCACACAAATGCGGATACAATTTCCCTAAATTCAACCATACTCCAACCTAACGCATTATCGTGATTAGTATGGATGCGTGTATAGCCCGGATGGGTAGTAAGACGTCTTGTTGAAAAAGTCATTGTGAAAATTAAGCTTTGTTCATAACAGATATTCAACAACTGTTGATGTTACATTATGTGAAAAATTTAAATAAATGTATCTAGTGAAGAATTTTTTTTAAAAAATTCGTGTCAAAAAACACTCTTTTTTTCGGTGTTATAAAATACACGCCTTAGTTCGCTCTTCCTTTGATTCAGTTTATCACTTTTATGAGAGATTAAAAACATTTGTCGAGATAAAAATAAGATTGTTATCTCTTACACAGATCATTAACCTTTCATGATTGAAAAAAATATATAGTTTTTTGCACTTTAAATACAATTTTTCTCGCCTTCGCCCAATCTTTACTATAAAGTGGAGAGAAAAAATAAAGACTTTCGATACTGTCTTACGAAACACCCAGTCTGTGGGAACAGTTACGATCCAATCCATCGATCCGTGTCCTATGATCGAGATAAAATCAGATCCTCAAAGGAAGAACCATAGAGAGATATAAAAAATACTAGATCTACTATCACGAATTAAAACTTCAAGTTACTCATCTGTCATTTTTAAAAGAAATTATCAATACCTATAAAATTATATATATAGGAAAAAAGTGTTTTGTCTTTTTTTCTTAGGTCTGTGCGAATAATATTTTTCAATCTCGAATCTAACACGGATATTCCAATAATAAGATTCAAAATTCCGAATCGAACCCAAATCTTCTAAATTTTTAAGGTTCAAAATTATGAATCGATCCCGAATCTTCCAATAATAAAACTCGAAATTTCAAATCGAACCCGAATCTTCCAAATTTTAAAATTCAAAATTCCGAATCCAATCGAATCTTCCAATATTAAGAGTCGGATTTGTATTCGAAATTCCGAAAGGCTTACACACAGGCTTAATTTTTTTTTTTTTTTAATGGTCCTTGTTATGAAACATTGAACTGTTATCTTTTCACAACAGCTGGAAGAACAGAAAAAAAACAAAAGTGATTAATGATCAATTTGGATGTTTTTTTAAGAAAGAGAAGGGGTAAAAGTGGGGGGGGGGGGGCTTTACGTAGGTCGAACCAAAACGAGATTAATAGTTAATATTGATCGAAGAGAGGGGTACGGTTGTTTTTATCATGCTACACTGTATCGTTTGTTGAGAGGGGGGGGGGCAGTAATGCTCCAGTGAGAGCAACGACACGTCGAATGAAAGAGAGAGAGAGAGAAAAGGAGAGCGTTATGCCTTGTCTTTAGTCGCAAGGAGGTGAATGCCCGCGGCTGACCTTCCTTCCTCCTCCCCCCCCCTCTCCTGACTTGACTCCGCGGTCCTGCGCTTCTCTGTGTGACTGTTAAAAAAAAGTTGTCAATTACCACCCCCCCTTTTTTTTACCCCGCCTACACACACAAATTTCAACCTTGTATTATTATTTTTTTTCACCCACTAAATGACCATCAACGATCTGACCCCAATTCAAACTATTATTTATTATTTTAACCATTTTTTTTTTTAGCACCGCGTCTTACTACCCGTTCGGTTTATAACATATTTACTAATTACATTAATGGTTAGGGGTTGGAAAAGCTTAGGTCAGATGAAGTGTACCCACATTTACTTGAAGGGAGCACATGTTTCATACGTCAAGTCGTGTGAATTTGCATCTGTCGCTTTTTAGAAATATATTTTAGAAAGTTACATTTTTCTCAAAAGTTTTTTTTTTCTAAAAAATATATAATTGTAAATTTTTTCCATGCACCCCTCGGGAAAGGAACTATAGGTCCCTTATCACTGAATCTCAGGGACAGATTGATGTGTTTGTTGTGAGCTAACATGTTGGATTACAACCCCCCTCCTTTCCCCCCCCTTCCCACTACCAGTGGCGTGTGGTAATCAACTCGGAAGAAGGGGGGAACTTTCATCATCGGGAGTCATTGGCCTGCCGAGTGGGAGGTGACGTCATCATCGGTCGTTTCGTCACGTCTGTTTGTGACCTGGCGCTACTTCCGAACAGGTGTGTGGGGGGAGGGGGGGCGGTTGGTTCGGTTCGAATACCTGTCAGTGCTAGAGATCACGCTTAGTAGTAATGGGAGCGCACTGGACTTTGATAAATAAGTGAGTCATATTGTTAAAGCTATCTGGCAATAGGAGAACAAACAGGGGAAGAGGAAAATACAAACGACAGTACAATGTGTTGTGACCCCTCTTATTAAAGGACGTCATTCTATTCCCAAAGATCCATTCTACACTCCTATAACCAGTTACCTTTCGTTTCCAGGACATTTAGCTCTTAATGATCAACAGAAATATGTGTATTTTCAGAGATGTCAACTTTTAAACTATGTTTACAAGTCTATAGATGTATAGGGCCATAGAACATAGTTTTGTGTTCATTACAGTAAACAACAAACTCGTGTATTATTAAAGGTTTTGATGGATTTATTTCATTACTGGGTGACGTCATATTATTATTATTATTAGCACCGCGTCTTACTACCCATTCGGGTTATACGCACTTACGCTAATGTGTAATGGTAGGTGATTGTGAGATGAAATGAAGGACCTACAGTTTAACGTGGAATCCGAACCACGGTGGAGGCTGGCATTCCTCACATTCACAAGATGACTTGTCAGAGGTGAGAAGGGTTTGGTAATCAGATAAATCTTTGCCGGACCGAGGATCGAACCCCGGCCGCCAGCACAGAAGTCTGACACCTTACCCCTAGACACCAGGTCACCGTCATCTTGTTATGTATGCAGATAATCCGTTTTGGGGTCAAGATAGCGTTTCTTAACCCCGATCTGGGGACAAAACCATAGCAGAACTTTTACTATTGAGATAAATGTCCCGGGCTCAATTTCCGGTAAGTATGAGTTTCCCCTTTTTAAAGTGGAAATGAACGGTCGGGGAGTTGGGTGTAGAGTCTGCTCTAGATTTAAGTTGGTTTGTAAGTCATGTGCTGATACAATCATTCGGTTCAGAAAAAGCCTTAAATAAAATGAAAATATTAAATGGCGTAAAAAATCACTATTTCTCTCAAAATCGTTCGATAGAATTTTTTCCCAAAAATTTAAGTTCACTAATTTCTGTGATATCTAATGGTGGATGTAAGAGATTAGCGTTTAATAACAACTTTTTTGTAAAGTTTCATTAATTCCAACATAAGATCAATTTCTGTTGGTAAAAATGTAATCATAACATGTACTATTGCTATTATGTCTTGTTTAAAAATAAAAGTTTTATTTATTCTTAAATCCGGATGATATACAACATTGTTGATTTATAGAAGCATAGACCGTGTTATTAGATAGAACTTTTTAAATAAATAATAGTTGTATGAAATCGGACACTTACAGTATAACGAAGTTTGATATGATGTGACATTCATATGTAAATGTCGGATAATTTTAAATGAGAGGGGGGGGAAATAGTACCTGAAGTAGGTAACTACTATCAAATCTGTATTCCACCATCTAGCAAAGTTGGGAGACCGATCGCGGCCATTCTATTAGAACATAACCATTACAGTCTACATGTTAGATATTCCGTAATGGATAACTAAAGCGTGAAGAAAGAGTGGGGTGAAGGGGGGGGGGTGAGTTACTATTAATTATTACCTGGCACACGACTGTCTACTATTAAAAAAACCGACCTGCACCCAACAGTGTGGTTATAACAATCCATTGAATATAGCAACATATAGCTGTTACATGCCACCCATTAGCCAAGTATTAAACGATACATGTGTTGTTAATTAGTTATTATTATTAGCACCGTGTCTTACTACCCGTTCGGTTGTACGCACTTACGCTAATGTGTAATGGTAGGTGATTGTGAGATGAAATGAAGGACCTACAGTTTAACGTGAGATCCGAACCACGGTGGAGGCCTGGCATTCCCCACATTCACAAGATGTCTTGTCAGAGATGAAGGAAGGGTTTGGTAATCAGATAAATCTGTGCCGGGACCAAGGATTGAACCCCCGGACCCCCAGCTGAGAAGTCTGGACACCTTACCCTTAGACCGCCAGGTCACCCTGTTGCTTATTAAGTACCACCACCAATTTCGCCAATGTGCTAGCGATGTGAAAGGTTGAAATTTAGGACGTTGAGAGAGATAAATGTAAAAACCAGCTAAAAAGATTTTAAATAAGACGCCCTCATTACACCCAACGGGGATTTGAACCCGTATCCGATATCACGTCGTCGATGTTGCTAGTACCGTAGTTTTTTTCCTACCCAAGCACATCTAATTTCCAAAATAGCCGCTTCATTGGCTGAATGGTCTAAGGCGTAATAATACCTAAATAAAATAACAATTTAATTTTTTAAATAACTGATAAAACTATTTATGTTCAGTATATACAAACTTTCTTAATATGTGATCAATAATAATATAAAACAAAAGTCATCATCCACCATTAAAACTGGGAAAAAAGTAGTCAGGGAAAATTAAAAAATGTTGCCTGGAAAACCTGAGAAGAAGTCAAATGGAAAATATTTTTGGATGACAGGGAAAACCTGGAAAAGTCAGGGTATTTTTGGATGACAGGGAAAACCGGGAAAAAGTATGGAAATTTTGTAAAATGTATTTTTAGCCACCCTGTTTCGCACTGAATTTTACATCTTGCAGTCCTAGGTTCAGTAATTTTAGGCATGGCAAACCTAGGTATAGTTCACGTGATGTGTCCTCTATGTAGACGGGCAGTGACTGTACAGGTAGGTACATTTCGATACGAACGTGAAGGTAGAAGGTATATAGTGTGTCATTGACCCGCTGGAACTTCCATACAACGCATTCTTCCTGGAATCAGTGACTGACCCTCTGACAGGAATTCAGGGATTTTATCACCTGCGTGAGTCAGTGGCGTGTGTGGGAGTTATGAGGAAGGGATCGTCGACCCAAATACTCCCTGCTTGGTTAGGAGTAGACAAGTCCATTTGTTTGTTTTTTAATATCTATATCATCAGCAACTTTTGACATTATAAAAAATAAAATTTATATTCCTCATAAAAAAAGTTTCCAATACAAGAGATACGATAGACTGTCTACTTTTTATTTATCACGCATATTACAACCTGTTCCAAATTACAAGCATTTGTTGTGATATTTAATCTAATGGGGTAGGATAAGGAAGGAAGCATATTAAATGTAGTTTACCAGCATTTGCGTGGTAGGAGAGTGTGAAACCATTTAGTAAATTCACTCTTAGTAAAGTCGATCTCATCATCCGCAGGCAAGTCTTAACACGAGAGTCGCACCTTAAACCATTCGGCCACTGAAGCAGGAAACTATGATAGTTATAATATCTCTTATTATTCCAAGATATAAAGGTTGAGAGTCTTAGAACTGCCATTATAGTAGAATAAGAAAACTTGTTATAATATCTCCATTAAATACCCCAGAGAGAAATGTGTAGGGTCTTATATCCGCCACTGTAATGGAATAAGGAAACGTTAATTGTTATAATGTCTCCACTATATACCCTAGATATAAACGTTGAGGGTCTTAGACCCGCCACTATATTAAGGTCAAGCCGGGTATTAAGCGCGGTGCATAGGATGACTCCTTGTAGGTTCTCCCCCCCTCACCCTAGCTCGGAGGGGGATGGAAGGGGGGAAACCGCGACCTAAAAACGTAACGAACGCTCTACGACACAAGTCCATGCAAATGTGTTGATTCGCTCCGAAGTAGGTCAACCTCGTTCGTTGAACTCTCTTACCAGTAAAGAACGAAAAAAGGGGGGGGGGGAGGTCGAAAGATAACGTCCGCACTAACTTGATAACAGATTATTGAGCACAACAAGCAATCACTCGCTCTATTGAAAATATAAATTACCTGCTCTCCCCCCCCCTCCCCAATCCCACATACACCCAGCACTCATTAAATCAACTTTTATTATATTTTGAAATTATTGAACTAATAAAAAACGTTAATTCATTTTTATGACTAGTTATCAAATATATTTGTTGGTTAGTTTTTTTAACCTTGGCTATTTTGGCAACAACAAAAAATTCTTCTATATAACCCTCCTACACCTGTTCCTTTCGATTTTATGAATTTTACATTCAGATCTAAAAATCGGGCTTAAAGAGATTATTACAATAGAAAAAAAACGACTCCCCCAATTTAACAATGAACAATTGTAAATTTTCTAGCTGTCAGATAAGGTTCTTCCTATGAACATTGGCTGTGTAATTCTGCTGTCAGTAATTTCTTACGAACATTGACTGTAGTACTGTTTTAGCACAATAAGGTTCTTCCTATGAACATGGACTGTAGTACTTTTCTAGCTGTCAGATAAGGTTCTTCTTAGAACATTGGACTGTAGTAACTGTTCTAGCCATCAGATAAGGTTTTCCTATGAACATTGGACTGTAGTAACTTTTCTAGCTGTCAGATAAGGTTCTTCCTATGAACATTGGGCTGTAGTAACTGTACTAGCTGTCAGATAGGTTCTTGCTATGAACATTGGACTGTAGTAACTTTTCTAGCTGTCAGATAAGGTTCTTCTATGAACATTGGACTGTAGTAACTGTTCTAGCTGTCAGATAAGGTTCTTCCTATGAACATTGGACTGTAGTAACTTTCTAGCTGTCAGATAAGGTTCTTCCTTATGAACATTGGACTGTAGTAACTTTTCTAGCCCGTCAGATAAGGTTCTTGCTATGAACATTGGACTGTAGTAACTTTTCTAGCTGTCAGATAAGGTTCTCTTACGACTTTGACTGTGAACGTTAGCTTCAGTGGTCTCTTACGACATTGACGTAGTAACTTTTCTAGCCATCAGATAAGGTTCTCCTATGAACATTGGACTGTAGTAACTCTTCTAGCGTCAGATAAGGTTCTTCTAGAACATTGAACTGTAGTAACTTTTCTAGCAGTCAGATAAGGTTCTTCCTATGAACATTGGACTGTAGTAACTGTTCTAGCTGTCAGATAAGGTTCTTCCTATGAATATTGGACTGTAGAAGACTCAACGTTATCGTCATCACCAAGTGACGAAATTTGCCTCACCCAGTCTTACAAAAAAAAAACCCCACCTTTCCTTCTATATCTCCATCTCTCTCTTATTCGTAGTAGTAATACGTCCGTGCGTGCGTGTTGCGTTTAAAATACTCTCACTTTCTCGCGTTGAACCCTAACCAAGCTCTCTCCTAGCGGGAGGAGAGAGAGAGAGAGAGAGAGAGAGACAAAAGAAATAAAAAACACACACACACAAAAAAAGCGGTCCACACGGTGAGTTCAACGGCCGGGAAGTGGGTCAGCCGGGCGAACTCGGGCCAACCCTCCCCCCCCCCCTCTTACCCTCCTTTTCACTATACTAACTTCCCCCCTCTCTCTTTAGCGACATATTCTAGCTCAGTCCGTTACCAGGCTTCTCATCGGCGAGACGTTTTTAACGTTTGCTCCCACGTAAAAAAATAAATTGTTTAAAAAGCGTTTATAGAAACTTTATGCTAATTTTTATATCTATACCACCAATGCGCGTTTCAACATTTCTTTGTTTTTATATACGGAAACGAATCTAGCTACTGATATTTCTGTGAATAATGGACGCTAGGACATAAGTAGTTGTTGTTTTTGGTGTTTTTTTCAACTGACCAATCTCAGAAATCGACTGGAAGTTTGTGTGTTTTTGTTGAAGGAGCGAGGTGAAAATATAAAGGTCGCTTCCCTCCAGAAGATCCCGTGTGTGTGAGAGTGTGTGTGTTTGTGTGTGACGATGGGTTGCGTATGTGCCGAAGAGGACGAAGGTATCCACAGCGGTGGCGAAGACGAAGGCGGAGTGTCGGCGGCTGATGATAGCGGTGGTTGTTGTCCGCAGGGTTTCTTCAGACGCAGCATCCAACAGAAGATCCAATACCGACCTTGCACCAAGAACCAGCAGTGTTCCATCCTGAGGATCAACAGAAACCGCTGCCAGTATTGCAGACTCAAGAAGTGCATCGCCGTCGGCATGAGCAGAGACGGTGAGTAAAAAAAATATATATATTCTTAAAGAAGCGCCCTTGATAAGCGAGAAATTGCCGCCCATAATTTCAGCTCTAACGCAATATTTAATTCTACGATACCGGTACGTTATTTTAAAATATGGTTTGCACCAAAATAAATTCCAACAGGGCTCTTTTTCCTTAACACCCCTATAGTTATTATTAGGAGACAAATGTGTGAAAATGTGATATTAGTTCATTTTCAATGACTCTTTGATCATATTCACGAAACAATGAGACTAGGCTGGATGAAAAATGGGATTTAGATTTAGCCTTCCTTTAACAAATATAGTCATTATTTGATATTTGAGAACTAGCAGTGAGCTTTCCTCTTTACCTTGAGATAACAAGTTTCCTCAAACAAATACAGTCATTGTTTGATATTTGAGAACTAGCAGGGAGCTTTCTTCTTTACCTTGAGATAAGAAGTTTCCTCTAACAAATACAGTCATTGTTTGACATTTGAGAACTAGCAGCGAGCTTTCCTCTTTACCTTGAGATAAGAAGTTTCCTCTAACAAATACAGTCATTGTTTGACATTTGAGAACTAGCAGCGAGCTTTCCTCTTTACCTTGATATAAGAAGTTTCCTCTAACAAATACAGTCATTGTTTGACATTTGAGAACTAGCAGCGAGCTTTCCTCTTTACCTTGAGATAAGAAGTTTCCTCTAACAAATACAGTCATTGTTTGATATTTGAGAACTAGCAGGGAGCTTTCTTCTTTACCTTGAGATAAGAAGTTTCCTCTAACAAATACAGTCATTGTTTGACATTTGAGAACTAGCAGCGAGCTTTCCTCTTTACCTTGAGATAAGAAGTTTCCTCTAACAAATACAGTCATTGTTTGATATTTGAGAACTAGCAGGGAGCTTTCTTCTTTACCTTGAGATAAGAAGTTTCCTCTAACAAATACAGTCATTGTTTGATATTTGAGAACTAGCAGGGAGCTTTCTTCTTTACCTTGAGATAAGAAGTTTCCTCTAACAAATACAGTCATTGTTTGACATTTGAGAACTAGCAGCGAGCTTTCCTCTTTATCTTGAGAGAAGAAGTTTCCACTAACAAATAGTCATTGTTTGATATTTGAGAACTAGCAGCGAGCTTTCCTCTTTACCTTGTGATAAGAAGTTTCATAGTTTTCTTTCCCTTCTTTCCTATTGACACGACAAAGGGAGTATAAGATTATACAGAATAGGAAAGTAGTTCCAAAAAACGACAGAAACTTTGTGGTTTGACAGCGACTGATGCCTTCTCGTTGAACAAGGCGGCCACTTTGATACCTTTTTTCCCCCTCCTAGAATTAGTCTAATCAGACATTCCATACACCCACAAACCAAGTTGGTTAACATTTATGGTTGGAATAATTGGACAATATAATCTGTGTTTTGATTCGCATATTAAATGACATTATTCGATTCCTGTTTATTGCTATAAAAACCAAACATGCGATCTTGTAAAGGTTTTTCCTCTCTCCAATATTTAACTTACGCGCAACATCTTATTGCTAATATTTCAAGAAACCTAGGCAGATCCCATAAATGGAACAAGCACGCTTAATGTATCCAAGGATTTAAAATTTTCCCCTTCAGTTTTACTTCTCGATAGCACCAGATACTTTCTCAAATGATTCACAATAACAGCAATAACATTTCTTCTTACCCTCGCTTATCAATAACAACGCTTGGTAGTTGAATTTTTCACAAGCTTTGGTTCTGATGAAGACCAGATATGTTAATTTATAATATCCTTTTCCCTGGGATTAAATGCTCTTAAATTTTTACTTTAAAATTTTCCGGGAATGTCACCATCTTTGTCATTTGGCGAATGGAATATACTTATCCGTTCCCATGGAAAAAGCGGTGGGACATAAACGTAACCAGTCCGAATTTTCGTTTTTGTAATCTTATTTAAGAATCCAGCTCAGATTCTTAAGATTTACTTTATTTTCACGAAAATCTTAACAGTTAGTCCAGCGTTCCAACAAGGGGTATGTGGTAAAAAAAAACTCAGTTCGAGAACCATTACGAAAATCTAAATTAAGTCTTTTAAATTAAAAAAAAATTTGGATCATATTACATTTATAATAGACCCAATGTCTATTGATTTTGAAAAGTTTGTTATGTCAGATAACTTTTTTTTCAGGTATTTTAAATATACCAGTCAATATCATTGTGTCTTTTTTATTAATTTATTGCAATGAGATGCTTATTTATTTTTATTTAACCCATATATAATTTGAGTAATCTGTTGACTAAACACTATTTTTTGATTGTTATTAATGATACATACTATTACAATAGGCTTGTAAAGATATATATATATATATAAATAAGTGGGAATATTTTTGTTTTGGCCAGAAATTTGAAAATATAATAAATCAATCTGGGATTGACTCGTGGCCCACTATTTATCAGGAGGTTCCAATACCTAATAGCCCTGACTTGACAAGTGCCTGAATTGATAAAAAATAAATAATTAAAGATGTGATAAAAAATTCTTAGGTTATTCTTAACTTCAAACAAGCTTACAATCATTGGGTTAATTATTAGATGAAAATCTGTTTTATGGTTTGAAACGCTAAAACTGTGGTTTTATTTACGCTGGATAAGTATTCTCCAGGTTAAGTCTAGCCTATTCGGTTTGGAAAACAAGAATTTATCACCAAAAATATCGTTTCTGTACTCATATGTAACATGTATGTAACATCTCTAAACGTTAAAATCTATTTTCGTGCCTTTACATTAATCTTAATTTTTGACTTATGTTTAAAAAAAAATTGACCAATATAAATAGATTCGTCTAGTAAATGTTTGTCTCCGTATTTCTGTTGGGGGATGGGATTTGTTTCGAATTTATATTGTAGTATTTTATTTTTTTCGAAAGTTAAATTAAATTTACTAGCTCAAATCACTTTATCGTCATTTTATGTGTTAAATAAATGGTATAAGCCACCAAAGTAAATTTTGTGAAATTTGAGTGAATTTTTGCTCTTAAAACATCTAAATATCCCGTAAAAATAGAAATTATAAAATGCCTACAAGGGTATAAAGGCAATAGATGGATATAGTTTAGCTCCACAAAAACCCAACTGAAAACAACTTACAAATTAATTTACGAAATTATCAATAGAATAAAGAACGAAATGATTAAAAAATTGAAAGCCAAAAAACCCTCTTGCTTTTTTGGTGAACTACAGTAACAATTCTTGCGGCTTCTTGTTTTTTTTTATTATTAATCATTCCGACAATGGGTTTACCAATGACTTAAACTAAAGAGTTAATTTAGAGGAAATGTACCCGCTTTAGCGTTTAGGAATTAAAAGAGCGGAGGAGGTGAATCATGGTAAATTACGAGAAAAAACCACTAACCCAGCCTCTTTCTCCCTTAGGAGCCTCTGACGCCGTAAACCACGTCACCACCGGTGCGAGACTATTTTCTTTTAAGAGTCAACGAACTACGTTCGCCTTGTGATGTAATTAGGCCAAGCTTTTTACCTCAATCTTTTTTTATGGTACTCTCCGTCTCTGTCTTTAGAGTCTCGTTTGATGAGAAAGTCGATTACTCAAGGCAGGCAAGAACTCTAGCGAGTTCATTCACCCCCTGGCGGTGTGTATGTGTACTACTGCGCAGGCGTACTAGGTCAACAGAGGAAGGAGGAGAGGGGGGTGGTGGCACTGCCTTCTGTTGCGCGCGCAGGACAGATTGGAAAGTTAACCCTCCCCTCTCCGAAATGATTCCTTTCACACTCATGGGGTGTAGGTATATAAAAAAAGAAGTGGAGGGGGAAGCTTAGGATGTTGTAATCCCCTTAAGTGCGTTTTCGTAACTTGTTATTATAATCCTTGTTCATAGAGAAAGAGGCTATCGAAATTTCTATTACTTATCATTTCAGGTTCTTTCATATCCAGTTGTAATTAGAAATAATACTGAAATTTCTTAGATGAACAGTTTATAAAAGAATTGTACAGAACTTAACGAAAAGAATAGAATCATATGTATAATGCCTGATCAAGTTGATGTATTTATTAGTAAGTATTTTAAAATCGTGCTGACGTTTTATAACAACATTAATTATTATTATTATTGAAGCTTCCTAAAAAAAGTTTCCTATACAATTTCTTATTATTAATTATTATTTTTAATTATTAATTAATTACTTCCTTTATGTATTCTTCGGGTTACCCATGACTTCGAGTTTGATTTATAAATAATGACATTCTGGCCATAGTTTATCCCACTTTCCCCTACCATTGGTTTAGACTGACGTGTCTGGCTGGATGTCACAATCATATTCGACGGGGTAGAATCTCAGCCGGTTAGGAGGGACTTCTCTATTTTATTTTCCTTTCCCGACAGACGATAACTACCCTCTACATATTCTCTACGCTAGGGGCTGAACCAGTTAAATGTACGAAATAAATATAAAATTTTGTAATTAAACTGAGAATAGCATTTCAATGTGTTTATAGCGAGAAACGAATATAGGATTTTTTTTTTTTACTAGAAAATCAAGATTTAAAAGAATTTAATATTAGGATTCTACCCATCTTTAATATATATATATATAATCTGTGAATGTGTGGAATGCCAGGCCTCCACCGTGGTTCGGATCCCGCGTTAAACTGTAGGTCCTCCATTTCATCCCACAATCACCCTACCATTACACATTAGCGTAAGTGCGTATAACCCGAACGGGTAGTAAGACGTGGTACTAATAATAATAATAATATGTATAATCAGCTTATAAAACTTTGATACACGCCATTTAACATGTTCAGTTAACTTTTGTTTTAAAAACATTTGGTGCTAAATAACGAGAACCGAAATGAAAATTAATAATTGCAAGCAAAATATGATTACCATTTTGAGTATTGAATCGACTTTGGAAGCATTTTTTGTTTCGACTTTATTTTTATGTAGACATATTTTTCGTCTGGATGCCTTGGAACAGATAAGAGCCGTACAGTTATACCAACCATGTCAGTTCATTGGCCTCAAAACTATCACCGGTACACTCACGACTGGAAAAAAAAAAAACAACCAAGGCACGCGTTATTCTCAATACGCACTTAATAGGGTCAGTTCAATTAAGAGGCTCTTGAACTTATTATTATTATTAGCACCGCGTCTTACTACCCGTTCGGGCTATACGCACTTACGCTAATATGTAATGGTAGGGTGATTGTGAGATGAAATGGAGGACCTACAGTTTAACGTGGAATCCGAACCACGGTGGAGCCTGGTATTCCTCACATTCACAAGATGTCTTGTCACAGGTGAAGGAAGGGTTTGGTAATCAGATAAATCTGTGCCGGGACCGAGGATTGAACCCCGGACCCCAGCACAGAAGTCTGACACCTTACTCCTAGAACACCAGGTCACCCACTTGAACTTAATATATATGATAAGTTTCTTTGGGGGTGTTTTACATGTACACTTTAAGGGCACCGGGAAAAATTATTTTGCCGCTTTTTTTTTTTTTTTTTTTGCCATTCAATTAATTTTAAATCCCTCTGGCGAGATTAGTATACAGCACTCTGTGGTTGAATGTGTAACTAACGTCGGATCTGCTGTAAACCAGATATGTTAATATTTCAATATTATAACTTGATGAAAACATCCTCTCTGGCCAGACTTTTTTTTAAACTTGAACCGGTAATTTGTGGAAGGGAGAGGGGGGGGGGTTACTCTTATTGGCCTTTCCGCCTTTCACGTGTATGAGAAAGGAAGAGGATTGGCCACGTCGAAATACGAGGGAAAGTGCGAGCTATATTGGTACAAATGTAGTTCTATAAACACTTCCGGTTTTCCTCATAGAAAGTTGTGCATTCGTCAATGTTTTCAAAACAGATACTATTTTAATTAATCAGTAATAAATTATTAGACTCTTACACATGATTGGTTTTATATTTTATTTCATAACCAAAAAAAGTAAATAAATAATTTAAGGATAAGGGAATGCTTTCTAAATTTAATAAGACCTGCTATGGAAAGTTTTTCCTTAATCTATATTTAAAATATTTTATTTCATTAGGTGGTGTCTCGTTATTTTTTTTATAATACTCAAAATAAATTTTTTTTAATACAAAGCCATACACTATTTAATTCTATATTTACTTCTTTTTTTTAACCAAAGAAGATTCTTTTATTTAAACCTAGGCAGCAAATATATAGGTCAAACCTATTCTTGTAAACGAATTTACCGCTAGTTGGCCTTTTCGAGCGGGTTCCAAAGTTCGCCGCTAGGTAGTGACGTGTTCTCTATACTGTGCTGCGACGTAGCGGCGATACGGTGAACTGCTAGAGCTAGTCACTTTATGGTTTGTCAGCTCTTGTGACATCAAGACCTGAAGTATTCACGTCTCTATGATCGAATGATTATAAACATTTTATTTAAATCATCGCTATTAATATTTGTCGGATAAACTTTTTTAGTTTATCATATTATTTTACATTACTGTTTGTTTAATATATATACAGCAGGCCTATTTGTTATACTGATATTTTCATTAAAGAATCTCACGGAAAAGTTAAAATATCTATTTAATGTATTCATACTTAATTTATATGTAGCAATCACTTTTGATAACCATCATTATCACTAATAAAATAATAAGGTGATCAACTTTGACAGTTTTTTTTTAACGAGATCTTTAGAAATCGGGTTCAGATTATTTATTAGCCAAATACCATTTTAGAAACTAAAGCCAGTCGAATGAACTTGCTTTTTTGTTACCTTCAATTTGTTTTGTTTCTAATCTCTTTCTATATATCTTGATAAATAGATTTTGTGACTCATTAAATTTATTATTAATTGATGTTCTTGTAAATTTTTCGCTATCGTGTGTAACTAGAATTGGGATTATTTCTATAAATCAAAACGAATTGATTAATATCTTAAGATCAGATATAAAACAGCCGCGGGAATTGATATTTCCTTTTGATTAATTCGTTCTCCTGAAAAACTGCGATATTATTTCAAAGAAATAGGGCGTGGTAACGTGCATGCGAACAAATGTCACATACAGGCCAGGACGTTTATCTAAAATTTGATTCACTCACAATAATTAACAGCAAAAAAAAAGTATTTCGGC
The DNA here is from genome assembly GCA_039000515.1 of Timema cristinae. Classification (NCBI taxonomy): domain Eukaryota; kingdom Metazoa; phylum Arthropoda; class Insecta; order Phasmatodea; family Timematidae; genus Timema; species Timema cristinae. The sequence continues at coordinate 27,732,340 of JBCFYV010011135.1, forward strand.
GATTTAAACAAATTGTTACGATACCTTTTCTTTTCTAGTTGAACTTATTTGGCCGTTAAAATTTGAAAGTATAGGGCATAATGAATTATTAATGTTATTTGTAACACACCACATTTTTATTAATTACGTTATCACCTGATTACAACTTTTATGCTTAATAAAATAGTGAAGTCCCCCCCATCATTATGGTACCCGAGCGTCACACAGTTCACCCGAGTCCTCCCGTAATTTAAAAACCAGAATGCCAGATTTGCTCGGCCCAATCCTCCTTAATACCTCGGTTGGACCGCTATTACTGGTCATTATAGTCCTACCCTTCTTCACCATGTTTGAATTTGCACCAATGGGAACGTGGCAAATTCAAACTGCTAGAAGGTACTCGAAGTTTTATTGTTTACCTTCCTGACGGTTAGGCCGCAGACTCAATTCCTCATCTGGTTGACCCCCTTCCCCCAGGAAAGGGAGACACATCAACGGTCGTTCTTATTTGTATACTTATAAATAATTTGTCCTTATCAAAATATATGAACAGGTGTATGTAATTTGATTCGTGACGTCACAAGACTACGAAAATAGCCAACTGCAGCTGTTTCGACATACATTGGCTTATTTTTATTATTTATAACCCAACTCCCTTATCCATTAATGAGTAGTAACGAACTTTTATTTCACGTTATCTTCATTTAATCAGCAGTCACGGGGGTGTATTAATAAATGTACATTAAATAATCGGGTCTAAGATGAGGCAGGTAGAATTTTAGGAGAAAATGCACCCGCATTCACTTGTAGAACATTTTATATATCTCTTACGTTGCCGTAAAACCAGATATGACTTCAGTGAACACAACAAGGCCAAGGAAAGTTAATTTTTCTCTTTTTGTGTAGGGGGGTGCTCCTAGAAAATTTTCCTTTCGCCGTTAAATGTTTCTAAAATATTGATTGACCCCCTCCCCCGTAGAGGAAGCTCCATAAAATTACAGGTGGCTCCAGGCCCCCCCCTCCCCCCTTATTTCCAGGCCCTTGGGATGACGTCATAACTGTAAGTTACGTACTTACTTTTAATCAAATGTAATATCAATTGATTATTAGTTTTGGTAGATGAGTATGTGAGTGTGTTAGAGGGAGGGGTGAGGGTGTTACGTGCTTTGTCGCAGCCCGTGGAAAGTGTCAAGGGTCACCCCCTCTGTACTAATAGCGCACGTGGTCTCGCGCGCATGCTCAGTATATAAGACGCACGCGGCGCGCGAGAGAGACAGGTGACGACTGTTGAGGCCAGAAGCTATTCTAAGCGAGAAATGACCTTGTTTGTGTCCGCCCTTGAAGCTTTGGTCGTTTTTTTTTTTTATTTTAATCACTCAAAAGGAATCTCGCCGGGCTTTTTTCTTCTTTTTTTTTCTTTACCTTAACACTCGCGAACATTAATCTTGACAGACAACGGCTTACATATATTATTATTAGGTTTATAAATTCAAAATATATTTCTATTGTTTTTTACATTTGTGATCAGATTTAGATATCCAGTCTCTTATTCGACAGTTATCGAAGTTACCTAATTGGACATTTCGAAACTATTTTTCGAAGCGGTTTGCTTCTTAACGCGACGCACCTAAGCAGTATAAGCACTATCACACTATCACCCTGAGAGGTCTCTTGTTTATCTGTTGTAAGCACTTAGCCTCATCGTCTGACGAGTCTACACTCTCACTATACTTCTTTATTCATGAAAACATCTACTTGCTTTTTAATTACCTTTTTCTTGTTTTCTATTCTTGATAGACATTTTTAACACGGACTTTTTTTTAATCTACGGTGACCTGGAGGTCTAGGGTAAGGTGTTGGACTTCTGTGCTGGAGGTCCGGGGTTCAATCCTTGGTCCCGGCACAGATTTATCTGATTGCCAAACCCTTCCTTCACCTCTGACAAGACATCTTGTGAATGTGTGGAATGCCAGGCCGCCACCGTGGTTCGGATCCCACGTTAAATTGTAGGTCCTCCATTTCATCTCACAATCACTCTACCATTACACATTAGTGTAAGCGTGTATGGCCAGAACGGGTAGTAAGACCTGGTGCTAATAATAATAATAATAATAATTTTAATCTACGTTCTGGCAGGAAGACTCCTACAAGACATTTTCGTAACCAAGACAAATAGCCTGAGTTGTAGAGGATTTATACGTTAACAAAATTAAAAAAACTGCTTAAAGATTAAAATAATAATTATTTGGCACTGTAAGACTATTTTTAGAATTATTTAAGAATTTATTGTTTTTTTGTTTCAATGTTATATCTTTAAAACTCACTTATAAGGAAACGTAAATTCACTAACTCTTGGGAAATCATATTTTGACCTGGCCATGACGTCACAGTTAGACAACGTTCTTAAAAGAAGATTGTTTGTCATGCGTCTAAGTCGCGTTATATAATATCGATACCTATAAACTAACACTAATATGTAAAAAACATTGTAAAATGTTTTATCCTCATAAAATATATAACATGGACTCGTATTTAGATAAGCAGTACAAGGGAGATAACATAAAAATTAACAAACTTTCTGACGAGGAAGCGTTGCTATCCCACTAATGTAGATGACCTTAATTCCAATGTCAGCCAAACAGAAACTGCGAGAACATGCCAAGGCCTTGCCCTTCAACTCTCGCGTTATATTTTAATTTTTTTTTTTAAATCTTTGTTATAATAAATCGAGTCGCCTTCTACGAAAACAGTGCATGACTATACAACAAACATCGTCTTAGACCTTTAGAACGATAGTTTCGTTGTTGTATAAACAATTATAAGAATAGTTATTACAAAAGGGTGTTTTTATAAACTCCCACGGCGTCAACCTATAATCGAGCCATACCGACCAAGAGGTCGTCGTCTGTTGGCTAAGATAGTGCTCATTTCCGTGGATAGAGGGTGACAGAGTCAGCACAACGAACATTTCGAACTTAAATCTCAGTTGACTTAAAAAATAAATAAAACAATACGATATATAGTTGGTGAAAAGAAAACTATTTGATAGACAAGGGGTGCAAGGTACCCTTCCTTCACCTTATTAAAAAAAAACTAATTTGGATTGATTGAGCGCGTGGCCGATAATATAAGGATGACTTTTTTTTTTCTCTCTCTCTGATGTTAGCAGCTAGTGAACAAAATCATTTTATAATAAGTTTAGAACATTTGTCTAGAAAAAAATAATAATGTGGGTATATATGAGTCAAAGGGGGAAAACGTATCAGTATCGACTCAAATGTAGGTCGAAAGCGCGCCTATGTTTCGAGATTGGCTTACGTGCACACATTCATTTTTTTTTTTTTCTCCTTCCATTTTTAAAAGCGAGCATTACTCGCCCCTACTGGCTTTCGTTGGAAACAAGTTCAAGGGTAAACTAGAGCGCTCGTGTTTTTTTTTTTCTTTCAAAAGATAGAGGAGGGGGGGAGAGAGATCGGCTAGACTTGTACGATGGAGGGGGTAGGATAGGGGAAGTGACGGTAGTTTCCGAGGGGAGGCGAAGCGGTTGGAGAATAGAACGCTCGCTAACCAAAGCAGGCAAAGCATCGTCTCCATACACTACATCGGGGAATACAAATTGTCGCGGGTGAATAATACTTTTCGTTTCGTTTTTTTTCTTTCACAGCGCGAGTGTAGCCCCACGTTAGTGTGTGTGTGTTTTTTTTATTAAAAAACCGCACAACCCAAGGGAGATCCGACCCGGCGTTAGTTTCTTCATATGTCGCGCCTTGATCCATTGCTTTATCTTTGCGAAAAAGATTGCGTCATCCGCGTTGTGTTTCTGCATCGGTGACATAAAAAAAACCTCTGAACATTATTATTATTATTATTTGTGGATTATTTCAAGTGATTTTTGTGTGCATTGTGCAAGGAAAAAAAAAACCTTTGTAATTAAAAGAAATTCTTCGTGATTGTTTTTTTTTATAGTGTGTTTGTGTGTGTGCCACTTTAAAAAAAAGTGTCATTAAAGCCTAAACCTAGTGAAAGTGTGATACTTCACAGTGTAAGGATATGGGTGACGAGTTACCCATCTTAAAAGGGATCTTAAATGGAGTCGTGAATTATCACAATGCACGTACGTATTATTTTTTTTTTAAGTATTCTTTATTTTAATGTTTCAAGAGAAGTCAAGTATCTTGAAGATATTTTGGGATTTTTTTTTACACTTTATTCTGTCGTACTACGGTGAATAAATTATGGTTTTTATCATAAACATAATACGAATTATAAGTTTCCAATAATATCAAAATGTATATTGTGAAAACAAAAAGGTATAATATAGTTATAAAATTAAAACAAAATTTATCTACTCACAAAATAACGGAAATATTTAAATGAATACATTTGTCACAACATGGAACTTTTTTAAGTAATCTAAACTTGACAAATTCTAAGCTTTCATTTGTCAGCATGTTTTTTTCTCTTTGAAATATCGAGATCTCGAAATATCTTACAGATCACAACTATATTGATCCGACAGGTTGTTTTTTTTACTCGAATAATACAAATTATTAACCTAATTTTAATTTCTATAAATGCCTCTTGATCTCGAGACTCTCCAAAGTTCATCACTTTCTATCCGTCTATGACCTACTGTGTTTTCGAGACCTGCTTTCGAGCCGGTAACGTGTGAAAGTGAATCTGGTCTGTCCTCGTTTTCGCTTTCTCCCTGGTTGGCCTATATTAGCCTGTGGAAGTATAAAAAGCTTTTACAATATCACGGAATACAGCTAGTTCTTATCATTATGGCAGTAATTATATGCAAGAGTTATCAAGAAAAAAAAAGGAAAACTGATTTGAAAATTCACTTTCATAGTTTTTTTCTAAATGTAGACCTCAGTTTTTTTACAGTAAAAACTCAAAAGTTTTCTTTTAATATATTTTTATAACCATTTTATTTTTTAAATTCTTAGCCAAGTCCCTAAAAGCTTAGTTTTTTTGTAGCCGTTACTGTTATATTAAAAAAAGGTTAAAAAGCACCTTTTACACATTGTGTTTGCTAACAGAAAAAAAAAGATGGCTGCTCGAAATGGTTGCGATATTAAATTATTATAAATGTTTTAAATAAAATCTTCCCTCATTAAATTTGTCGATAGTAATATTTATAATTTAAATAAGATCAAAACAAACTTTTTTATTATTTAACGTCACAAGCTAAGAAAGAAGAATTCGTTAAGTTAATAAAAAAATGTAGAATCACTCTGCTATAGCGTAGAAGCCCATATGGGTGATCTATAAATCTCTATCAACTTCTTATCCTGAGGTAAAGAGGAAAGCTCGCTGCTAGTTCTCAAATATCAAACAATGACTGTATTTGTTAGAGGAAACTTCTAATCTCAAGGTAAAGAGGAAAGCTCGCTGCTAGTTCTCAAATATCAAACAATGACTGTATTTGTTAGAGGAAACTTCTAATCTCAAGGTAAAGAGGAAAGCTCGCTGCTAGTTCTCAAATATCAAACAATGACTGTATTTGTTAGAGGAAACTTCTAATCTCAAGGTAAAGAGGAAAGCTCGCTGCTAGTTCTCAAATATCAAACAATGACTGTATTTGTTAGAGGAAACTTCTAATCTCAAGGTAAAGAGGAAAGCTCGCTGCTAGTTCTCAAATATCAAACAATGACTGTATTTGTTAGAGGAAACTTCTAATCTCAAGGTAAAGAGGAAAGCTCGCTGCTAGTTCTCAAATATCAAACAATGACTGTATTTGTTAGAGGAAACTTCTAATCTCAAGGTAAAGAGGAAAGCTCGCTGCTAGTTCTCAAATATCAAACAATGACTGTATTTTTTTAAAAGAAAGGCTAAATATAGAGCCCTTTTTCATCAAGCCTGGTCTCATAGCTCCTCTAATATGTTTAAAAAGTCATTGAAAATTTCACATTTTCACGCATTTGTTCTCTATTAATAAAACCCCGTGTAGGAATGTTGTGAAAAAAGAGCCCTGTTGGAATATTTTGACTTTATTTTGGATTGGACCATATTTTGAAATAACGCCTCAAATAAATTATATATTGCGTTGTAGTTGAACCTCCACGCGACGATTCTCGCTTACCTTGGCGGCACCCTTAACTCCTATTCCCTTCCTCATTTTTTTTTTTTTAGATTGGGGTAGCGTGTCAAAAAGTTTTGTAACGGGCGTTGAATAAATATGTATTGAGAGCTCTATATATATATATATAAAGAAGGGGTGGCAGGCAGCTGCTTGATCGTAAGGGACAGATGCACCACTAGCACGAGCTAAACCCCCTCCCCTCCCCCCGCATCAAAACCAGACGAAGGGGTCGTTGCCATCACCCAGACACTTTGGTTAGCACCTGGACAAAACCGTTCGCCTCTTCGTAGCACAATGGTGGAGGATAACAACGCAAGGCCAACCGACACGAATGTCGTCAAAGTCCAACAGGGGGAAATAAAAAGTAGGTCAAGACATCGGTGGAGTGTGTAAATACTCGGACTAAGTAGGACACACACACATACCTTCTTCCCGTATTATTCAAGGTGCTTTATTACCGCGGATTCATATAACCGTGAATACATTTAGGGTAATTTCCAAATGTCGCTGCGCGTTTAGTGGGGAGAAAATAGGTCTTGGTTATTATTTGAGTTGATCGGCCTCTTGGTTTAGTCATCAGTGCACTAGTCTACGAGTACCGGGTCCTATTCCCTGCCGGTACTCTAAAGGGAAATTACCCCAACGATCACATGGGGGTTATTAGTAGCTTTTTTTTTGTTTAAAGTATACTTGTTTGCCGACACACAAAAAAAAAGCCAAAGTTACCGTGACCCGCCCATAGCCGCTATTTTGTTGGTGAAACCTGGTCTTTCCCCCCCACTAGGGAGCAATTTTTGTGGGCTGAAATTCGTGACTTGAAAGCGATAGTTCCCCGGTTCACCGCTTCTTGAGTCGGCGCGAAAACTCGTTTCGGGGTGAAGAAAGTTTGACGTGCGATTGTTTCATTGCGAACCTTGTTCACTCACAAGAAAATGAGCCAGTTTTATTTTTCCCCCGCCACATCCTCTTACTGTCCTATTTTCTAAAGAAAGACCTTTGAGAAAATACGAACTTTTTGTCAGTAAACATTGTTACCATTTATTATTATTATTATTTTATAGATATTGATAATATCCATACAGAGTGACAGCTACAGATTATATGACTTGACGTATGAATAGGTGAAAGTAGATTTAGTAACTTTCATAGCTATCATTTAAGGTTTTTACTATGAACATTGGACTGTAGTAACTTGTCTAGCTGTCAGATAAGGTTCTTCCTATGAACATTGGACTGTAGTAACTTGTCTAGCTGTCAGATAAGGTTCTTCCTATGAACATTGGACTGTAGTAGTTTTTCTAGCTGTCAGATAAGGTTCTTCCTATGAACATTGGACTGTAGTAGTTTTTCTAGCTGTCAGATAAGGTTCTTCCTATGAACATTGGACTGTAGTAACTTTTCTAGCTGTCAGATAAGGTTCTGTCTATGAACATTGGACTGTAGTAACTTTACTAGCTGTCAGATAAGGTTCTTCCTATGAGCATTGGACTGTAGTAACTGTTCTAGCTGTCAGATAAGGTTCTTCCTATGAACATTGGACTGTAGTAACTTTTCTAGCTGTCAGATAAGGTTCTTCCTATGAGCATTGGACTGTAGTAACTGTTCTAGCTGTCAGATAAGGTTCTTCCTATGAACATTGGACTGTAGTAACTTTTCTAGCTGTCAGATAAGGTTCTGTCTATGAACATTGGACTGTAGTAACTTTACTAGCTGTCAGATAAGGTTCTTCCTATGAGCATTGGACTGTAGTAACTGTTCTAGCTGTCAGATAAGGTTCTTCCTATGAACATTGGACTGTAGTAACTGTTCTAGCTGTCAGATAAGGTTCTTCCTATGAACATTGGATCATGCCACCCCATTCGTAACAAAATATATCAATCACTCTAAAGGGTTAAGGATGAAGCAGATCTCTACTAGTCCAGTTGATGGTTGCTATTAGCTTCGGGTATACACGATCGTAAACTATACTGTGCATGGCATCATCACTTGTCTCAAGTTCTAATGCGGGTATACTTTCTCTAAACCAAACCCTACTCCCTTACCCTAGTTTCCACTTTACGTACTAAGCTTGATGAAGAAAATGTTATTAAGCGTTTGGCATATTTTTCTAAGTAGGTATGCTCCTGGGGAAAGGTCAGGAAATTTAACAAATAATTTTTACATGGGTATGTTGGCAAAATGGAAAGTAGACGATCATAACCAAAGGTGATCTACAGTGGGCCATTAGTTTTATTTTCCAGATCATGTGATTTTGTTAATAGCACTGACATATTTGTCATTAGTGATTCTTGTGGACTTCCCAGAAATATTTATCCATAGCATATGCAAGTATTTTTAATTTTTTAAGTTCCTTATCAAATCTGATCTAGATTTTGATCAGGGAAGATATAGCTTTCTTTTGTTGTCTTAGATTGAATGGTCATCTTGTTTATGTATGCAGATATTGACGGAATGTTTTGAGACGTTGACTAAAGTGTCCTGGACTATGCAGATTTTGACTAAAGTGTTATGGACGATGCAGATACTGACGAAAGTGTCTTGGACGATGCAAATCTTGACTAAAGTTTCTTAGACCATGCATATTTTGACAAGTGTCCTAGACCATGCATATACTGACTAAAGTGTCTTGGACGATGCAAATCTTGACAAAAGTATCCTAGACCATGCAGATCTTGACTAAAGTGTTTTGGACGATACAGATATTGACAAAAGGGTTTTGGACGATGCAGATCTTGACAAAAGGGTTTTGGACGATGCAGATCTTGACAAAAGGGTTTTGGACGATGCAGATCTTGACAAAAGGGTTTTGGACGATGCAGATCTTGACAAAAGGGTTTTGGACGATGCAGATCTTGACAAAAGTGTTTTGGACCATGCAGATATTGACAAAAGGGTTTTGGACGATGCAGATATTGACAAAAGGGTTTTGGACGATGCAGATCTTGACTAAAGTGTTTTGGACGATGCAGATATTGACAAAAGGGTTTTGGACGATGCAGATCTTGACTAAAGTGTTTTGGACGATGCAGATATTGACAAAAGGGTTTTGGACGATGCAGATCTTGACTAAAGTGTTTTGGACGATGCAGATATTGACAAAAGGGTTTTGGACGATGCAGATCTTGACAAAAGTGTTTTGGAGCATGCAGATATTGACAAACATGTACTGGACATTCAGATCTTACGTGCATCTCATCTTTTGCAGCCGTACGTTCGGGCGAGTGCCCAAGCGCGAGAAGCGCGATCCTGGCGGCGATGCAGCAGATTCGAACTGCCGCAGCGCCGAGAAGGCCGTGGCCGCGGAGCTCGAGGACGAGCAGAGACTGCTCTCGACCGTGATCAGGGCCCACTTGGACACGTGCGATTCACCCGGACAAGGTGGAGCCATGTTGACCCAGCCCGAGATCAACCCTGCTACACGGCCTGCCCTCCAACTCTGGTCAGTACACACACCTTCACTGCACTAAATACCAACTCTCATTGGAAGAACCTATTGTGAAATACTCATTTAGAACCGTAATTAGCTTTAGTAACTTTTTACAGCGTTCAGATAAGGTTCTTCCTGTGAACATTGGACTGTAAGTATCTTTTTTATCGTCAGATAAGGTTCTTCCTATGAACATTGGACTGTAGTAACTGTACTATCTGTCAGATAAGGTTCTTCCTATGAACATTGGACTGTAGTAACTTTTTTACTGTCAGATAAGGTTCTTCCTATGAACATTGGACTGTAGTAACTGTACTATCTGTCAGATAAGGTTCTTCCTATGAACATTGGACTGTAGTAACTTTTCTAGCTGTCAGATAAGGTTCTTCCTATGAACATTGGACTGTAGTAACGTTTCTAGCTGTCAGATAAGGTTCTTCCTATGAACATTGGACTGTAGTAACTGTACTATCTGTCAGATAAGGTTCTTCCTATGAACATTGGACTGTAGTAACTTTTCTAGCTGTCAGGTAAGGTTCTTCCTATAAACATTGGACTGTAGTAGCTTTTCTGTCACTAAAGGCTATTCAACTGGAGGTTAAACTAGCCTTGTCCAATAGTTCTTCCTACCTTTCCAGCCATCTCCAAGTTGCGGGTGAAACTGTCGTGTCTACCTTCCTTTCCCTTTCATCTCGGAACACGTGGCGTTGATAGATATTTACTTTTTTTTTTTTGAGGCTGCGAAGAAGAAAGTTCATCTAGAATTAAGGTCACTCTCCTGAAAACTATACGTGGGATCATTTTCTCCTAAGAATCAAGTGAAACACTTTCTCCACTGCTGGTTAGTTCTTGTTAAACCTGTCCTTGACATTTCGGGTTGTTCTCGCGCGTGGGTGCTCGGTCTAGGAAAGAACAATATGTTATTGTTTTTATTGTTTTGCTTCGGTAAACTTTTGTTTCATTTTATTTTCTGAAATGGTTATTCCTTATCACACAACCCTCAATAAGAAACGTATCAGAATTCAGATTCAGTTTTGCAATATGGCCAAACCTGCATTAGTTTTCTTTGTTAAATTCAATACTCAATTGTTTCATTGGCTCGTCCCCCGTTGATTGGTTATTAAATTGGTAGGCACAGTAAATATTTATGACCGAGGTTCAATTCTTGGTGGGGATAAATGAGGACTAATATATGTTATCCAAATAAGTATAAATTTAGGAGCTAATGCCGATTATGTAGCATTATAATGTGAAAGAGTAAAAATTTCGCTTTAATATCTACAAAGTACTACTTGGACTAAAACATGTGTCTGTCGTTTGAGGCAGTCCTATTTACAGTAGCCCCATGGCTTCTTTGGTGCTAACTGACAGCTAAAAGCTTTTAAAAGTAACCAGACCAAATTATGTATCCCTACGCCGAACCATATGATCTGCAAAAACATTTGTTTAGTATCTGTCTCTTCTGACAGTAAAAATTTAGGTATATACCTAAATGTTGGCTGTCATAAGTCAGCTGTGAGCTATCAGTCAGCACCAAAGAAGCCACGGGGCTACTGTATATACCTAAATGTTGACTGTCAGAAGTCAGCTGTGAGCTGTCAGTCAGCACCAAAAAAGTCACGGGGCTACTGTATCTCTATGAACCAATATATTAGTCCTATTTTGATACCAGACTTACAAACTAAACTTGATTCTAGAGCAAACACAACACTATTTCAAAGCAATAAAAAAGCCCAATCCCCAATGTCCCCCCAACGATGCACCATATCGTCCATGAGGGGTAACGGCCCACCAACTTTGACCTGCATACGGTGCAACCTTGTGACAAACCTTCAAGAAGATCGTTTCCTGGTCCGTATCCCACAGAGAGAGGAAAAGAGAGACCTTGGTCGGGAATCTCTCATAATTTCCTTGTTCTAACCGTAGATAGGATAACCTCGCACGAAATATAGAAAGGGCAACAGCCAACTTCTTCCTGAAGAAGTGTCGTTTCCCCCAACGATTCTGAAAGGTCAGACTTCACAGTCTTTTCAGTGCGATTCCTTCCATCTCCCCAGGCGAATAACACTTAAAATAATAATAATACTTAGCACCGCGTCTTACTACCCGTTCGGGTTATACGCTTTAAGTACTAACTACGCTAATGGATTAGGAGTTGGGAAGGTTGAATTAGAGGAAGTGAACCCGCATTTGCGTGGAAAATCATTTAGGAAAAACCACCCCCAGTTCACCCGACCGAGATTCGAAACTCGATCTCCCCGTCCTCAGCAGTCGAGCTCAATACGACTAGCGCGTTAACCAACTAAGCCACCGAGGCGGGTAACACTTCAAATGGGTTATTAAGTAACTCTTTTATGTTTTATAGCCTTATTTCTGGCAATATTTGATTTATTTTCACCGAGAAATTTTTTCATTATAAAACTTTCAAAAGAATATTGAAATTTTTCGCGTCCCTTAAACTCTACTCTCTGACAGCTGCTAAACACATGTTTTTTTTTGCAGATCATTTGGTTCGGCGTAGGGATACATAATTTGGTCTGGTAACTTTTCAAAGCTGTTAGTCAGCACCAAAGAAGCCATGAGGCTACTTACTGTATTAAAAGCTCGTCTAACGTGATAATCCACAATAACACTGCACTAGAAGGGGGTAGGGATTAAAACAAGGTTCTTCCCCCCTCATTTCAGTAATGTGATCAAATGACGTCACACTCACTATCGGCGGAGCTGAGTAGTTTGAACAAATGGCGCGAGGTCGCGTTAGCCGATTGCAGCCTCTTCATGTAGAGTAGACTCAAGGACTGTTAAGAGGGGAGGAGAAGGTCATAGTTTTAGGGAACCTACATCTCGGAGGTCGTTGAAAGAGAGCTTATTTGTTTTAATTATTTATTTTCTTAAAAATAAAAATTAATTGACCTCCAACCAACTCGCGCGGAAGTATTGTTTATTAAAAGTGTTGCGAATGGGGTCATCCCTCTATTGCATTGTGGGTACTATTGAACGTGACGTTATATATATAACAAGATATAACTACAGTCCAATTATAATCGGAAGAGCCTTTTAAAATATACAATTTATCTTTTTGCGGTAAACATTGATAAAATTTTTTCCCATATTATTGGTATTATTTTATAGGTATTGAATATATCTATCAAAACTGAGAGCTGCGGATCACATTACTTGACGTATGAATATGTGAAAGTAGATCTAGTGATTTTTCTAGACGACAGATAAGAGGCTCTTTATTATGAAAATATTGAACTGTGTGCATTCAAACATTGGAATGAAAATATTTCAACTGGCGTTCTTTTTAAAATAGTTTCAAATAAATTTTTAACCTAACTCTTTTAAGATTTGAAGTAGGAGGCAGAAAAGGTCTAAGCTCATTGACAAAAAAAGAAAGGAATGGACCTGTCGTGTGACAGAACACCAGATACAATTAATGAACAAGCATTTCGGGTGGTTTTTTCATTTAAAAAAAAGTTATACTCGTTTTGTAAGCCTTAAATAGGGGAAGCCGGAAAGGGGCTGTTTTAACAAAAAAATAAGATCATGAAGGGGGTGAGGGGGTTTAAAAAAAGGGTGGGTGGGAAGGAAGTCCGCTGGATTGAACTCGTTGGAGGGGTATTAGGAAGGGGGGAAGTATTCCGGACGTGGTAACTGGACAGTAGAGAAGATAGTTAGTGTGCCTGGACAAAGGGAAAATAAAAAAAACAGGCGTCACCATATACACAAGGCACAGCAGACCGGTTGACCTTGAATTTGTGTTTGTACCCCCTTCCCCTCCACCCCCTTCATCCAGCAGTGGACAGGCGGAAATATTCAAGGTCACAGTTCTGTGTGCGGGCAGATGAGATGCGTGAGACCAGAGTTTGTACTGCCGACCACTTGGGTTCCGGTAAAGGCAAGGTCCGTCTATATATATATTTTTTTTTTTTTGTGGTCTACATAGACCAACGATGAGAAACTCGCGGTCCGTCACGGTTATTTATGTGGCAAAAAGAATTTAAAGAAATATATTATAAAAGTATGTACAATTTCTATAAAAACACACCATTTGTCATTTATAAGCGGTTTTAAGAATCTCAACCAGGTACAAAATCTCCCCAGAAAATGACGTTTTTTTTTATCGTAGATGTTTATATATTTCCATCCTTTATGTCACATGATTTTAAGTTAGACAAAATGTATTACCAAAAAAAATATTGTATTTTACTTTGAAAATTTAAATATAAGAATGGGCCTCAAAGAGTCCTTTCAACCCGAATAAATCGTCCCATGACGTACAAGACGGATCGCTTATTATCATAATAAGATTAATGCACGTTCTGACGTGATATAAACGTTTATAAGCCATTCTTTTCCTCTGTCACAGTTTTATTTTGATAAAGGGCTAGAAAAGGGGTTAAGTTTGCCCGCCCACTGCCACCAAAAACGTTACATGACTGACGAAAATTATGTTTTATCTCCGAGGAAATATGTTAGTTCTCTCATAAATATCTTTTTAATTTGTCAACCACTGCGCCTTATTTTTATTTTCTTGGACTAAATTGACATTCTTTTTTTTCTAAATTAACTAAAACACTAGTTATATATATATATATGATGGCCAACTTTAAAAAATCAGTTGCACAATTTCCTTCGGAGGGAAAATAAACCCGTCGGTCCCTTGTCGATTGTGGCGTGTAAAAGAACCATAGGAGGCAACGAGGAACCACTATTCCCCTAATACACAGGATTTTCTACCAGATAGTGCCGGCATCACTAACCAGCCGAAGCTCTTAAGTGCGTGCACAACTACGGATGTATAGAAATCGCATCAAAACAACCTTGGGCTTGTTGACTGAAGAGAGAGAGGAAGATTATGTAACACCCCCCCCCCCCTCCTCCTTACATTTTAAGTATTGAATACAATGTTTCACAATTTATTTTTTTTGTTCAAGGATTTCTGTGACGGTTTTGATGGCTTATATTTGTTCATAAAAAAAATTACTATCCGCGAATGATTGTCAATAGTTTTTTTTTTTTTTTTTTGCGTGTGTGTGCGAAATTTGGTGTCGAGATTACGAGCAAGCGAACGAAATTAGATCGACAAGGTCGTAGAGTTTCTTTACCCAGCAGTTATGACAGTGCAGATACCCCCCCCCCCCCCTTCCAAAGATAGGTCTTATCGGAGCTCTTCTCTCAAGGTTAATATATGATGATGAAATGGAGTGAGGTTATCGTCAGGGAGAGAAACATGGCCGATAAAATTCTCACCATCTCACTTTTGGATGTATAGTCGGGACGCCATTGTAAGAGCCTTGTGTGTACCCCACGGATATTTCTCAGTATGTTAATAATTCTGATTTGGTCTCTGAGAAATGTTGAGTTTTGCAGGCAATTTTTTTTTTTTTTGGCTTATCTATAGCTTGGTTTTGATAGGAAACCTCGTTCTCTAAGGTCTTATTTCGTACCAGAATAATACTGTACAGTAGTATTTTAACAGGAGAAAAGGCCTTCTATCCTAACAAAATACTACCAAACAGCCTTTACTCTGGTACGAAATAAGAACTTCTCAGAACGGGCTTTGTACCAAAATCAAGAGTATACTTTTATTTGGTCTTCCTTCGGAAAGGTTTTTGAGAAATGGCGACCAGATACCTACACTGTCATTGTAACTTGTCTTACTTTGAGTGTTGGAACTCAGGTTATTTGATTCGAATCCCGGCTGAAAATTATTGAAAACGTTCGTCACATTAGACCCAACTCATCTCTCACTTCGCGCGAAGTTTGGGAGTAAAAGGGAAAGGAAAAGACAAGAAATATGTGCAGTACATTCGTATTTGAATGATTACTCGACATTTCCCGCGGTGACGATGGGGGACAAAGCGACAAAGTTTCTTGTTAATAACTACAGTATGTCCCTGTTATGACAGAATGAAGATTTGTACACAGTGCTTATCTGTGAAGACATTCTAAAATGGTCAAAAAACTATCTTTTCAATAAAGTTTTTATCCAAATATCATTTAATATTTCACCAATGTTCAGTATTAGGAACTTCTATTAACTTTTATCTCCATTAATGTTTAATCAGAAATGATCCACGTTCAATAGTGTTGGGGTAAATTTACTATTTATAGCAGACTGTATCAGAGAGTTGATTGGCGTGACCTAAAACAGAACTAGGATCCCTCCAGGTGGGTAAAAGAAAAAAAATTAGATAAGAATCGTATCATTGCGACTAGTCTTTATTTTTAAACGGATCAAATCAAACGTGTTTTCATTCTTCGAACTTTCTCGAAGCAATCTCGAATCTACAAACAGTTTCTTCGTCGTGATTTGGCTACACAATAAGGAAGCGATTGAAAGAGAGTGGATATATTTTAAAAAAACGGGGGGGGGGGGACATTTAATCATAAATATAATGAGGCCGCGACCTTTGGAGTGGCGTTAATAGAAAGGTCGTAAAGGTTGTTGAATACCCTTGATGTGTCTTTACTACATATACGTCCGGGTTGGGTTGTACATGGTTAATTACGCTTATGAGTAAGTTAGAATTTGAAAGTGGAAATGTACACTCATTTGAGTGGAGGGAAAGTTGGGGAAATTATTAAGGAAAATTAAAGTCGGTACGTCCAAGACTAACGCTTAGTACGTGTTACCAACAACCTCAGTTAAAAAAAAAATCGTATCTTTCAAGGATTACGACGGTAATTCTTCAATTGTTTTGTTGAATAAATATTTAGGTCATGGTTTTTTTTTTAGTGTTAAGTCATTAGTGGTGCGCTTTTTATGAGCACTTTTTGATTAAATCCTAAAGTTTATGCCGAGTAGCGATATTAAAACACTTATTGGTTGCGTTACGGTGAATTTATCACGATATTTGAAATGATATATCTTTTTTTTTTCAAGGACTTTGGTTTTCAATTCTCGGTTAGCTATAACACGATATTCATGGGAAGAACCTTATCTGACAGCTAGAAAAGTCAACATAGAACCACTTTCACATGTTCATACGTCAAGTCATGTCATCTGCAGCTGTCACTTTTAATAAATATTATTAATATCTATAAATAATAATATTATACCTAATAGAATGTTATAATGGTGGGCGGGAAAAAATTACGTTTGTATTTTCTTAAAAGACCTCTTTATAATATTGTTTTGTTTTAGCATCGCGTATTACTACCCGTTCGGTTTGTACGCCGATGGTTTCAGGATTTAGGAAGGTTTCATTGAGAGGACCGAGGTTCGAACCCCTTTTTATAGGTAATTTATTACCAACACGAGAGGATCACTTTATACGATGTAGCCACCTAAACGGGTCACCTTTATAATAAAATTAGACTGTACTTTAGCAAACGTAGCTTAGCACGGGTGGGCACGCAGACACTGGTGTCATAGCTTGGTCTGACTGGGGGGGGGGAAGGCTCGACTCTGGAGGTTTTGATCCCCCCAAGGTCACTCTCCTACGCAAATTCGGATACATTTCCTTGTCTCCATCAGTGAAACATTGTGTTTAATCTGGATGGGTAGTAAGGCGCAGAGCGACCGGGGGCTGGGTGACGAAGTGGGGGTTAAATATATATCTCTTACATGTAAATTCAAAACCGATCCTAACATTATATGTTATTTTATATATATATATATATATAAATGAATGACTTAAGATTATTTTTAGCTCTGGCGATCATATTATAGAGAACGTCTAGAAGCGTCTTAAAAAGACCTTGGGAGCGCTCTTGGCACGCGGTGCATGATGGGATGAGGGGGCTTATTGATCACCCAACCCCGTGGTTGGTCGTTTAGTTTTGAGCCAGAGGGGGGAGGGAGGGAGGACTTCGTACAAGGGCGACGACCTTGGATCCTGGCCCCGCCAAGCGCGGGCAAGCAGAGGTCACACGCATCTGCCCACCTTCTCCCCCCGCCCTTACCCCCTCTCACCCTTGCGTGACGTCAGTCGATGTGGCCACGGAGTAGGGATATCATCGTTGTGATGTGGTTGGATGTAGTCTCTAGGAGCAGCGGGAAGGGGTAAACAATAGCTATAATAGAGATGTGAAGGAGACCTATTTTTATTGTGTTTTTTACCCTTTAAAAAGTCTAACGCGCTTTGGTGGGCGCATGGTCTAAGACGTCACTCTCGCAATAGATTAGATTCCCAATGATGGAGAGATCAGTGTTTCGAATCTCGGTCGGGTTGAGTGAGGTTTTTTTTTTATGCTTCCCACGTTACCATCACGCAAATGTGGGTACTATTCCTCAGAACGTAGGCGTTTAACCCAAAAGAGATATTAAAAAATCACATTTATGGAAAATGTCTTAATATAAACTTTATTTTTATGCGGTCAACGTTGAAAATACTTATCAAAAGATCATTTGATTTGACGTATAAATATAAGAAAATTATTTTAGTAACTTTTATAACTGTCAGTTTAAAAAAATGGCTCTGGCTGTAATTTACACGGAAAAATTCCCCGACGTAAAATTCCGTCTCAATTTTCTGTTTTTTCAAACGACCTATTTTTGGTTTAGCAATAAAATGTGTCTAGACATTTAACAAAAAGGGGAAGGGGTGAATGACCGGACGTGAATATTCCCACTCAGTTTGTTGACTCGATGCCTTTTTTTTTTATTTATTTATTTTAACCTTCCTTAAAACCGTCTTGGCACTGAAAAGTTCCACAATCTTTAAGCATTTATCTTATAAATCGTGTCTTTAGTTTTTTTTTTTTCGTTTTATTCACGCTTGATGGGTTGAATGTGCCAAGGAATTGGGAAAGGGGGGGGGGTCGATGCACCCCCTACTCTCGCGAAACTGGGGACTTGAGACGGTTCATTTAAATACATTTATTGCCCCCCCCCCCCAAGTATTAACGGTTTTAACTCTTGTAAATCTGAACTAATAAATACACAGAACACTTGACTAAGGGACCAACTAACTCACTTCTGTATCAACTGATTTTAAGAGGCCCGTTTGTAAGGTCTTATTTCGTACCGGCATCCTACTATATGGTAGTACTTTGGTAGAATAAAAGGCCTTTTCAAAACGGAATTCCTACTACAGTTCTGGGAAGGCCTTATATCCTACCAAAATACTACCAAGCAATAGAGTTTTGGTACGAAATAAGGCCTTCCAGAACAGGTTTCAAATCAAATTCAGGGTTTAGCCCCGAGATATTGTCAAATAGGATGTTGCGTTTAGGTTAAATATTGACAAAACCTCTAAAAGTACACGAGTTTGTTATATGTCCCTATAGATATATAGACGTGTAAACATAGTTAAAAAGTTGACATCTCTGAAAAGACCAAATATTTCTGTTGATAATTAAGATCTAAATGTCTGGGAAACGAAATGTAACTGTATAGGAGCGTGGAATGGATCGTTTTATTGTCATTTGTATTTTCCTCCTCCCCTGTTTGTTCTCTTACTGCCGGACAGATCCACCCAAGAATGTTATATACCCACTGGTTTCTGTCATTTAGGAGTTCCCCATCCAACTCCCTCCCTGGTGTACTTCAGTCCAATTTTCATACACACGTATTTTGTGTAAGTGTCCAACATTGTGTAAATGGTGTCCACTAACGGTTGTCGTTCTTCTCTTGTTTCTCACAGGCGTGCCCCCTAAACCCCAACCCTCAGCCGTTGACCGGCCAACAGGAGCTGCTCCAAGACTTTTCGAAGCGGTTCTCCCCGGCAATACGCGGCGTGGTGGAGTTCGCCAAGCGCATCCCGGGTTTCGGACTGCTCCCTCAGGACGATCAGGTCACCCTACTCAAGGCCGGAGTCTTCGAGGTGCTACTCGTGCGGCTGGCCTGCATGTTCGACGCTCAGGTCAGTACCTCCCCCTCCTTGGGTCTTTAACTGGTCAGGGACAGGATTGGACCTTAAACTAGCCAGGGACAGGATTGGACCTTAAACTAGCCAGGACAGGACTGTACTAAACTAGACGGAGACTGGACCTTAAGTAAACGAGATATATTATCGTTTAAACTTGTTTTAAATATAAATATTCATATTTGACAAGTTTTGGTTTAGTCCTGAGGGAAGGTTGTCCACATTAGCTTGTAGACCACCCCCGACTAGGATGTGAATCCCGGCCTCCATGCGACTTGACTAACGTCCAGGTTCCTCTCTGTTATCACAGACGAACAGCATGATCTGCCTGAACGGGCAAGTCCTGAAGCGGGAGAGCATCCACAACAGTTCCAACGCCCGTTTCCTGATGGACTCCATGTTCGACTTCGCTGAGCGCCTCAATACCCTGCGCCTGTCCGACGCCGAGGTGGGGCTCTTCTGCTCCGTGGTCGTGATCGCCCCGGACAGACCGGGTCTCCGGAACACCGATCTCATCGAGCGCATGCAGTCCAAGCTGCGGTCCGCGCTTCAGGCCGTAGTGGCCCAGAACCACCCTGGGCACCCCAGTCTCTGCCACGAGCTCATGAAGAAGATCCCCGACCTGCGTACCCTCAACACTTTACACTCAGAGAAGCTGCTGGCCTTCAAGATGACGAACAGCAGCAGTTGCAACAGCAACAACAGCAGCAGATGCTGTGGGGGACGTCCCTCGGCGTCGAGGACGAGAGCGACAGCAAGAGCCCCGCCGGATCGTCATGGTCCTCCGGATCCGACGTGACGATGGACGAGGCGGTCAAGAGTCCTCTGGGGTCCGTGTCCAGCACAGAGTCCGTCTGCTCGGGTGAGGTGGCCTCCTTGACGGAGTACCACCATCACCACCAGGCCAGTTCCGCGCCCCTGCTTGCGGCCACCTCGCCGGCGGCGTTTGCCCGCACAGGCACCGGGCCAACTCCGGCTCCACCTCGGGCGACGACGACATGATGGGTCTGGCTCACCTCGGGCACCACGGTCTCACCATCACCACCGTGGCCGGTCCGGCCAAGTCCTTACCTCAGCACCACCCGCGCTTCAGGAAGCTAGGACTCGCCGAGCGACTCTGGGATAGAGTCCGGCACGGAGAAACTCGACAAACTGACCCCCAGCGGGACGAACAGCGCCCCCACCTCGGTGTGCTCTAGCCCTCGCTCCTCCATGGAGGACAAGGACGAGGAAAAACACCACCATCATCACCACCACCACCATCACGGGGGCAGTCAGATCGTGGAGGACATGCCCGTCTTGAAACGAGTGTTGCAGGCGCCGCCGCTCTACGACACCAACTCCCTCATGGACGAAGCGTACAAGCCCCACAAGAAGTTCCGCGCCCTCAGGAACAAAGACTCTGCAGAGGCAGAGCCCATGGTCGTGGCGTCCCCACAGCCGCCGGCGTCATCGTCCCACCACTCTTCACCCCAGCTCCACCACCACCTCACCTCCAACACCACCCAGTCCTCCCTGTCCAGCACCCACTCCACGCTGGCCAAGTCTCTCATGGAGGGACCGCGCATGACGGCGGAACAGCTCAAGAGGACGGACATCATCCACAATTACATCATGAGGGGCGATAATGGAGGTGGGGATTACCCTCCCCCCTCTGGATACAAGCACGGGGCGGAGAACAGCTTGTTAGTTTGCGCCACGACGACAGCCTC
The DNA here is from genome assembly GCA_039000515.1 of Timema cristinae. NCBI lineage: Eukaryota > Metazoa > Arthropoda > Insecta > Phasmatodea > Timematidae > Timema > Timema cristinae. The sequence goes on from JBCFYV010011135.1 coordinate 27,753,364, forward strand.
CCCTAGTTACCATTTCGTCCCCCAGCAACACAACAAAAACGCAGCAGCAACAGACTCGGTGGCAAGGAGGTTCAGGCTTCAGCAACATTACCAGTGTCATCACCACCACGACGGGTCGCCCATCTTCTCAGACCTACGTCCTCGTTCCTAACGTTACCGCGGGGAGTCCCCCGTTGCACAAGGTCGGCCACCTCGATCAACAACAACAACCCTCGACTGAGTTCTCCAGGATCTACTTCCACCCGCAGTCCTCCCCTCACCACGCCGCCTCCTCCACCTCCCCCTCCCCCCTTCACAGGAAGACCCACCGTCTAGCTCCCCCCACCTCATGTCACATTCTTCCCCCACGTCGACGGCGACCCTCGTCGTCACCACGACGCCTTCCTCCCCGAAGATGATGGAACTGCAGGTGGATATCGCCGACTCTCAGCAGCCCCTGAACCTTTCCAAAAAGTCCCCGTCGCCTTCTCCGCGGCCTATCGGGTCGCCAGCGACGTTGTCACATAAGGTAGTTTCTTTAGAAGCTTAAAAAAAAAAGGTCGATCTTTTCATCAGCCGATTGGACTTTAAAAAAAAATGACGGACCTACCACCGACTATGTAACAGTACAAAGCCAATTTTTTATTATTAAAAAAAAACCTACTGTGTCGTGTGTCTTTCAGTGGCGGATGCAAAACGCAGTGGTCCATAAGACATCTCAACGAGAAACGTTCCTGATATTTCTTTACCACAATTTGATAAAAGATCGAGTGAAATTGGAAGAAATGAGATGAGAGTATGTTTAAAACTTTTCTTGAAAAATATATATATATACCTTGGACTTGTTTTATCTGTAATAATGGGATTATATCTTACTTCCATTAGTGAACTTGGTGTGTTAACAGATTCTTTTTATATACATATAAAAAAACAAACATTGATGGCATGTAGTGAATACAAAAAAAAGTAATCTGTAAACAAACTGTATAATCTTGTATCGGTATAAACAAGTTATCTTTTGATCGGTGCCACTTCAATTGTATTACAAACCAAATAATTTATTATTTAATAATAATTATTAATTCTATGTGTTGTTGCGTGAATTTTTATTATTTAAAAAGTGTCAAGTCTTTTAGAATATAGCTCTTGTTATAATGAACTTGTGTCCGTAGACTGTTTGTAGAGTTTCATCGTAGTGCTGTTTATTCATTCGTAGTTTAAAAAAAATAGTTTTCTTTTTCTCACATTTTTCTGTCATCTTCGTACAATACTTTTTTTTTTAATGTCCAGGAGTTATTCCCGCCATTACAACTCAGGAACGAGTGGATATTTCTGGGATGGTTGAGGGGGGGAAGGGGTAGGTTCAGTTATAGATCAAAAAGGTGGTTGGGCAGCCGCTGGTGAGCTTTGTACATAATGGACCAAGAGGTGTTTTTTTTTTTGTTTATTTTAATGATGCCGCCCACCGCGGTTTTTGTTAGTTTTTACAAAAAAAAAAATAATAAGCTGAGCTATTTTGTAGTATAATAATTATCACTTTGAACAAATTATTATGCTACACATAAATACGGTTTTTTTTATAATTAGTTAAAAGCACTTTTCCCAGAAATTTCCTAAATCCCTTCTTGTTTTGTAAAAAAAAATTTTTGAATTTGATTTTCTCTACTAAAAAAAATAACGGAAGGATGATAATACAAAGTGTCCAATAGTGGCATTGTGCACCTATCATATTCTATGTGATATATTCATTACTAGGGCAGTGCATTTTTGTTCATGTTAAGTAAAATATGTTATATTATATATATAATCTCTCAACTCATTTGTATAAAATATATATATATATTTCTTATTTTTCATTGTTCATTCATATTTTTTTTTCCCTTGATGTGGTTGCATATTACGAGGAGTAAGGATTATGAGATAACCTCAAATTGTGAGGAATATGAGACTGAGGGAAGTACACGACATCTGAACGCAAAAAAAAAAATTGTTTATAAATTTGTCTATTTGTCATTGTATAAAAAAAAGATAATTTAACTTTTTTTTATATATATAACTAAACCTCCTGTTATTTTGGAGAACCTTAACTGTTGTCTTTTGATCGGCTGTATTTAAGATGAGAAGGGGTTGGGGGGGGGGGTGAAATTGAGGTAGGCCAGTAAAGTGTTGCCCACCAAATGTTAATCTACCTTTTTACTGTGAAAATGTATGGGGTGGTGTGGAAAGAAAAAAAAAGGTTAATTTATGCTAACTCTACATTTATTAAGAAGAGAGAAATAAAAACTATCAGGTATTAAAAGAGATAAAAAAAAACTCAGATGTTCGTGACTTCCTAATCTTTTTTTTTTTTTTGACCTTAGCTCGCTCTATTTGTAAGACTTGGTTGTTCTGAGTAACCTCAAGACAGCAGGCAAACTTTATAGATGTTGTACGTGAATATCCCATTCGCAACATACTGCTGTGGTTGGCATAATTGTGAAGAGTCAGGTTTGTCGCATTGATGTAGTGATTAAAAAAAAAATACACGATTTAACCCTCCAAGTATACACGAGTGTAAATTTATCCTGTCTCCCAACTAGCATTTATTTTTCTCAGGTTGGGTTTTGCCACCCAAGAAAAGATATCTGTGGAGACAGACCAGCCCAACCACAACTTTTTTTTTTTTGTAGATATACACATCTCCCTCATCAGAACTCAATTTTCTGATTAGCTTTTTAAACAGTTTTTTAAGTATTTGTAGTTGACTTCATTAATCTTCTCTTAAATCTTTTTTCTGATTATATTGTAAGTCGTTTACATCAGATGAGTAGATCCAGGGGGTGATGATTTTTTTTTTGGAGGGGTGGGACATTGTTGTCACCTTCCCCCCTTCAAAACGGTCTACCCTGCAATCTGTGGTGTGTGCTTGTATGTAATTTTTGTAAGCTTGTGAGTTTGTTGAGGTCGTCAGAATAAACTTTGTCTGGTGAAATATAAAACTTGTGTTTGATTTGTTTAATATTAATCCTTAGTAGTTACCCATCCATTCAAGTTGCTTGAGATAGAAGTCCATATGTTTACATTATTTAGAGCCAAAATAAAAAAAATAGGCCTGCTTAAGGTGCGGCCGAAGGGAGAGCGAGTATTTTTACAGTTTTTACAGAATTGAAATCTTTCAACCAAAATAAATCGAATATCTTTCCAGTAGCAACATATAGAGTTTAATTTTCTTCACATGCTTATATCAACCAGATCTTGAATATCTGTCAAGGATGTCCTGGAATTTCATCAAAACTTCTTCCTTTATTTAAAAGGTTTTGACCAAATTCCAGGACACCCTTGACAGATATTCAACATCTGTTGATACTAGCATGTGCAGAAAACTAATCTCTACGTTGCTACTGGAGAAATATTTGATTTATTTCGGCCAACAAAATTTAATGCTATAAACTGTAAACTTACTCACGCTACCTTCTGCCACACCTTAAGGTGTGTATGTAGAAAACATGATAAAACATCAGTGTTTTTTGCAGTTTTTATAGCAAACTTTTTTGTGGAAATAAGTAAACTATTAATCCAGTAGAAATATAAAGAATTTAATTTTCTTCACATGGTGTTGAATATGTCAAGAACATAGCGGCATTAGATGAGAAACTTTTTAAATGAAGAGAAAAAGTTGTCGTTAAATACCAGAAAACACTTCCAAGAAATGTTGCTTTCACCTCGTGAATAAAATTGTTTGTACTGAAGCAATATATGATTTATCTCAGACAAAAAAGTTTTGCTATAAAAACAAAGTGGATTCTTTTTTATACCCTTGGTAATTTTTTCATTTCTTGGATATCCAAGAACTGTTGAGATCTATTTCTGTTACTACAGAAAATATAAAATATCACTTCATTGGATATGTTTATTTATTTTGGCAAAGAGTTTTTTTTTTTTCAATTAAGATTGTAAAATTAATTACCTAAACTTGAGATCCAGTTTACCTCACTGTAACAAAGTCATCTAAACTCTATTACACTTATTCAAATGACATGTCTATAGAGCCAGACGGTGTTAATTAAATTAATATCTTCTCGAGCAGAGAACATTAAGATCGCATGAAATGGAGGAACCTCACATCACAAGTACATGAAGATCAAAAGCAGACAGGGGAAAAATATAACTGTGTAACGTAGTGACACATGTATTGTAAACAACTTTCCTGCTCTTAACATTAATTACACTAAAATTATAAAACTACAGGAACAACTCTATTTACAATAAAATAGTAAAACTACAAGGAAAACCACCCATATTTGTTTACAATAATAGAACTACAAGGAAAAACCCCATACTCTTTACAATAATTATAATATTATTATTATTAGCACCGCGTCTTACTAACCCGTTCGGGTTATACGCACTTACGCTAATGTGTAATGGTAGGGTGATTGTGAGATGAAATGAAGACCTACAGTTTAACGTGGGATCCGAACCACGGTGGCGACCTGGCATTCCCCACATTCACAAGATGTCTTGTCAGAGGTGAAGGAAGGGTTTGGCAATCAGATAAATCTGTGCCGGGGACCGAGGATTGAACCCCGGCCGCCAGCATAGAAGTCTGACACCCTACCCCTAGACCACAATAATTATAATAAATAATAAAACTACAAAAAAGACTCCATACTTTTTACAATAATTATAATAAAACTACAAATTCAGGCTAAGTTGGTTGGGTTGCAAACACATTACAACTCTTAATGAAACAGAAATACCCACCTGGGTGGTGTAGTTAGTTAACTGCTGAGGACAGAGATATCGAGGTTCGAATCTCGGTCGGGTGAAATGGTGGTTTTACCTAAACGGTTCTCCACTCTACCTCCACACAAATGTGGAGTTCACTTCCTATAAATTCAACCTTCCCAATTCCTAACCCATTAGCGTAATTAGTACTTATGCGTATAACCTGAACGGGTAGTAAGACACGGTGATATAATTTTGAAATAGAGATGTGTGGTTCGTAAATGAGCCAACAAGCGGTGTTGCCATATGTAGCCCAGAGACCCTGATGCACTTCTGATATACTACAAAGCAACTCAACCTATTCTCAGAACAAACCTAACAATACTCTTAATGGCCGGTCTTATGACTCCTGGATAAATATTAATCTGGCCGATAGATATTTTTATCTGGCCGATAAGTTAAAAGTGCGTCTTATGACTGCCTGAAAGCATTTTATCTGTCAGATAAAATGTATTTATCCATGACATTTTTATCGAGAGGTTTAAATACCTGATAACTTTTATCTGGAAGTTAAAATGGGCGTTGCCATAGTGACACATTGTTTTTAATGAGGTTCAGCCAATCAAAATCCGTTTTTAGGTTAAAATTTTGATTCACGTGTTTAGTAAGCCAGACCCAGGTTCTAACTATATAAAGGTAGAACATTTAATTCACACTTTTATAGAAACTGACAAATTATTTGTAAAGTTATAGTTATATAAGAACAGATTATCAAAATGCGAGTACAGTAAATTAAATTTTGTAAACGTTGTACCCAACTATTTACCACATTTTGTCAGACACCAAAATTAGTACTAGCAAGACATCTTAGCTTCTGCACCCACGTGACACATCTGATCACTCTCACTCGTTTAGCCGCCATTATTTAACAAATGTTGAGCGTTGTCGCCATTTGCCAGGTGGTAGCGGTAGAAGCAGGGTTTATACGCATGCGCGCACCAGTAAAAACAGTACCAACCTCGCGTATTCTGATAAAAAATATATATTTATCCTTCAGATAGCTATCTGGCAGATAAATTCAGTTCATAATACGCGTAAAATATTAAAGTGGCTGATAACCTTTATCTGGTCGCTAACTTTAACCTTCGGATAGCAATATTTATCCGGTTGTCATAAAACCGGCCCGTGGTATTGCCATATTGCCACCATACGCTGGTAGTATGGGGCAGTTACTTTTGTTTCTCTCATTCCTATTTCAAACTGAGTTCACTGTCAACATAATATTGATACATTTGGTCAAATTTTAGTGTAAATACATTTATTTATATACATTATGATCTAAGTCAACGATCATACCACAACAATTGCACTAGCCTTGAATATATATATTATTATTATTATTATTAGCACCGCGTCTTACTACCCGTTCGGTTTACCCACTTACGCTAATGTGTAACGGTAGGGTGATTGTGTGATGAAATGGAGGACCTACAGTTTAACGTGGGATCCGAACCACGGTGGAGGCCTGACATTCCTCACATTCACAAGTTGTGATTAATACACGTCTTGTCAGAGGTGAAGGAAGGGTTTGGTAATCACATAAATCTGTGCCGGGACCGAGGATTGAACCCCGGACCCCAACTCAGAAGTCCGAATATTAATAGTTAATTAATTGCATTTTAATTTTTATGATAATTTTATATATATATATATATATATATATATACACTCAAATTATACCTATTAATTTTCAACATAAATTATTATTGACGATTGTTTTTACCAAACATTATGTATTATCAATTCTTTAGTTTTTAAGGCTGTTCAATCTTTTTGAAATAAATGGTCAATGTATTTTAGTTAGTCCAATTTGATTAATTTTTTATTACAGTAATTTTTTTTAATACACTTAGTGGTTTTTTAAAAAAAAAGTAAAGAGAAGTATGTCTACACTTTCCACCAGGGAGCCAGAGCAATCTCTAAATATACCCGCAGTACCACGCCTTTCATCAAGAGTCAACGACCTCCTCTACTCCTCTACCACCCTGATAGCTTATTTCCATGGCCTTGCATTGCGGATCCTATGCGCGCGCACACATACATACACGTGGGAGCGGAGGGCCGCCCCCTTCCCCCTCACCAATCCCACGTGGCGGAAAAGGAGGTCACGACGCAGGGTGGCCGACACGTGTGGGGGTCTACCAACCCCCTTTGTGGCCCTCTGCTGCGTACGACATGCGTCGTCACGGAATTAACGACGTCGTCGTATCATTTTTGTTTCCTCCAGAGACATAGCGAGACTGTGCCGGTCACGTGGCCAAGAGTTATATATTCACCCTCTTGTATTGAATGGTAAGTCTAGGAGATCTCAGTTTGATCCCGGGCCGTGGTGACGAGAATATTTACTATCTGTCGTCTGGGTTTTGTCCTGCTCTCCTAATAGTAAATATCTAAACCCTCTTCGATGGTCATACGGTCTAACGCGCTACCCTCGCAGTAGAATAGACTGCCGATGACGCGGAGATCAAGGTTTGAATCTCGGTCGGATGTACCGAGGGTTGGTTTAAAAAAAAAAAAAAAATTCTACTCTCCCTCCATGCAAATGCGGGTACAGTTCCTGTACATATAGCATCATTAATCCCTTAAACTATTAGCGTAATTAGTATATAAACGTGTAACCGAAACCGTTGCTAAAAAACTGTAAATATCTAGGTTCTATTTTTTTTAGGGTTGTGTGGTAATAGACGTACGTTAAATTAGTTGGTAGGTCATACTATTCAAGTAGTGTAGACCCTCGTAGCTTGTGACCAATTTTCATAAGAGCTTTTTTAGAAATTACAAACACATGTCCTTTACCGATCAACATTGATAACATTTCATTCTATTATATTGTTATTTTATAGATCTTGATAATATCTATCAAAAGTAATAGCCGAAAATCGCATGACTTAGCGTATGAATACGTGACGATAGATCTAGTAATTTGTCTGATTGTCAGATATGGGTCTGCCTAATAAAGTTGATATGTCCTCCCCGGGATCTGAACCCGGGTTTTAAGACAACGTGTTGTAAACGACGACTCAAATTTAAGATTCGACTAATTCGACATTGGATCATTCGAACCAATCTCGATTCTCAAATGAAATTTCTATTCAAATCAATGGTAAAAAAATAAAATTTAATTAGAGTTTAAGAAGGGAATCTTTAAATAATTCAAAGTTTATACATTTTTAAATTTCTAGCTTGACGATATTTATTAAACCACCCAAAATACCCCGAGTGTCAAATAAAGTTGGAGCTATTATATTGACTTAGTAGTGAGAAAGCCAGGAATTATTCACCGGCGGCGGGCGGGTTGCCTAATATAGGGGATGTATTGGCTCGGCTTTTATTAATTCTGGTTCTTTGCCTACCTGTGACGTCACGGCCGGTCAAGATAGGATTTCCTATTTTAAATGAATTTACGTTTTACTCGGCGAGTTTTCAAGATATAATGTAAGAAACAAAAACCACATTTTCTTAAATAATTCTAAAAATAGTCCTATAGTGTCACAAAATTATTATTTTTGTTTTGAAATGGTTTTTTTGTAAACGTATTTTTTTTATAAATGCTCTAAAACTTAGGTTATTTGTCTTGGTCACGAAAATGTCCTGTGGGAGTCTTCCTGCCAGGATGTAGATTAAAAAATTCCGTGGTATTATATGTTTATCTAGAATAGAAACAAGAAAAAGGTAAAATTATAAAGCAAGTCAAGGTTTTCACGGCGCAAATATTAAAGTGACTGTAAACTCGTCAGAGGAAGAGGGAAAGTGTTATCAGCACATATACAAGAGCCCTCTCAGGGTGAACCAATTTCTTCCATCTCTTTCTATTTCGTACATTGGTGTCTAAGTGTGACAGTGCTTAGATTGCTTTGGTGGGTCAAGTTGGATGTAGACCACTTCGAAAAATAGATTCGAAATCTCCGCGTAGGCAAAAATAAGTCCGAAAATTTAATTTGCTAATTTTTCAAAGTTTTTATATTTTGTGTTTGAATTTATCTTTATTTTTTATGCAAGTATTTAACGTGTATGTGTGTTTTAAAAAGCGCAATAAAATGTGTAATATTATATGTAACATATTTTATATAAGTATTTAACGTGTATGTGTGTTTTAAAAAGCGCATATAAAATGTGTAATATTATATGTAATATATTTGATGTTATTGATTTATTGTGTTCCTCCTGCCTAGATACTCATGAAAGTGGTTAGTTTGAATTTTGATATTTTGATGGTTTTTTTAGATATTACTTGGACTTAGAATTTAAAAAAGTTCTACTGTATTTTATAAATTAACGATTATCTAATAGACTCAATTCTAAAATTACACTATCGAACCCCAATATACATAGCAACCGTAAATACAATCAGGTTACAGTTAAAATTACCGATATAACAATTAAGTTTAATATGTATTTTATGTACAAGCACGAGTTTTGAAAATTCTTTCATTTTCACGCAAAACAATACAATTTAGTCATCATAAATTATTCAATAAATTTATTTAATCACTTTCTTTAAAGATTGTTTGCTTTTTTTTTTATGTGGAAATCTTTTTGTTTAGATTATATTTATTTAGAGAGCACCGTAGAAGGAAAGGGGTTCAAGCTTTGATATTTTTTATGACAAGGTGGTAAGGGCGGGGGGTATGAACAATGCTTACGTAAGACAGAAAGACGGGCCAAATTGAAGGATGGCTCATTTCAAGCCTCTTGGACTTTTGGGGCAGCAATGAAGATGCTGGGTGTCTGAACGAGAATAATAATATTTAGCACCGTGTCTTACTACCCGTTCGGGTTATACGCTTTAAGTACTAATTACGCTGATGGATTAGGAATTGGGGAGGTTGAATTAGAGGAAGTGAACCGCAGCATTTGCGTGGAAAACTATTTAGGAAAAACCACCCCCAGTTCACCCGACCGAAATTCGAACCTCTATCTCCCCGTCCTCAGCAGTCGAGCTCAACACGACAAGCGCGTTAGCCAACTACGCCACCGAGACGGGTATGAACGAGGAAGAATAGAAACATAATAATTGAAAGTATTGAGACGTGGAGTCAAGGACCTTGGTCATCATATTAAATGGAGTTTAGAATATTTTTAATGAATATAATATTCACGTATTCACTAATAATACTTTTTTTATATAACTTCAATTCAAAGTAAATTAAAATTTTAAACATTCATAATGTTATATATAACTTGTTTTGATTTTATCTGTTCAACAAATTTAAATTCATTGTATATCAGTGTTGATTGTATATTATTTCGCAATATTAATTTACACCTCTATGTTAATAATAATAATTATTATAATTATTAACACCGCGTCTTACTACCCGTTAGGGTTTAAGTGATTAATACACGTATTGTCAGAGGTGAAGGAAGGGTTTGGTAATCAATACATCTGTGCCGGGACCAAGGATTGAACCCCGGACCCCAGCACAGTCCGACACCTTACCTCTAGACCACCAGGTCACCTGTTAATAATTATTAACAGCAATTTATAAATTGCATGAATTTTTAATTTATCATCATCGCGTCTTACTATCTGTTCAATCCATAAGTAAAATTGTATGAAAAAAAAATGGGTATTCCTGTGAACAAATGGAAAAAAAAAAGTTGGGACAGATATTACGTAAGCAAGAAAAAAAGGGGTGGGGGGTTTCAAGCATTTCCTTATTTTTGCTTACAAGAGTGGGTTAAAAATGGCCAAAAATGTGCTTACGTAATACTTAAATGCCCCCTAACAGATGGAATTATAACCGAGGATAGGTTTACTTCGATTTTATCGATTTGGACTCAGCCTAAGGAAGAGAAATTAGGAGCGGCTACGGTCTAGAAAACAAATATTAACGGCCGGCGGGTTAGTAGGCTGACCACATTAAACACTATCCACAACAGTTGGCACTATCTTCGCCAACATGCGGCGGTTGCTTGCAGGCTGACGCCATAGGTGTTTTTTTTTTAGTAAGACGATAAAACGTACGTATCCTAAGTACTCTAAGAACAGATATATTTCTTTTTCTTTTTTTTTAACTTTTACAGCACTTTAACAGATGTGCAGCTAAATGAATCAAGGAGGAAACAGTTCACTGTTATGAAGTCTACGGAGAGATATTTTAATACCCTTTCCCCCCTACTCCCCCTTCCTTTTTTAGTTACGAAGATGATAATATGTCTAGAAAAATAAAAGATGCTGAAGAGAATTGGTTAACAGCTGCGATGGGATTGTTTAGAAAAATCCAAATACACATTATATTTATTGTTATAATTTCAGAGAAGGCCTTCAATTTCTAGTAGATGATACAATTTTTTTTTTTTTACAAGAGTCATATTCGTGAGTTTGACTCCGAAAATTTAGAGGATTAGTCAAAAATCACCCAAAAATTTCATACTAACAAATCTCAACTTGGAATCATAATATATATATTAAATACCTGCTCTGGTAAACTTGACCAATAAAACTTTTGATCAAGCCTAACGCACCCCCTTCGGTGGCCACATGGTCTGAGGCGCTACTCTCGTAGTAGACTATACTGCCGAAGATTGAGAGATCCAAGGTTCGAATCTCAGTTGGGTGTACCGAGTATGGTTCTTCCAAAATAGTTTTACACTCTCCCTCAACGCAAATGCAGGTACACGTTACATCTATAACCTTCTTAATCCCTAAAACCATTAGCGTAATTAGTACATAAAGGTATAACCCGAATGGGTAGTAAGATGCAACGCTAAACAAAACAAAAAATCTAGCCCGATAAACTGGCTGAAAACGCTCCAAAGATCCTCTGGTAGGGGCCATAAACCATGCCCAACGATGTTACCTAGAGATGTCGAGGCTATTTTGGCCAAGCGGGTTGATCTTAGATTGACGCACCTAAGCAGTCTAAGCAGTATCACACTTAGACACTAATGTACAAAATAGAAATAAAGGGAAGAAAATGTGAAGTCCACCCTGAGAGGTATCTTGTCTATGTGCTAATAACCCTTTCCCTCTTCCTCTGACGAGTTTACACAGTCACTTTAATATTTGCGCCTTAATAACCTTGGCTTACTGTTTAATTTTATCTTTCTTGTTTCTTATTCTAGATAAACATTTGCAGCCCAAGGACTTTTTTAATCTACATCCTGGCAGGAAGACTCCTACAGGACATTTTCGTGACCAAGACAAATATCTCAAGTTTTAGAGGATTTATAAAAAAAATACGTTTGCAAAAAAAAAACATTTCTAGTTAAAAATAATAATGTTGACACTGTAGGACTATTTTTACAATTATTGAAAAATTATCGTGTTTGTTTCAACCTCGGATATTGACGATTCAAAGTTGTTAAGTTGTAAATATTGTAGAGTGATAAGGATGGGGGGGGGGGGATCTGAAACCCCCTTATCACTCATTTATTGGCACCCATACCTCCCAACCCCTATATAACACCTTTTTTCCCCTCAGTTACCCTAACATATTGGTAGTTAAAAATAACTTATTTTATTTTTATTATCTTTGGTTTTCTCATGGTGGCTATATTTGTTTTACAAGGTTCTTTTTTTTTTTTTTTGCAATTTTAAGAGCTTACAGTAACGCAAATAGTTCGGCCTCTGTTCAATCAACATGAGTGAAAAATCATTTCGTTTGGAAAGTAAAGGGGTACAAGTTTGTTTATGTAGCATTTTAACCTAAACTCATTTCTAAAGGGTGAAATTTCTGCCTACAATTTTAGCTTCTTTGTTTAAAAAAAAGGGGGAGGGGGGTTTCAAGAGGAAATATTTCCCATTAAGGGAAATTGTCAAAAAAGCTACAATTTTTTATACAGGCCGACATAAATAACTTGTCCTCACACACCAAGTTTCAGACCTGATATTGTCCCCCTTGGAAAAAAAATTTTGGGGGGAAATTTAAAAAAAAAATTTGCAATTTTCAGAGCTTAATATCTCATGTGGGGAGACGAGATAAAATCTGAAACTTTGATCCATAATAGTAATATATAATAGTATTATACACACAAAAAATTGTAGTTTGAGAATTGACTACAAGCCGAGATATTTAAAGAATTACACAAGGCGAGAAACTATTGTTTCAATGGGTGTGTATATAGTCTTTAAATAAATTAATGCTATTTTATTGTATGCTCATGTAAAAAAAAATATTACTCTAAGGTTACAGAATTATTATATATTAACACTAAATTATTAGAGAAATATATAGAAAATTCTGATGGGTAAATCACAGAACAAATGAGAACTAACTAAGAGCATGAATCAGAGGTTGTTTTTAAATAGATACTGGCCCATGAATCAGAGCTTACAGACTTCTTCAGAACCTCTAAGTGAGAGTATTGGAGCAGAGATAGGGGACTAAAGATTGTTTTTGTGTGCTACATATTATTTTAGTCGATATTACAATGGATTAATATATTAATGATTGTAATTTTTAATGTATTACTAAATTTGAAATAAAAGTGTAGTGTATCTATTTAATTATCTAATAATTCTAATTCACTTTGTCATAGTGGAATACTTACAACAAGATTTTGTACAAATATGTTAGTGAATATTGTAATATATCTTACATCTTAAAATATGAAATGTGAATTTTTTTTTTTTAGAAGAGTGTCTTAAGTGTGTGTATGGACCAATATCTAAATGATATCAAATCGATTAGTGAATTCTGTGAAGAGTATCTAAAGTTTATTATTTTAAGAACAAATAGTGCTGTTGCAAATTATGCAAGTCTCACGAGATTAAGTTATTTTTAAAGTTTCCACCATATATATGGTCACTCATGTTCTAACCCACTTAAAATTTATAAAAAAAAAAAATGGATTACCAAAGGATTTAGATTATTAAAAGAGGAACATATATCAAAAGAAAAAAATTACTCTGTAGATCTTATTCCTGGGAAATATTTGTGTGCTACTTGCTACAGCAGGTTGTTTGTAATAAAAGAAGAAAGTAAAGGTGAAAAAGATGATGTTTTGTGTCTCGATTTGAACATATGGACATTTTGGATACAACCTGTTAAATTTAGGTGTATCTCCTGTTTCTAAAATCATAAAACTAAATTCTAAAAAAAGACCAATGAAATCCAAGCAAAGTTAGGAAAGCTATCCCAAAGGTTGAAGCAAAGACTTGAAGCCTCTTTCGAAGAGGGAGTAGACAAACTTCATTATGAACCCTTAGCACAAAATCTTCACTCGCTATCATTCGTTGAAGAATATGAAGCAATCATTGAAAAAGTTGAAACAAAAATGTAAGACAACAGAGAAAGAATAAAAGGTAAAATATTAAGTTTATTACCATAATCTTGGTCAAAGAAAAAAGTAAATACTGAATTTGAAGTTTTTAAACCTTTGGTAAAAGTTACTAGGGATCTTTTTAAGGTCCACGGAATACTGCCAGAGCTAGGAAAAAGACTATTTACACAGTCAGTAAGGATGTATTTTTTATATCAGTGGTAAAAAAAACTCCAGGCTTCTTATCCCGGTAAAAAAAGATTGTGTGTATCTGTCCGAATTGTTGGTTTTAAAATACATAAACAGATACATTTATTACTTTGTAACCTGAATTAACTGTACGTACAATTTATGGAAGCCCACCCAGAATGTTAAATTGGACGCTCAAAATTCTGTGCGTTTAGACCTAAATGGTGTGTAATTGCTGGCACATCAGGGGCACACTATACCACCAAAATATTAAATTAATGATAGATGGTGCAAAATTAAATGTGGACTACAAAGATCTTCTTATGATGCTTGTCTGTGACCTAAACCGTTCTGTGTGCGTGCTAAGCCAATGAACCGGCTGCCCAGTTGATGATTTCCAACTGAAATTGCTGTTCCAAGAACCAGAGACAGAAGAAAACCATGACACGTAAGTTACAAACAATGGGTCGTGACAAAGCTGAGATGGTTTCACTCATAAAACCAAGAAAAGAATCTTTTAAATCCCCTCGCCAAAAAACTAATTTCTCTAAAGAAAACATCACGTATTCAGTCAAGTTTTCTTAAGGACAAGTAAAGGAGCTTACTGGATATAGAATGCATTGTTTTAACTGATTTTTCCTGAAAACTTATCTTTTGTAATCCAAGACGAAATACAAAAGGTTTCATTGGGTGAACAAATAAATCACTGTTCACCCCCTTTGTTTACTATCATAAAGAACGTAATCAAGTGAATTGAAGAGCAAAAGTTTTTGTGTCATCAGTAACCACCTTACGCACAATACCATCACAGTTCATGCTTTCCAAAAGCATTTGATTAATGATATCAAGACTACTGCCCCATCAGACCTTATATTTCAGCGACGGATCTTCTAGTCGGTACAAAAATAAGAAGAACTTTCTCAATCTACAATAGTCCCATGGCTTCTTTGGTGCTGACTGACATCTCACAGCTGACAGCTTTAAAAAGTTACCAGACCAAATTATGTACCCCTACGCCGAACCAGATGATCTGCAAAAACATGTGTTTAGCAGCTGTCACTTTTGACAGTCAAAAGTTAAGTATATATACTTAAATGTTGACTGTCAGAAGTCAGCTGTGAGCTGTCAGTCAGCACCAAAGAAGCCATGGGGCAACTTTAAGTCACCATGATAAAGACTTTGGCCTTCAAGCAGAGTGGCACTGTTTTTATACCAGCCATGGGGAAAATGCTTGTGATGAGGTAAAAGAAACTACAAAAAGAGAAGTGACCAAGAGAGGCCTTCAGATGACAACAAATCATCAAATATTAACTCCAGAGAATATTTAAATGTTAAGACTTAGATAGATTGCTCTAGAAATATATACATGAAGAATTTAATTTTATAAATTAAACCGTTACTAAGTTTGTAGATGTATTAAATTAAATTAAAGTAAAAAATATTATTTAGGATTTACTTCTGGTGAAAAACATTTGTCAGATAATATTATTTAACATAAAATTAATAATGCATCATCAACTGGACTAAACATAAGTTGATGAAAACTTTAAAATATATGTATTACACATTAGAAAAACGTATTACAAAAACTTACATATAAACAATAAAGTAAGAACAAAACAATTTTTTTTGTTACAGATATGTTATGAAGTAAAATGTATAAGATTTGAATTTAGAGGTTAACATCTACCAAACGAATTTAAATGAAGTGATGGTGTATTGTTGTTGGTTGTTGTTGTTGAAAAGACTTCTAGATATACAATATAATATGGACAAAACAAGGTTTTAGCTCCAAATATGTCGAGAAATTATAAAATAAAAGTTATGTGGAATAATCGGAGTCTTATCTGTTTCCTTGTCCCATCACTCCTTTTTGATAATCATATCTGGAGGATATGTTTCAATTTTGTGATAAAAAACCTTCTTGGCATTAAGTATATTTATGTTACAAGTGAAGTGGTTAAAAATGGAGTTGAATTGGAAAAGCGATTTGAAAACTGATTGCCAATTCCTAAAACTCGATCATACCATAGATATATATTCCTATACACCACCGTAAGATGTTACCACATTTCAATTTCTGATTACTTTTGAGGAAGCAAAAGTATCAAAAGCTTCTTCATTGCGTTGGTGTAAATGAAAAGTAATGGTATCTTGGGGTTATTGATGAAGTGAGCATCGGATATAATGACTTTAAACTACATTTCTACGAGCCAGCAGGACCAAGAACTTCTTTTAAGATTTCAAGAGATGTCAAAACCTGGGTACCTGTGCAAAGAATTTTTATTAATATCATGCTAATAGAACTTTTAACTGTGACTGGTTATACACAACACATCAATCTTAAATTACCCGCCTCGGTGGCATAGTTGGCTAACGCGCTAGTCGTGTTGAGCCCGACTGCCGAGTACGGGGAGATCGAGGTTCAAATCTCGGTCGGGTGAACTTGGGGGGGTTTTTCCTAAATATTTTTCCACTCTCCCTCCACGCAAATGCCGGTTCACTTCCTCTAATTAAACCTTCACAATTCCTAATCCATTAGCGTAATTAGTACTTAAAAAGCGTATAACCCGAACGGATAGTAAGACGCGGTGCTAAATAATAATAAAAATAAAATAATAGTCATTTTGAATTACCAACATGTAAGGGTAATTTATAAGAAGAAAAACTTTTTTTTTTCTGGACCACTTCATGTGGACTGACCCTAAAGTCCTCTAATATTAATAATTATCCTTAAAGATAAATAAAACTGAATTGTAAACGTAATGGAAAATTTTTCCTGATCTGCTTTTGCCCAATGACAGGATGAAGGAGTGGGGAGCGATATTAACATGAGAGCAACCGGAAGTTGTGAAGGGCGATAGAAGCCAGTGACGTCACACGATAGTGAACCACGCCCCCCCCCACCCCTTCTAGTCAAGTGGGGCCTTGCACTCACTTAACTTTGGTTCAAGGCTCGGGTCTAGTTGCAATATTCAGGAGGGGTGGACGTAGAGGTATGCACAAAGTCACTCGGCCTAAGGTCACATGGAACAAGGTCATTTGGCCTAAAGTATCTTCGCCTAAGGTCATTTGTCCTAAAAGTATCTTCACCTAAGGTCCCTTGGCCTAAAAGTATCTTCACCTAAGGTCACTTGGCCTAAAAGTATCTTCGCCTAAGGTCCCTTGGCCTAAAAGTATCTTCGCCTAAGGTCCCTTGGCCTAAAAGTATCTTCGCCTAAGGTCCCTTGGCCTAAAAGTATCTTCGCCTAAGGTCCCTTGGCCTAAAAGTATCTTCGCCTAAGGTCCCTTGGCCTAAAAGTATCTTCGCCTAAGGTCCCTTGGCCTAAAAGTATCTTCGCCTAAGGTCACTTGGCCTAAAAGTATCTTCGCCTAAGGTCACTTGGCCTAAAATTATCTTCGCATAAGGTCACTTGGCCTAAAAGTATCTTCGCATAAGGTCCCTTGGCCTAAAATTATCTTCGCCTAAGGTCACTTGGCCTAAAAGTATCTTCGTCTATAGGTCACTGGCCTAAAAGTATCTTGCATAAGGTCACTTGGCCTAAAGTATCTTCGCCTAGGTTCACTTGGCCTAAAAGTTCTTCGCTAAGGTCACTTGGCCTAAAAGTATCTTCGTCTAAGGTCACTTGGCCTAAAAGTATCTTCGCATAAGGTCACTTGGCTAAAAGTATCTTCGTCTAAGGTCACTTGGCCTAAAAGTATCTTCGCATAAGGTCACTTGGCCTAAAAGTATCTTCGCCTAAGGTCACTTGGCCTAAAAGTATCTTCGCATAAGGTCACTTGGCCTAAAAGTATCTTCGCCTAAGGTCACTTGGCCTAAAAGTATCTTCGCCTAAGGTCACTTGGCCTAAAATTATCTTCGCATAAGGTCACTTGGCCTAAAAGTATCTTCGCATAAGGTCCCTTGGCCTAAAATTATCTTCGCCTAAGGTCACTTGGCCTAAAAGTATCTTCGTCTAAGGTCACTTGGCCTAAAAGTATCTTCGCATAAGGTCACTTGGCCTAAAAGTATCTTCGCCTAAGGTCACTTGGCCTAAAAGTATCTTCGCATAAGGTCACTTGGCCTAAAAGTATCTTCGTCTAAGGTCACTTGGCCTAAAAGTATTTCGCATAAGGTCACTTGGCCTAAAGTATCTTCGTCTAAGGTCACTTGGCCTAAAAGTATCTTCGTCTAAGGTCACTTGGCCTAAAAGTATCTTCGTCTAAGGTCACTTGGCCTAAAAGTATCTTCGCATAAGGTCACTTGGCCCAAAAGTATCTTCGTCTAAGGTCACTTGGCCTAAAAGTATCTTCGCATAAGGTCACTTGGCCTAAAAGTATCTTCGTCTAAGGTCACTTGGCCTAAAAGTATCTTCGTCTAAGGTCACTTGGCCTAAAAGTATCTTCGTCTAAGGTCACTTGGCCTAAAAGTATCTTCGCATAAGGTCACTTGGCCCAAAGTCCCTTTAACTAAAACAACTTAATCTAGTCCCCTGTTTAAAGTCACTTGACCTAAAATAGCTTGAATTAAATAAAAATTTAATGAAACGTCACTTGGCCTAAAAATTAGCTATATCAAAATTTGTTGAAAATCTGTCATAGGATTCTTAGAATTTTATGAGAACTTTTTCTCTTCATTTAAAAAGTTTCTCATCTAATGGCGCTATGCTCTCGACAGATATTCAACAACTGTTGATATCAACACGTGAAGAAAATTAAGCTCTGTTTCTACTGGAGCAATATTTGATTTATTTTGGCCAACAAAATTTTGATTAAAAAAACTGGCCTTAACTCACGTCCTGACACTCCCACCAAAAAATGAATGTGGTCTCTTACGTAAGAAGCAAATTGGTTAGAAAAGAGGGGGGGGGGGAAGCAGTTAATTGAAACCGAGATGCCCTATTGACGACAGAGGTCACTGACCTCCGAATCTCTCCCCTCTTCCCCCCTCCCCCCATGACCTTGCTCCTTAAGTCAACCTCCGCTTCGATTACAGACCAATTTTCATATTAAGAACTAACAGACAAAACAGTTACAAATCTACTTTCAACTATTCATACGTAAAATCTTGTGTTCTGTCGATATCACCTTTGATAATACACCTATAGAATAACTCTACAAATATAATAATATTAATTAATTAATTTAGCCGCAGAAAAAAAGTTTTAATAATTTTCTTTTTTAGTTTCTTCTTATGAAAAGTGAACTGTATCCAATTGTTCATCATGACACGACAGTTCTTTATTACGGCTAATCGGTTTTAAACTTGCTTTTTTTTTTAATCGGTTATTTCCGTTATTTCACAACCAGTCGCTGTATTACCGGTCTTTACGACAGCTTTGCTACGAGTTACTCCGGCCTCCCTCTCCAAGGTCAAAGATCAGAAGGTGACGGAGAAAACTTTCTCGTGGTCGGTTTCCTAATGTTTATTTCCTGTGCTCCGCAGCCCAATTTTCAAAATAAAAGCCTATAAGTATTTTTTTTTGGCCAACATTGATAACATTTTACTATATCATCAGTGTTATTTTAAAGGTGTCACCGCACCAACTACAATGAAAGGCGTGTTTTGTATAATGTTATTGTATGTTGTGTATTGTGAATGACAAAACGAGCGTTGCGAGTTGTCGTGATTAACAAATAGAATAGAGGAGCTAATCACATACACATTGTCAGCATTCCTTAGTCAGAGACCAAGCCAGGGGGGCAGGATAAAAAGTAGGGTATCAAGCCATAGTGGCTGACTAGACAACATCGCAGTCTAGGGGGTGGGGGGTGACTCTGCCTTGTTCGGGACTACGCGGGCTATGACGCCAGTTAATCAGTATTCGTAGAAGAGGGCTCCCACCTGAAAACCAGGGTAATAGGGTCCGGAGACCGAGACCACCTAGGAGTCAGATATGCCATTAATTATGCCTTGCAACACCTCGTTTTGGTACAAGCAACCGAATATTCTTTTGGCTCACTATCATCATCACATATGTAATATACATAGTAGCACTAATGAAAACCTTAAAAAAAATCCAATTCGAACGTCAATCACAAACCCACACAGGTATACACAATCACCTTCCCCTACTGTCGGCCATATCCTGACAGATCACGTGATTATGCAGAGGATAAGAGGGTGTGACATAGGTATTAATATCTATCAAAAGTAATGCCTGCAAGTCACATGACTTGACGTATGAAGATGTGAAAGTTGTATATAAGGACATTTTACCTTTTTTTTTTATTCCCTACTCAATTGTGTGTAAACTCGAATAAAGGCGTTAGAATAGTCGAGCGGAAATTATTAAACGTTAGATAAAACAAGTAAGTTTATAACGTTCCTGGGTGGTGCAATCCTGCAGTAGGAGAACAAACAGGAGGGGAGGCAAATACTAATGACAATCCACTGTGTCTTGTGACCCTCCCACTACCCCTCCTCCCCCTATTAAATGATGTAATTCTATTCACAAAGATCCATTCAACTCTCCTATAAAAGTTAGCTTTCATTTCTAGTCATTTATATTACAACAAGGTTCGGTATAATGACATGCCAATCAACTCTGTGGTACAGTCGGCTAGAAATAGTAAATCTACAACAACACTATTGCACGTGGATCATTTCTGATTAAA
Organism: Timema cristinae; assembly: GCA_039000515.1. Classification (NCBI taxonomy): domain Eukaryota; kingdom Metazoa; phylum Arthropoda; class Insecta; order Phasmatodea; family Timematidae; genus Timema; species Timema cristinae. The sequence continues at coordinate 27,774,103 of JBCFYV010011135.1, forward strand.
CATTAATGAGATAAAGAGTTAATAGAAGCTCCTAATACTGAACATTGTTGAGATATTAAATGATATTTGGATAAAAACTGCATTGAAAAGGCCGTTTTTTTGACCATTTTAGAATGTCTTCACAGATAAGCACTGTCCACAAATCTTCATTCTGTCATAACAGGGACATACTGTAGTTATTAATAAGAAACTTTGTCGCTTTGTCCCCCATCGTCACCGCGGGAAATGTCGAGTAATCATTCAAATATGAATGTACTGCACACATTTCTTGTCTTTTCCTTTCCCTTTTACTCCCAAACCTCACGCCAGCTGATTTGGGTCTGATATCATGAACGCGCATAATCTGAGCCACGACCGTAATTACTCAGCTTTGGTCATTAGATCGGATCAATCATATTTTAACCCTCCCAGTTCCCTAAGAAGTTAAATAGCAGCACGTGTGATGTTGGGCCGCATATTCACCCTGTTCTGTTCAGCAATGACGCTGAATAGATATTTAATTAAATGTACTTAAGTGATTTCAATTAAAGCCTAATAATAAGTCACATCAACCTAACCAGAATAATATCAAAACAAACGAATCACGAACGCTACACTGAGCAGCGGTGAGATAAAAAAAAAAGCTTTCATCATGAGGTGACCTGGTGGTCTAGGAGTAAGGTGTCAGACTTCTGTGCTGGTGGGTCCGGGGTTCAATCCTCTGTCCTGGCACAGATTTATGTGATTTCCAAACCCTTCCTTGCCCTCTGACAAGATATCTTGTGAATGTGGGGAATGCCAGGCCTCCACCGTGGTTCGGACCCCACGGTAAACTGTAGGTCCTTCATTTCATCTCACAATCACCCTACCATTACACATTAGCGTAAGTGGGTACAAACTGAACGGGTAGTAAGACGCGGTGCTAGTAATAATAACAATAATTTCATCATGGTTGCGACGTGTTCTTCGTTCCTTGGACCTACAGCAACTAGTCATCAACTCTAATCGCTCAGGGCATATCTGCTCTCCTTTTATCTCACTCTCGCACTTGAACCAGCTGTTAACTGTTCCTCTGTGACCGAAGGGAGGGACGTGCATCAAGTTGGCCCGCCACTGTTTCCAAATCGGTTGAAATTTATATAGTTCTTAGTGCTACGTTTGTGCTCATATGTGCCCGAAGCTCAACATTTGTGCTATTAAATTACTCAAAATATAACGATTTTAATGTGGCGGGCCAACTTGATTTCAAGCTGGCCCGCCACATTTTTTAAAACATCCCATCTGGATTTTGATTAGAAAAGTTCTTAGTGCTCCATTTGTGCTGATATGTGCCCGAAATTCGGCTTTTGTGCCATTAAATTACGCCCGTGGTAACGATTTTAATGTGGCGGGCCAGCTTGATGTTCAAGTTGGCCCGCCACATTTTCGAAATAAAGATTTTCTTGTGCCATTCGTTAGTGCTCCATTTGTGCTGATATGTGCCCAAAATTCAGCTTTTGTGCTATTAAATTACGCCCGTGGTAACGATTTTAATGTGGCGGGCCAGCTTGATGTTCAAGTTGGCCCACCACATTTTCGAAATAGAGATTTTCTTGTGCCATTCGTTAGTGCTCCATTTGTGCTGATATGTGCCCGAAATTCAGCTTTTGTGCCATTAAATTACGCCCGTGGTAACGATTTTAATGTGGCGGGCCAGTTTGATGTTCAAGTTGGCCCGCCACATTTTCGAAATAAAGATTTTCTTGTGCCATTCGTTAGTGCTCCATTTGTGCTGATATGTGCCCGAAATTCAGCTTTTGTGCCATTAAATTACGCCCGTGGTAACGATTTTAATGTGGCGGGCCAGCTTGATGTTCAAGTTGGCCCGCCACATTTTCGAAATAGTGATTTTCTTATGCCATTCGTTAGTGCTCCATTTGTGCTGATATGTGCCCGAAATTCGGCTTTTGTGCTATTAAATTACGCTTGTTACAACGATTTTAAGTCTGCTATTCATTGTTGCGAGGTGGAGCCTTGCTTGGTAGCATACCGAGGGGAAGATAGCTTGTGCGTCCATTGAAGCGAAGCAAGGAAGCTAACACTGCACAACTGGAGCACAATAATTGGCTGTGTAAGCCTAAAATTGAACTTTTTTTTGTAGAATGAGGCGATCAAAAAGCCAGGATCACAGTTTACTAAGCTAATATTTCATATCGGTAAGATTGTATTGGTCCTAAGACTTGGGCTGATGTATTTTGCCGTAACAGTATAAACAATCTTATAATGTATTGATATTCGTTTTTAATTTAAAAAAATAACTTTCAAATTAATGTATCTTGAACTAAGTTGGAAAATTGGTTTATATATCTAACCCCGCCTTTTTGCACTTTTAGGAATCTATTTTATTCCAAAGTGGTAACCGTGGTCTTAAACATTGGAATCACATTTAATCTGGTTGCTACTTACACGGATGTTAGGACTCAAATTGTTTTAGGGTTCAAAGTTTATTTCTTTGGGTGCACTCAATGCCCAGATTTTGATGTATTTGTATGTCTTACCCATCATAAACAATACTTATACGTACACACATTATGTTCAAGAGCCCCTGTTTGAGAACACTATTGTCATTTTTTTCTCGTATTTTCTTAGGTCAATTTTTATGCATTTAAGTTGAATAAGTATATTTTTTATTTAAGCTAAATTTTTGAATACTTGACTAGGCGAATATAATGTATTACACCCTATAGTTGTGGACTGAGAAAACAGTGTAGCCTTCACATTAACTTTGAACTCTCTTTACTTGAATGGTTGGGAAATCCACATTCCTGGTGAAAGAATGCAACTAAGCAAGAAAGGGTTGATTTAGGAGGGGGTACATTACATCTCTAGCAGGTAGTTGTAAATTTATGTTCATTTTTGACTTACTTGAAGAGTTTGGTTGTTAAAGGCTTTTCATAGTGTACAGATTTTTTTTTCCATTTGTAAAGTGCGTATTGAATTTTTCCATATGAATTAATTCCAAGTTTTAATTGCTATTCTAGTTCTCTTTTTGTAGACTTTAAGTCCTAGCTTAGATTTATAATGACATTTTATTGTTTATTTTTATAGAATTGTGTCTTATAACCTTACCTTATTACCTACGCATTTATTGAGTCCGTTCACAGTAGGAATTGTTTTCTGAAAGCCCTTTTTCCCTATCAGAAATCTATTATATAGTAGGATATTGGTAGGAAAAAAGACCTTTCAGAGAGTAATTCCTACCGTGAATGCCGTATAGGTATTTGATGTGACTATTTTATACAAATTGTTCGTTGAATCAGTTTTGGGAGTGCTCTATTTTTATTTATTATTTGCTATCCTCCTACTTTGGTAATTGATTTACTATTTATCAATTTGTGCCACTATTATATATAAAACATATCAACATCTCAGTTATTAAATACAATTAAATTACTGGTTCTTTTAAAAAATGAGAATACCAAAGGTTTCACCAGATGTTATTATCAAGCTTATACTTGAAGAAAAAAGTAGCATTTTATCAACAAAAGGGGAAATAACAGTCCCATCTGATCCTATTTGGGATATTTTAAGTGAAAAACTACAAAGAAAAATGTCTGGCAAGGCTTTATACACTGTTGTAAAATGTAATCGATATGAAATTTGGGAAAAGCTAAATATTTCACAAAATCATCATTCATCTTGCAGTGTTTTGGAAACTTCGAATGAAGATAAGTGCAATAGCATATTAATTTTCATCTAAATATGTTTTACTTAATAAAAATAGAAATAACACACAATTTTCTTTGAGCAACTAGATCAGCGGTCTCAAACTCAGACCTCTGGCAGGGCCACTTTCAAGTTTTGAAAGCACTTAGGCGACTGCATTAATTTCTTACGAATAAATATCATCTTTATAAAACTACACCAACAGCTTTGCAATGTAATAGGATATTATTCCTAACTATCGGTAAAAAAATAAAATAAACACTTCATCACTTAATTTTATTTTTATCACATTGTATCACTGAAAACTATCATTTTTAAATAACAATGTATTTTCACTTACATTTTTAAAATAATCAAAAAATTTACCAACTTGACAAGACGAAGGAAATATTATATTTTCTGACCAAAATGTGTGCCCACTTTTCTTGTCACAAACTTTTCGATATTTGAGATAATCTCCTTTGAGCATACTACTTTAAAAGTGAGCGTAAGTGAATGTCACTTAACCTATGACATTCAAGAGATTTCACTTGATTCTTGTGAGTTGTCAGCATTATATGAAAATGGAGACTTGAATATAATTAAAATATTTTACATGTCTGAAACATTCACCACCACCTGTTGAAGTCCTCTTGGATCCGAAGACTACGTCGGGGGAAGATAGCTGAACTTTTTTTAAAAATGTAAATCTAAGGTAACAATAGGTAGGCTTAATACTAATGCTCTATTCGTAAATAAACTTGTTACTTATAAAGACAATGGCTTAGCAAAGCATTACTATGTTTATATTATATTTACTACATTGCAACATACTTGAAAAAAGAGTAATTTATTTTTATTTTGTAATCCTTTATGCGGGTTACAAAACAGTTGGTGAAGGGCCGCATGCGGCCCGCGAGTTTTAGGCCACTCAACTAGATCGATGAAAATGTTGATTGCCTTAAATTAAATAATTAATTAACTCTTTGTGCTGTTATTATTAATAAACTGTATTAATTTTCATACTTCATAAGTAATAACTAATATCTTATAAGCATTCAGGACAAAATATACATTACATTTATAATTATGTAATTTTTTTAAATTTAGCGCCGTGTCTTACTACCCGTTCGGGTTATACGCTTAGGTAATAATTACTCTAATGGATTAGAAATTGGGAAGGTTGAAGTAGAGTAAGTGAACTCGCATTTGCGTGGAGGGAGAGTGGAAAGCCATTTAGGAAACCCCGCCCCCCCAGTTCACCCGACCGAGATTCGAACCTCGATCTCCCCGTCCTCAGCAGTCGAGCTCAACACGACAAGCGCGTTAGCCAACTGCGCCACCGAGGCGGGCAGTTATGTAATTACTTGGGCTCAGATCTATATTTAATTAATTATTTAAAACATATTTTTCACACCTCTATCCATGCATTTTTCTTCGCAAATTGTGTGATTTTTTTTAACACTTTGATTATTTTTTAGTATAATATTTATGAATTTTATTGTTGTTGTTGTTGTTGTTAAATACATTTTAATATGTTTTAGATCATAAACACATATTTTTCTAATATTAGTAGGCCTACAAATGATAACATTTAATTTAGATTTTTGATAGCCAACAATATAGATGCCAAGACAATATGGCTTTTTTTTAGCATTATGTATTGCTACCAGTTTTGATTATACACATATATGTATATTATCTAGGCTACTTTGGAAGGAATAGTTGATATTTTTGACTCAATGAATCAATAATATACAATAATCTAAATTGTCTCATTACCTAAATCCTTTGCACGTGGATTGCCTAATTTGGTTTTATCCTTTCTTCTTGAGAATACATCTTCTTTTCACTGGCATTTATGGTAAGGGGCGATTATTCAGCAGAATGCTCAAATTGTCATTTGTTTGTATTTTATACCAAATTTTAGTAGTTTTATATTTATTTATAAGGTTATATTTATTGCTTTATAAACAAATAATACATCTTTTAATAAATGTGATCAATCATTTTATCAATTTTAGGCACACATTAAATACATATTTCTTGGATTTCAAGTAAATAAAGTTTCTGGTCCTAGTAATTACCCATTTTAAAATATTTCCACTGTCTCCGTTGTGATACTTTAGAAACTTGGGCTAGTCAAACAAATTCGAGACATAATTTCTTAATTAGTTTTAGTTTGTAAAATAAATGTTAAGAGACCGATATGAAATATTAGCTTAGTAAACTGTGATCCTGGCTTGTTGATCGCCTCATTCTACAAAAAAAGTTCAATTTTAGGCTTACACAGCCAATTATTGTGCTCCAGTTGTGCAGTGTTAGCTTCCTTGCTTCGCTTCAATGGACGCACAAGCTATCTTCCCCTCGGTATGCTACCAGGCATGGCTCCACCTCGCAACAATGAATAGCAGACTTAAAATCGTTGTAACAAGCGTAATTTAATAGCACAAAAGGCGAATCTCGGGCACATATCAGCACAAATGGAGCACTAACGAATGGCATAAGAAAATCTCTATTTCGAAAATGTGGTGGGCCAACTTGAACATCAAGCTGGCCCGCCACATTAAAATCGTTACCACGGGCGTAATTTAATGGCACAAAAGCTGAATTTTGGGCACATATCAGCACAAATGGAGCACTAACGAATGGCACAAGAAAATCTTTATTTCGAAAATGTGGCGGGCCAACTTGAACATCAAGCTGGCCCGCCACATTAAAATCGTTACCACGGGCGTAATTTAATGGCACAAAAGCCGAATTTCGGGCACATATCAGCACAAATGGAGCACTAAGAACTTTTCTAATCAAAATCCAGATGGGATGTTTTAAAAAATGTGGCGGGCCAGCTTGAAATCAAGTTGGCCCGCCACATTAAAATCGTTATATTTTGAGTAATTTAATAGCACAAATGTTGAGCTTCGGGCACATATGAGCACAAACGTAGCACTAAGAACTATATAAATTTCAACCGATTTGGAAACAGTGGCGGGCCAACTTGATGCACGTAAGGGAGGGGGAGGGGCTAGGCGACGTATGCGTATCGACTGAAGGTCACCTCTGACTAAATGTCCTTGAACCCCTCCCATCACTCCCCACGGGCGCGGGCATTTAGATTATAGAGGGGGGAGAATGGTTGACCTTGACAAGGAGGGCAACCACGTGGCCTGCACGTATGAATGGCTGATCATCATCAACACCATCTTCCATTGGCAGGAAAAAGGAATTACCCATAAACCGCGTAACGCTGTTGAAAAGGGTGGGAGGGGGAGCTCTAATGTCTACATGGTGTTACATGGGGGAGCTCTAATGTCTACCTGGTGTTACATGGGGGAGCTCTAATGTCTACATGGTGTTACATGGGGGAGCTCTAATGTCTACATGGTGTTACATGGGGGGAGCTATAATGTCTACATGGTGTTACATGGGGAGCTCTAATGTCTACATGGTGTTACATGGGGGAGATCTAATGTCTACATGGTGTTACATGGGGGAGCTCTAATGTCTACATGGTGTTATATGGGGAGGTCTAATGTCTACAAGGTGTTACATGGGGGAGATCTAATGTCTATATGGTGTTACATGGGGGAGATCTAATGTCTACATGGTGTTACATGGGGGAGCTCTAATGTCTACATGGTGTAACATGGGGAGCTCTAATGTCTACATGGTGTTACATGGGGGAGCTCTAATGTCTACATGGTGTAACATGGGGGAGCTCTAATGTCTACATGGTGTTACATGGGGGAGCTCTAATATCTACATGGTGTTACATGGGGGAGCTCTAATGTCTACATAGTGTTACATGGGGGAGATCTAATGTCTATATGGTGTTACATGGGGGAGCTCTAATATCTACGTGGTGTTACATGGGGGAGCTCTAATGTCTACATGGTGTTACATGGGGGAGCTCTAATGTCTACATGGTGTTACATGGGGGAGCTCTAATGTCTACATGGTGTTACATGGGGGAGCTATAATGTCTACATGGTGTAACATGGGGAGCTCTAATGTCTACATGGTGTTACATGGGGGAGCTCTAATGTCTACATGGTGTAACATGGGGGAGCTCTAATGTCTACATGGTGTTACATGGGGGAGCTCTAATATCTACATGGTGTAACATGGGGGAGCTCTAATATCTACATGGTGTTACATGGGGGAGCTCTAATATCTACATGGTGTAACATGGGGAGCTCTAATGTCTACATGGTGTTATATGGGGGAGCTCTAATATCTACATGGTGTAACATGGGGGAGCTCTAATGTCTACATGGTGTTACATGGGGGAGCTCTAATATCTACGTGGTGTTACATGGGGGAGCTCTAATATCTACATGGTGTAACATGGGGGAGCTCTAATATCTACGTGGTGTTACATGGGGGAGCTCTAATATCTACATGGTGTAACATGGGGGAGCTCTAATGTCTACATGGTGTTACATGGGGGAGCTCTAATATCTACGTGGTGTTACATGGGGGAGCTCTAATATCTACATGGTGTAACATGGGGGAGCTCTAATATCTACATGGTGTTACATGGGGGAGCTCTAATATCTACATGGTGTAACATGGGGGAGCTCTAATGTCTACATGGTGTAACATGGGGGAGCTCTAATATCTACGTGGTGTTATATTAGGAGTAAGGAGGGTAAAATAAAGTTAATTAAAAGCCTAGGAGTTTTAAGAGGTATAACTGGTATCTTACATATTTCCAATTAGATGTTGCGCTTAGGTTAACGACAAAACCTTCAACAGTGCATGAGTTTGTAGTTTGTTGGAATGAAAGCAAAACTATTCTCCATGACCTCATACATACATATATATGAATACTTGTAAACATAGTTTAATAGTTGACATCTCTGAAAAGACCACATATTTCTGTTGATCGCTAAGAGCTCCGGGGAACGAAAGGTAACTGTTATAGGAGCGTGGAATGGATCGTTTTATTGTCATTTGTATTTTACTCCTCCCCGGTTTGTTCTACTACTACTGGACAGTCAACCTCTGTGGTCTTGGGGTAAACTGCCCGCCTCAAGAACAGTTGTTCGTGGGTTCAAACCTAACCGAGGTCAACGAATTTTTGTTTTGAGCGATAAGAATCCGTAGCACAACTTCCTTAGGAGGGGAAGTAAATCCGTCGGTCCTAATTCAATTGTGGTTTGTAAAAGAACCCCGGAAGGTATCTTAAAATACCTTTCCCGACAAAATTGGTAAACCCTTTCACTCTCGCTCAAAGAAATTCTCGTGTGGTTATATAATCAGTCGGTTCAGAAAGTGCACGTTAATTACCTCAAATAAATAAACAACGAGACGGAAAATTTAAAAAATGTGTATTTCTTGAGGTTATACGTTCTATTTAAACGGTTGGATAATTCCCCTGAAAATAACTAAGGAGCATTTTATATCAAACGTATTTAATATGTGAGGGGGCGAAACTATTGGTTGATTTCTAGTTATGCGTCCTAACCATTCACCTAACGAGATCTATGAGAGCAAAACTAGAAAAAAACCATTCCACCTAATTCCTGTAATGGAGGGGCATAGCTGGGAGCGGCTTGACCTTCAAATAGAATGACCTTGGTATCAAGACGATTGGTGTTAATTCAATTCTTTTTTTTTTCTTAACCTTTATGGACTCCGAAACGAAAGTGTTCTATCTAATCCAGCAACCAGAAGTCGACACGTGTGCTTATTTGGTCCCTCCTACTCATCTCCCGCTCCACCCCCCCCCCCCCCCCGACCAACACAGCCCTTAACAACCAAAAAAATATTGTTCCACTTTTGATGATGCCCCGTGGAGGTCAAGCGAAGGTCAACAGTGGAGCATGCTCTCAGGCAGGCAAGTTAGAAAGATGGACGCGGTAGTAATGAGGAACAAACAGAAGATAACCAACCGGTAGCCTCTGTGATCTAATGGTCATGGCTTCTGGATACAGGTGTAGACCTCCCGGGTTCGATCCCTGCCACTTACAAATCTTTCCACGTTAATCGGTGGTGTTTGGAACGGGGACATGCGAAAAAAAAAAAAGAGAGTAGAGACTCCAAACTAGAAAACTGTGCTGACCACATGATACTTTATATCTACAAATGTTGGCACTATCTTCGCCAACATGCAGCGGCCGCTTTGTGCGTATAGCTCTCTTGCGTACTTATCTCATTAAGTATGTCGGTGGCGACTGATGTCTGTTGAAAGGGGGATTGGGGGGAGGGGCGGAGTTTGTACTAATTACGCTAATAGTTATGGATAAAAGTGGGGTTATATTTAGATTAAGTGTACTCACATTTGCGTAGTGTCAAAATATTCTTTTTTAAACTACCCTCAATACATTCCACCGAGATTCGAACCTCGATCTCCCCGTCATCAGCAGTCTAGTCTACTACGAGAGTAGTAGTGCCTTAGACTATACAGCCATCAAAGTGGCTGACGACATTAATCTTTTCGGTAGATAAAAAAAAAAAAAAAGAGTACCAACTATACTAAAAATTGTTTTCTTCTTAATGTATTCCTATTAAAAATCAACGTTTCCGGGGCATAAACAATATTTCCATCAGTTAAAGACTATTGGTATACGAACAAATAGATTATGTTTAATCTGACTATTATGGTGGTCATCAAGGGAACTAAAGAAAATATTTAAAGTTAAAGATAAGAAATCTAACCATTTTTTTTCTATACTTAGCGCTATACCATTTAAGGCGGCTGCCAATGTCACCAAGAAGCTATCAGTCGCGGTCAGGCCATAAGGTTTAAAATACAAGGTTTGTATCGTTTTATGGAACTACTACTCTATTATGTGTAAGCTCTTATTCCCTTTTACGCACTACAACCACCCTTTGTCATGTCAATCAGGAAGAAGGGAAAGAAAACTACGAAACTTGTAAAATCAAGGTCTAGAAGAAAGCTCGCTGCTAATTCTCAAATATTAAACAATGACTGTATTTGTTAGAGGAAACTTCTTATCTCAAGGTAAAGAGGAAAGCTCGCTGCTAGTTCTCAAATATCAAACAATGACTGTATTTGTTAGAGGAAACTTGTTATCTCAAGGCAAAGAGGAAAGCTCGCTGCTAGTTCTCAAATATCAAACAATGACTGTATTTGTTAGAGGAAACTTATCTCAAGGTAAAGAGGAAAGCTCGCTGCTAGTTCTCAAATATCAAACAAGGACTGTATTTGTTAGAGGAAACTTCTTATCTCAAGGTAAAGAGGAAAGCTCGCTGCTAGTTCTCAAATATCAAACAATGACCGTATTTGTTAGAGGAAACTTCTTATCTCCAGGTAAAGAGGAAAGCTCGCTGCTAGTTCTCAAATATCAAACAATGACTGTATTTGTTAGAGGAAACTTCTTATCTCAAGGCAAAGAGGAAAGCTCGCTGCTAGTTCTCAAATATCAAACAATGACTGTATTTGTTAGAGGGAGGTTAAATTTAGAGCCCTTTTCCATCGAGCCTAGTCACATAGCTGCATTAATATGATTAAAAAGTAGTTGTAAATGATCTAATGTAATGTTTTCACACGTTTATTTTTATTACAAAAACTAAAACTGTATGGCTGCTAAACAAAAAAAACGTTTTGAAATCTTTCAACTTCATTTTGGTGCTAGTCATATTTCAAACCAATGCATCGTAGAATTAATTATTGCGTTAGATCAGAAAATTTGTGCGGAAATTTCTCGCTCACCAAGTTGGCCCCCATAAAGAGATTGGCCCTTTTTATTTGGCGTGGAAATGCAGAGCCATGGGAACAAACGGTTATCTTTCAGAATTTTTATTGTTTTGCAATTTTCTTTTCGGAAACGGTTTGGTCAAGAATAGAAGCATGTTGATTAAGTTATAATTTTTATATACACACCTCCTATATAATTTTAATAGTGATCAAATATCAATAAAACTGACATTTTTCAATAGAAAACAGCTGGCTGTATAACAATAAATAAGAAAATGTAACACCTAATAAACATTGATACATTATCTTAGAAGAGTTGTTGAAAATATTACTATAAAAATTTCACTCGTTCTCGAGAAAACTTACATTTCCAAACGTATGATCTTTCCGCAAGACCTGTCCGGTAGCTACGATTTCCGAGATCCATCTGTTCTTGTCGGTGCGGAAGGATACTTTGGTCGGTTGTGAAGCCACACAACGCCTTTCACCCTCCCGCACCCCATCTTACAAAATAGGGTTTAGACTTGCACTCGACAGGGCTGAAGGCCTTATGTTTGTTTCTTTACTATTTATAGCTGGAAAATGCCTTTTTTTATATACCAACCTTTAATACCGAGAGCCAGTAATTTTATTCACTACAAATCACGGATCTCTGGTGATTTATTCATTAGTTACGTAAATGCATGACATTGACAAATATATTATAAATAGCCAGTATCTGAGTCGTCACAGGTCCACGGCCATCTTGTGTTATTTAACTATATCTCTGAGGCGACCTTCACCTTGAAACAGACAAGTGTTGCTGAATTGCTGATAAGTTCCCGTGACTTACGACTTACATACGTGATATTCAACCTGTCTTTCTAGCACAGTTTTTTTTTAGCACACACGTCTTACTACCTCTTCAGGTTATATACACTTACGAATTAGCTACGCTATGGATGATAAAAAGGTTGAATTTTGAAGAAATGTACTCACTTTATGGGGTACGAGTAGAAAATTATTTAGGGAAAAACCAACCTCATTACCTTCTTCATTTTTAACCCTCATTATGTGTAGAGAAAAAAAAATCGCTAGAAAAGTTAAAATGGGTTTGAGGGGAAAGAATAAGTCGATCGACAATTTAATATTTTTTTTCACATAAATAAACATTTAATTATTTAAGTTACAACAAATGAAAAATATCAGTAAAAAAAAGATTGACAAATTAGCAATAGATATTAAAAAATATAAAGACATTGATAACGTCTTATCTGAATCAACAATATTTTAGTATGATTTTTGGTTAAAGACGTTGCTTACCTGTGACGTCATGGCTGTTTAAAATAGGATTTCCTCTTGTTAATGAATTTACGTATTGCTCAAGCGCGTTATAACGTTGAAACAAAAAACCATACATTCTTAAATAGTTTTAAAAATAATCCTACAGTGTCATAAAATTATTATTTTTGTCTTGAAATAGTTTTTTGTAAACTTATTTTTGTATAAATCCTTTAAAACTTAGGTTATTTTTCTTGGTCATGAAAATGTACTGTAGGAGTCTTCCTGCCAGGATGTAGATTAAAAAAAGTTGGAAGCAAATGTTTATCTAAAATAGGAAACAAGATAAAGGTAATTATTATAAGCAAGTCAATGTTTTCAAGGAGCAAATAATATAGTGAGTATGTAAACTCGTCAGAGGAAGAGGGAAAGGTTATCAGCCCCATAGATAAGAGCCTTCTCAGGGTGAACTTCTAATTTTCTTCTCTCTCTTTCTACTTACTACGATTGATTCTAAGTGTGATAGTGCTTAGACTGCTTAAGTGCGTCAAGTTAAGATGCAGCCTGCTTCGAAAAATAGATTTGAAATCTCCGAATAGGCAACATTGTTAATGAAAACTTAAATACAAATACATATATTAATTACTGAAATTATTGATCACCATACAGATTTTTTTTCCTGCCATAAAAAAAGTGTGTATTAATCGCACTTTTTTTGCCTGCAACTACATGCACAATCAAACAATCAATCAATCGCGTTTGTTTTGCTTGCGACTACATGCACAATCGAACGATCAATCAATCGCGTTTGTTTTGCTTGCGACTACATGTACAATCGAACGATCATTCAATCGCGTTTGCTTTGCCTGCAACTACATGCACAATTAAACAATCATCCAATCGAACTTTTTTTTTCCTGCGACTACATGCACAATCTAACGATCATTCAATCGCGTTTGCTTTGCCTGCAACTACATGCACAGAGCCCTGCGTTTGTGGAGATCGCGATAATTCGCGAATGTTAGATATGGCATTTTTTCTTTCAGATGTTCACATTTCAGGTTACCCTGATTGCAAATATATGCTCAAAATTGTCGCAATAATTCGCGAAATCAAAGTTTTAGCGCGATATTCGCGATTTTAAACGATGTCCGCGATAAACCCGATTTAGTCGCGATTTTCGGCATTCGCGCTAATATTTCGGGATATTGAAAAATACATTTTTGTGTAATATTTTGTCTTTGTGACTTGTACATACTTTTCCCGGACCAGCTGCCACTAAATCTTACTTTTTTAATAAGTTGACAGCACATTTTTTTGCGGACTAGTGTTTTTTTACCGTTTTGTCCAAACAAAATGTAATTTTTGGTTTTCACTTCAATATGTTTAGTTTACATGTTTCAAACATTGTCCTGGAAGTCTAGTTTGAACCCAACAAAGTCACCCTAATCACGAAAGTTTGGTAAAAACAACTTTTTAACGCTTTTGTCTTAATTCGATAATTTCGTCGCAAAAATAGGATTTTTGTAATTCAACGCTTATTTACCACTTTTGGGAAACTTAAAAACGAAATTGGGTTTTTTTTATTCACCATAAAAGCAGGGCTCTGTACATGCACAATCGAACGATCATTCAATCGCGTTTGTTTTGCTTGCGACTACATGCACAATCAAACGATCATCCAATCGCACTTGTTTTGCCTGCGACTACATGCACAATCGAATGATCATCCAATCACGTTTGCTTTGACTGCAGCTACATGACCAACGAACGATCATCCAATCGCGTTTGCTTTGCCTACAACTACATGCACAATCGAACGATCATCCAATTGCGTTTGCTTTGCCTGCGACTACATGCACAATCGAATGATCATCCAATCGCGTTTGCTTTGCTTGCGACTACATGCACAATCGAATGATCATCCAATCGCGTTTGCTTTGCTTGCGACTACATGCAAAATCAAGAGATCAATCAATCGCGCTTGTTTTGCCTGCAACTACATGCACAATCGAACGATCAATCGATACTCTTCGGGGAATGAACGCATGTCTTCGTTTTACAATGCTCGCAAATATATTATGTGGGTTTTTCATACTGAGCGTTCATAGAAGAAAAGTTATTGTAAACAAGATTTTATTTAACTAGTTATTAATAAATCTGAGCAACGGCCTAAGATACACGATTATTACTCACTTTCAAATACGATTAGTTATGATATTAAATTTTGTATAATTTCATAAGTTACATAAGTTACCAACCTTTATTTTTTATGTTAGACAATCTGTGTTTATGAAGGTTCCTTTACTAATTAACTTTTATAAGAACATGTTTATTTATTTGGTTATTGTAAATTCAAAAGTTTGTAAGATTTTTTTTATACACTGTACTTTGTTTTTGTTCATTTTTCAATTCTACTCTAAAAACTTTCTGTATTTGAAACTACTTTGTTTCGTCTTTGATATTTTATTGTTTATATTGCATTTGTAAAGATTGAAAAAAACAACTAAAGTTTATTACTAGAATTTTGTTGTTGTAAATATGTATCCTGTTGTAGATACCTATACAGTGAAAAGTTAAACATTAGTTTATATAAAGTTTTATCAACAACTGTAATTTATAAAGTCTTGCCCCCCACACCACCCCCCATTGGATAAATTTCTGCGGATGCCCATACCTAATCTCTGGCACTAAGATATCGAAAAATAATTAACACACTTACAAAAGTACGAAAACCTATCCCTACCTAGAGCTAGTTCTATCCAGTCCACTTCATTACACCCTATCCCTATCTTGAGATAGTTCTATCCAGTCCACCTCACTACACCCTATCCCTATCTTGAACTAGATATGTATCCAGTCCACCTCACTACACCCGATCCCTATCTTGAACTAGATATGTATCCAGTCCACCTCACTACACCCTATCCTTATCTTGAACTAGATATGTATCCAGTCCACCTCATCACACCTTACCTCTATCTTGAGCTAGTTCACCAGTCCACCTCATTACACACTATCCCTATCTTGAGCTAGGTCTATCCAGTTCACCTCACAACACCCTCTCTCTTCTACACCCCTCCTACCTGTCAGATACCACCCTTCCAACCAAGGATGCCCTTTTTTCCCATTTATTCGAGGTATTAAAAGTGCACTTTCTGAACCAACCGATTATATCAGTAACACGAGAATTTCTATGAGCTAGAGCGAAAGGTCATACCCATTTTGCCGGTAAGGGGGGGGTTCCTTCACACGCCACAATCGACTTAGGACCTTCCTCTCCAAAAGGAATTTGTGCTATATTTTTATCGGTCAAGAAAAATCCTCAGCCTCAGATGGGTTTGAACCCACGAATATCTATTCACTGGGCGAATACTTTACCACGAGATCAACTAGGTCGACTGATGCCCAATAGTGTGTAATTTGAGAGTGTGACTCACACGCCAATCAACTCTGTGACACAGTCGGCTAGAAATAGTAAATTTACACCAACACTATTGCACGTGGATCATTTCTGATTAAACATTAATGGAGATAAAGAGTTAATAGAAGTTCCTAATACTGAACATTGTTCAAATATTAAACGATATTTGGATAAAAACTGCATTGAAAAGGCCGTTTTTTGACCATTTTAGAATGTCTTCACAGATAAGCACTGTGCACAAATCTTCATTCTGTCATAACAGGGACATACTGTAGTTATTAACAAGAAACTTTGTCGCTTTGTCCCCCATCGTCACCGCGGGAAATGTCGAGTAATCATTCAAATACGAATGTACTGCACACATTTCTTGTCTTTTCCTTTTCCTTTTACTCCCAAACCTCGCGCGAGCCGGGAGATGAGTTGGGTTGGGTCTGATATGAGCTCCATGACGAACGCTCCTATATGTGGAATATGGAATATGCACCACGGTCGTCGTGCGTCATTCCTCTTATTGACACGATGATTCACGAGCAGTGTGACCTTGACTGACAAGTGACGGATCAAGTCCCAAGGTCAAGCTCATGGACTTTTAAAAACCCTTTTAGAACCTTGTACAATATTTATACAAAACTTGACAAATTACCACTTTAGTTTAAAATTGTAGAAAACATTAATTATATGTATCAAGGTTGATACTTTTTTTGTTGTAAGTTTGTAAATAATTCTTTGGACGTGTTTTCCAGCAAAAAAAAAAGTACGTTTACAGTTACACAAAACTAGCTAAGCTACAGTCCAATTTTCAAAGGAAGAATATTTTTATTTTTTATTTTCACAGTTTATCCTCTACACAACTTGACTATACACACATGAAATAATTAATATTATGTGTTAGAGATAATATTAATAATAATGGTATACCTGGTCTACTTAATCTGTAGTTAGGTAGTGGAGGTATATTATCCAGTACTGATGTACTGTACGTACTAATGTACTAATCGTAGATTCTTTCCTTGGAGGTTCTTTACATGTCCAGATGAGTATGAGGGTGATAGTGTTATTTTTAGGGCACAAATGATCACAAATAGAGGATAAACGGCCGGAAATGTGGTGGGCTAGCTTGAGCTACGGACTTTGACGGACTCCATTTTATGAAAGAGTTATATAATTAACACTCGCTTTGCAGTGAGTTTTCTTTACAAGTGGATGTAAACGAACGTAATTCCAGAGCAGTTTTTTGATAGGTCTTACCGTTTAGCCACAAGAGACCTCCAAAGAAAGGTCCGTACTGACTTAAAGATTGCTCCAACATTTTGCATTTTTTTTCGGGGGTTAAAAATTAGAATTTTTGATTTTTTGGAATTTTTACGTCGGTTACAGGCTAGAAGCTATAAGTTTGCCAAATTTAAAGTTTCTAGCTCATCTGCAAGTGGTTAAACATTAATGTCAGTGAGTGAGTCAGCCATGTGGCTTTATAGTATAGTGATAATAATAATAATAATTTTATCTTTAGTAGAAAAGTTATCCTTCTACGCCCTTGGGACAAAGTACTACAACAGTAACGTATACTTGTTCATCCGGGTGTGAAAATCTTTGTTGAAACAAAGGTTGCCGTAATTATAACCGCAACCAGAACAGGACATGAAACTTTTGTTTTTAAACTTACACAAGTTTTTTTTTTTTTAATATTCTGATCGCGTCATTAATATTTACGAACTTGGATAACATCGCAAATACGATACGCTTCAAGAGCGAAACTAGTATAAATTCTAAGAACTATAAAACTTCAAAAAGAGTTTTAGTTGTTTCTCGTCTTTTGGAACAAAGGCGTAAATGAAATTTTTGGACACGCGCGGATACGATGACCAAATGACCTGTGGAAACATTCCGCGAGTTAGTTTTAGTTAAGTCAGACTTCTCTATACAATTATTATTATTATTATTATTATTATTAATAATAATAATAATAATAATAATAATACGTTTTCCTTTAAGTTTCTCTTATTCTTCCTTTCTCTAACTATATTAACAAATCTTTATACCTATATACCTACTACCACTTCGGTGGCCACATGGTTTAAGGCGCTACTCTCGTGGTAGACTAGACTGACGATGACAGGGAGATCGAAGTTTAGAATCTCAGTCGAGTCTATTGAGGATACTCCCCCCCCCCCCTAAACAGTTTTTCACTCTCCTTCCACACAAATGCGGGTTCACTTCCTCTATATTCAATCTTCTTTATTCTTAGCCCATTAGTGTAATCAGTACTTAAACCGTATAAAACCGAACGAGTAGTAAGACGCGGTGCTAACTAACAAAATATGTCTGCTTTAAAAAAAATACTGCTTTTTATTGATAAATTTTTCCTCTTGTTTCTGACAAGTAAATAATTATTTTAATCCTGTTTTTTATATAAATATTAATACAAGTATGATTGTTTCAGAAAATTACCGGATTTATTATAATAAGACCTGATTGGATATGTATATCAGTTTTATAATGTAATGTATTATGTGACAGTAATTGGATTTTAGGACACACTAGGACACACAATCACGTTAGGCCTTCTCTATTTTTTTTTTAACTCAAAAGGGAAAAGCCTTTCTCTCATGGTAATATTTGAATGTTGTTAAATAATGATAGAGGTATTTTGATTGTATTTTGATTGTACTTTTATATTAATTTTGATAGTGTTGAAACCATAAAATTAATAAAGCCATATATATTTTTTCTTCATAAAATTTTGGAGGGGATTTGAACCGCCTCCCCCTCCGCCCCCCTCCTCCGACATCGGCCTTGCCCCTTTGATGTTCATTATTATTTTGGTTACATAAGGAATTCGACCCGACTCTGGTTATCAGAGATATGTTTTCATGCATGTAAGATATTTTATCAATTTATTTTCCCAGCCTTTAAAGAGTACAAGATTAGAAACCGTGAGAACACTTTCAATGTTTGGATTTCATTACCAAGTCATGAAAGTAAAATAACGCTGGTGATATCTGTATACTCTGGTACAATCAATTACAGTATCTATTTCATTTAAAAAAAAATCTTTGCATGTGGCATTATATAAGATAAGATTTGAATATTTTTTTTAAGGATGTACAGATTTATTTAAGATGAGAACATTCAAAGAACATAGATTGCAATTGGTATGTTGAAGAGTTATTGAGAGCGACCGTCATATCAGGCCCAACTCAGCTCGCGCGAGGTTTGGGAGTAAAAGGGAAAGGAAAAGACAAGAAATGTGTGCAGTACATTCGTATTTGAATGATTACTCGACATTTCCCGCGGTGACGATGGGGGACAAAGCGACAAAGTTTCTTGTTAATAACTACAGTATGTCTCTGTTATGACAGAATGAAGATTTGTGCACAGTGCTTATCTGTGAAGACATTCTTAAAATGGTCAAAAAATGACCTTTTCAATACAGTTTTTATCCAAATATCATTTATATTTCAACAATGTTCAGTATTAGGAACTTCTATTAACTCTTTATCTCCATTTATGTTTAATCAAAAATGATCCACGTGCAATAGTGCTGTTGTAAATTTACTATTTCTAGCCGACTCTGTCACAGATTTTATTGACATGTGATGCAAGCTCTTAATTCAGATGTTAACATCTTACTTGTATCCAAAGAATGTAAAACGCATAATAAACAAAACTATAATTGAACTGAGTGTTCTCTCTTTACCTTACATGACGAAATTAAAATTTAGGGTGCTTGAAAACAAGGTGTTTAGGAAAAGACTTGCTTCAAAAATGGATGGCGATCATGGAGAATAGAGGAGGCTACATAATGAGGTGTTACGTACCCAGAATAGTCAATAATTAATTCTAGGGATATATGTGAGTAAATATTTTTCACTTTGAGTAGTACAGAACATTAGTTGTACAAGGTATATTTCAAGATGAAGTTCTGTAATATATCCATGCTTTAACATTAAATAAGTACAAGCATGATTTGTTTAAGAATTTTTTTTTTGTGATCAAATTTTAATCCCACAAATTCGGATTTTTAATTGATATGTTACTTTTTTTTTTTTGTGAACAGAGATAATGAAATACTAAGAGGCTCAATTTTCTTTGAAATAATATCTAAGAATTGAATAAAATTATTTAAAATAGGAATTTTATAGGAAAAGATCGAAAATTCCAAGTACTCAAATTTTTCGAAATTTGTAAAATCTTCAAGTTTTTTTTAGCACCTGTGTACTAGTTGTACTAATTAAATTATAGAAGAGAAAGGATAATTTAAGGGAAATGTACCAGAATTTGTATGGAGGTAGAGTGAAAAAACCACCCTAAGTAGACCTAACGAGGATTGGAGCTCTAATAATCCCATCATCGGCAATTTATCTTAGTTCGTGAGTGACACCCTAGACTACGCGGCCACTGAAGCAGGTTTCGCATAAGCCTATAATATACAAATATTAACATACCTGGTCCACAGCAGACCTCGATGTTAGTGACACATTCAACCACCGAGCGTTGTAGTCGACACACGAAATAAGATAGCTGTAAACGCTTTGTATTAAAGACATGTGACGTCACGTCCGGTCAAGATAGGATTTCCCATGTTAGTGAATTTACGTTTCCTTCAGGGTTTTTTAAAGACATAACGTTGAAACAAAAACCATACATTCTTAAAACAATTCTAAAAATAGTCCTACATGTCACAAAATTATTATTTTTATCTTGAAAGAGTATTTTTGTAAACGTATTTTTTATAAATCCTCTCTAACTTAAACTATTTGTCTTGGTCACGAAAAGGTCCTGTAAGGAATCTTCCTGCCAGGATGTAGATTAAAAAAGTCCATGATTGTAAATGTCTAACTAGAATAGGAAACAAGAAAAAGGTAAAATTAAAAATCTAGTCAATATTTTCAAGGCGCAAATATTAAAGTGACTGTGTAAATTCGTCAGAGGAAGAGGGAAAGTGTTATCAGCATATAGACAAGAGCTTTCTCAGGGTAAACTTCACATTTCTTCCCTCTCTTTCTATTTCGTATGTTGACGTCTATGTTTGATAGTACTTAGACTGCTTAGAGTGCTTCAAGTTAAAATGCAACCCGCTTCGCATAATAGTCTCGAAATCTCCAAGTAAGCAACGTCGTTAACTTATTGTTTATTTAATTTTTCAGAAAATAAATACAGAAAATGTTCCATTTCTAATCTCTGGTCGTATCGCAAGATAGAGTTTACCAAAACACAGAGACAGAGCAGATGGTGTGTGGCTGCGTCATCAAGCCCATACATTCCCACGGACCAAAGAGTATTTAGAGGACAAGTTAGGTAGTTCCAGGCGGGGTGGGAAGGGGAGCGGCAGAGCAGTCGCCATGGCAACCGGCAACTCTTGACCACGTGGGACAACCACGCCATATCGACGTCACGTGCCACGCATCGCGTGCGAGTACCCTTGACCTTGAATCCCCACCACCAATAGTCACCTCTCCACGCGATCTCGCATGCAAATCAAGCTACATGGCTCTCAAGAGTGGTTTTTTTTAACACCACGTTCGAGTTATATTTACTAATTATGTTAATGATTTTAGGGATTAGGAAGGTTATAGTTAGAGAAAGTAATACCACATTTACATGGAGGGATAGTGGAAAACTGTTTAAAAAAACAACAAAAACACCCGACTCAAGATTCAAACCTCGATCCCCAACTTTTAACACTATGGAATTAATCGAGCCGCGTCGGGCGTCTATTGAAACACCACGGATTAATTCCCTGATATAATAAAGCTGTGACGATGTTTAGGTTGTCTATAGCTCCGTGGTCGAGCACTAATTAAATCGGTATATTAATAAAATTAAAGAAAGAGAAATGTTTATGGCTGTTCACACACGGTTTATTTAAATGACATCTGCTAATTACTTATACATGCTCCAATTAAATGCTTTATATCAATGCACACATGTGATATTAATGAAAGTTATTTTATACTGTGATTGCCAGTGTGTGGGCGGAGGTGCGTGGATTGTGCGTGTGGCTGTGTCTGGAGACTGTGGGCGGGTGCTTAAACATACGCACAAGCTGCTTATATATGACATACCCCTTGCATCTTTCTCCCCTCGTCAACAGTGTAAAAACTAACTAATAGAAAGTGTCCTGGCGACAGGTGTTATGAAGGCTACAGTAGCCCCATGGCTTCTTTGGTGCTGACTGACAGCTTTGAAAAGCTACCAGACCAGATTATGTATCCCTACGCTGAACCAAATGATCTGCAAAAACATGTGTTTAACAGCTGTCACATCTGACGGTCAAAATTTATGTTTATAACTAAATATTAACTGTCAGAAGTCAGCTGTGATCTGTCAGTCAGCACCAAAGAAGCCATGGGGCTACTGTAGCTTCCTATTGGTACAGGGAATTGGCGTCTTTGCCAAATAGTGCGTAGTTGTTCCTTTAACAGGAAGAATGGTATAAAAAATATATTTTACAGGTAAAATTCTTTTCACATTATTTCTGAGAAGCGCGTGTTTCTTCATGGATGAATCATAAAAAGATACTCTACATATGTTACTTTAAAGAAAAATTACCTTCATCCATGACTTTTTATATATTTTAGATTGATCCAAGACAATATCATTACAAACTCATCAACTATCTAGTCTACTATGAGAGTAGTGCTTTAGATTATACCACGTGACCACCGAAACGGATGAGTGATTCTTTATATAATGAGCTGCTCTAAAGAAAACTTACCGATATTCCAATTTTAGACGATTTTTTATTAGTATTTTGTTAGGAGGAACCTTCTAAAATCGGCTTAGATGATCGATGTTCTTAAACTTTTTACGATTAAAGACGACCCCCCCGATAGATTTTTTTCAATATGTCCCCATATCCCTTTTGCCTAATTGTCAAAAACATCATCACCGGTCCTAATTGGTACTAGTATTGACTTCATAATAAGTCAAACGTTTCTTTTTACTGAACTGAAATGAAATCAACTGCCTCAATCCGTGATGTTTGCGGAAATAGTCCATTTATAAACTAACGGCCACTTTCTTTCAACGAAGTTGCCTACTTGGATAGTTCGAAGCTATTTCGCGAAAGCGTAACATCCCAACTTGACCCACATAAGCAGTCTAAGCACTATCACACTTAGACGCCAAAGTATAAAATAGAAAGAGAGGGAAGAAAATGTGAAGTTCACCCTGAGAGGGCTCTTGTCTATATGCTGATAATCCTTTCCCTCTTCCTTTGACGAGTTTACACACTCACTTTAATATTTGCTCTTTGAAAACATTGACTGGTTTTTTAATTTTACCTTTTTCTTGTTTCCTATTCTAGATAGACATTTGCTACCAAGGACTTTTTTAAATCTATATCCTGGCAGGAAGACTCCTACAGGACATTTTCGTGACCAAGACAAACAGCCCGAGGCGTAGAGGATTTATAAAAAAAATACGTTTACAAAAAAACTATTTCAAGATAAAAATTATAATTGTTTAGCGATGTAGGACTATTTTTAAAATTATTTAAGAATTTATGGTTTATGTCTAAACGTTATATCTTGAAAACTCGCCGAGTAAAACGTAAATTTATCAACATGGGCAATCCCATTTTGACCGACCGTGACGTCACAGACCACGTCCTTAAATCATCCAAAGATCCAGTACCATACCCACAATATTTAGTTCCCATGGCCCTTGGAGTATGGATACACCGGTTAAAAGGCCCTGATCTAAGGTATCATCACTCTTGCAATGGACTAGATGACGGGGAGATCAAAAGTTCGAATCTCGGTCGGGTATACCGAGTGCGGTTTCTCCTTAATAGTTCCCCCCCCCCCTTCTCTTTACATTCAAATGTGGTTACATCACCTTTTTATTCAACCTTACACATCACCAACACACAAGCTTGATTAGTATATATAAGCATACAACCCGAACGGTCAGTAATACGAGGTGATAAGAAAAAAAAAGCTTATAAAAATATAAACATATTTTCAGTGGTCAGCATTGGTATTGACATGTTATTGGTGTTATCTTAAGGACATTGATAATAAGTGACGGCTGCAGAGTAAATGACTTGACGCATGAATACCTGAACGTAGATCTTGCAACTTTTCTAGTAACATCTCCATAGGGAGATCCTTATTTGACAGTGATGGGTTCTGAACTATTAATAAGGTGAAGGTTTTACCTTTTTTTGCATATAGGAGAATAACATTATAATGGACCAGAAATAGATTGGGTGTGATGACGTGGATTGGATAGAACTAGCTCAAGATAGGGATAGGGTGTAATGAGGTGGACTGGATAGAACTAGCTCGAGATAGGGATAGGGTGTAATGAGGTGGACTGGATAGAACTAGCTCGAGATAGGGATAGGGTGTGATGACGTGGATTGGGTAGAACTAGCTCGAGATAGGGATAGGGTGTGATGACGTGGATTGGATAGAACTAGCTCAAGATAGGGATAGGGTGTAATGAGGTGGACTGGATAGAACTAGCTCAAGATAGGGATAGGGTGATGACGTGGATTGGATAGAACTAGCTCAAGATAGGGATAGGGTGTAATGAGGTGGACTGGATAGAACTAGCTCGAGATAGGGATAGGGTGTAATGAGGTGGACTGGATAGAACTAGCTCAAGATAGGGATAGGGTGTGATGACGTGGATTGGATAGAACTAGCTCAAGATAGGATAGGTGTAATGAGGTGGACTGGATAGAACTAGCTCAAGATAGAGGTAAGGTGTGATGAGGTGGACTGGATAGAACTAGCTCAAGATAGAGGTAAGGTGTGATGAGGTGGACTGGATAGAACTAGCTCAAGATAGGGATAGGGTGTGATGACGTGGATTGGATAGAACTAGCTCAAGATAGGGATAGGGTGTAATGAGGTGGACTGGATAGAACTAGCTCAAGATAAGGATCGGTTGTAATGAGGTGGACTGGATAGAACTAGCTCAAGATAGGGATAGGGTGTAATGAGGTGGACTGGATAGAACTAGCTCGAGGTAGGGATGGGTGTAATGAGGTGGACTGGATAGAACTAGCTCGAGGTAGGGATAGGTTGTAATGAGGTGGACTGGATAGAACTAGCTCGAGGTAGGTATATGTAGATGTTGTAATGAACATTCAAGCTCCTAACGCTACTATATATTAAATAAGTGTAGCACAGTGCACGAGCTGTGTAAGGGAAAATAGGTCCATCAAGTCGGGGTTGGTGTATAGGTTCAGAGAGCTCTGCCCTTGAGTGGGCTAGACAGGAGACAATATAACAGCAGGAATGCATGGGGGGGGAGAGGACAGCGTCAGCCAAGTTACGTCAGTGACCCTGAGACCGTCAAATGAGACCGCACTGAACTCCCTGAGTCTCCCCCCAACCCGTCTTTTTAACACTCACTCGTCAGCGTGTTGAGTCTGTTTCAGACTTGATGCATCACATGAAGACGGACAAAAAGATTGGTTCTCTTCTCGTTAGATAAAACAGTACTTCGGTTGATACTACTAAGTCGGCAAATTTTCAGCTAAGAAATGGTTAAAAAAATTAAACTTATGTTGGAGGGGAGGAGGGGGGTAGAGGAAGCAAGATTTGTCAATTTAGCAATTTTTATAGCAAACACCTTTTTTTTCGTCCAAAATAAATCAAATATTTCTCCAGTACAAATATATAGTTTAATTTTATTCACATGTTGATATCAACATTATTATTATTATTTATTATTATTATTAGACGCTTAAGTACTAATTACGCTAATGGATTGGGAGTTGGGAAGCTTGAATTTAGAGGAAGTGAACCCGCATTTACGTGGAAGAAAGAGTGGAAAACCGTTTAGGAAAAACCACCCCCAGTCCACCCGACCGAGATTCGAACCTCGATCTCACCATCCTCGGCAGTCTAGCTCAACACGAAACTAGCGCGTCAGCTAACTACGCCACCGAGGCGGGTTTGATATCAACAGTTGTTGAATATATTGTCTAGGGGTGTCCTGGAATTCAATGACAACTTTTTCTCTTCATTTAAAAAAGTTTCTCATCTAATGCCGTTATGCTCATGACAGATATTCAACAATGGTTGATATCAACATGTGAAGAAAATTAAATTCTTATGTTTTTTTCTCTCTCTATTTTGACAACAACAAAATGCAATACTACAATACAATTGACATTTTCTCGCGATCCTTACACCCTTCATTAGTAAAAGTCTATTAATAGATAAATTATGCCAATAATTAAACTCGCTTAATTTTATATTATGACCAAAGGAAAGTATTTGACTTTCAAACACATATTTTACGTCTTTTACCGGGGCCAGTTACCCTTAAGGGTTAACGACTGTTGCGGCCACATAGGGCCCCACGATTTAGAGGGTACCCCGTGCTTTCTTAGGTGACAGGGGGAATAAACATGTGGTGGGGAAAATTCCTAGTACGTATGGAAATTGGTATAAAGCTGATAACTACTGTAATAACATTAAATAAATATTAAAACCCGCCTCGGTGGCATAGTTAGCTGACGTGCTAGTTTCGTGTTGAGCTCGACCACCGAGGACAGGGAGATCGAGGGTTCGACTCTCGGTTGGGTGAACTGGGGGTGGTTTTTCCTAAATGGTTTTCCACTCTCCCTCCAATCAAATGCGGGTTCACTTTCTCTAATTCAACCTTCCCAATTCCCAATCCATTAGTCTGACACCTTACCCCTAAACCACCAGGTCACCTTTTTATTAATAGAAAAACAAAATGTGTGAGAATTAATTCACGGAGCTGTTAGATTATTCTTAATGTTAAAGGGCTCTCTCTAGATTTAACCTTCCTCAAACAAATACAGTCTTTTTTTTATATATATATCTAAGATTAAGCAGCGAGCTTTCCTTTACTTTCCTCTCTTGCTTATTCATATGACAAAAGGCGGTTGTAGTGAAGTGTAAAAGGGAGTAAGAGCTCAGAGTAGAGAAGTAGTTCCATAAAACGACACAAAGCATTATATTTCAAGCCGTGTGGTCTGACAGCAATTGATACTTTCTCGCTGACTGTGAGACGGCTGCCTTAATTTCTGTTTTGCAAGGATGAGCAGCTACAGAAGAAGGAAGATATCTATAGTGCATCCTCCACAACACGTGGGACCCACAGATCTCCACGTGCCTAATGACGTAGTAAGTCTCCGCGCAACAGTGGCACAACGCACAAAACTCGTCACTTGGTCTAATTCGGTGGTTTTAAAACTTTTTTTTTTGTCTTTTTAGACCATTGTAACCCCTTGATAACCTACAAGCATTAAAATACTATTTTGGGTTTTAAATAGCTACTAATGTCCTAATTTCATAGGAAGAACCTTATCTGACAGCTAGAAAAGTTACTACAGTCCAATGCTCATAGGAAGAACCTTATCTGACCGCTAGAAAAGTTACTACAGTCCAATGTTCATAGGAAGAACCTTATCTGACAGCTAGAAATGATACTACAGTCCAATGTTCATAAGAACAACATTATCTGACAGCTAGAACAGTTACTACAGTCCAATGTTCATAGGAAGAACCTTATCTGACAGCTAGAACAGTTACTACAGTCCAATGTTCATAGGAAGAACCTTATCTGACAGCTAGAAAAGTTACTACAGTACATGAATGGGAATGTTATCAGATATAAAAGTTCTAAGAAAAGCAAAGACGAGTTAACATGGCAGGCCACACACATACTTGAAACATGACAGTTTGACGAAGATGGGAGATGTGAAGGGGAAGAAAGTCAAGAGGGGGGGAGGAGGGGGGACAAAAATTGGAGAACATGAATCAGATGGTGGACGATGTCAGCAGAAGAAAGTCCAAAGATGTGAAGAAAAAAAATTAAAACCTGGATGGACAAAAGTGGGAGTTGAAGAGAAAAAAAATCACAAGAATGATGTCTTAAAGATGATAACTTTTTTCCATATTATTATAATAGGCTATCAATGTCAGTCGCAAAATAATGTTTGGTATTTTTCTAAAAGGCCCTTTCTGTTGGAATTGTTACTGTAGAGTAACGACGCCACAAGTAAGGTCCACGTGTCATCCACTGGTTTTCTGCTCCTCGCTAGAGATGGAATTGAGGTCAGCCTCTAAAGGCCCACAGACCATATCGTCCCAGTCTTCCAGAGCTTCCTTCCCGCTTCATCATTGGCTGACGGGCGGACTATTTTAAACGGCCCTAACACACAAAAAAAAAAACCACAGAACATAGCAATTAAGACGAGTCGGAGCCACTGAACTGAACTGAACAGTTCCTGTGATCATTGGAGCCACCCTATCGTGCGTGTGTGTACACTCTGTTCTCATAACATATATCCCTTTTAATAAATTAAAAAGCGTTCATTATAGCAGACCCAACTCATCTCCCGGCTCGCGCGAGGTTTGGGAGTAAAAGGAAAAGACAAGAAATGTGTGGAGTACATTCATATTTGAATGATTACTCGACATTTTCCGCGGTGACGATGGGGAGAAAGCGACAAAGTTTCTTGTTAATAACTACAGTATGTCCCTGTTATGACAGAATGAAGATTTGTGCACAGTTCTTAGCTGTGAAGACATTCTAAAATGGTCAAACAAAAAAAGAAGCCTTTTCGATGCAGTTCATTTCAGTCAGTCATGCATACTGCGTCGTCAATACGCCGACATGAGCGTTTGTTCGGTTTCGATTGGTCGGTGAATTGATCACGCTGCAACTAGGTGTTTTTTTTTTTCAAGTGGGAGGCACTAGCCGACGGATTTACGGTAGGACGGACTAAAAAAAAAAAAAAAAGTAGTTGAGCCCGAGAATTCCCACCAGTGCAACACTTGCCTAAGTTTGTCATTCATTCTTTCCCAACCTTTGTGAGTTAATCAATTTTGAAGGGTTTATCTTTCGTCCTCTCACGATATTATGTTACTTTTATCAGGTTCTTTTTATTTTTAATTCCTGCAAGTTTTTCGTCATGGGGTGGTTAATAATTATGTGTAATTGTAGTTTTTACCAAATTTGAGTATTGGTTATCGTTTATAATGGAAAAACAGGTCTATAAATTATGTTTGATTTAGTCAAATGGAATGACACTTAAATTATACAGAAATTATCACTAACGGAATAAAGTTTTAGAGTACGCAGGTGCCAAGTTTGAAATTTTAATGTTAGCACCGTTAACCATATCTACAGCGAGGGTTGCAGACCAAGCGAATTGTGAAGGTCCCTTTTCCTTGTTATAGTTAGACAAGAAAGTTTTCTAGAATCTTTCAATTTCATTAGACACCACCATTTATTTCGTCATCTTTAAGATACGAGAGAAAATAAACGTTCTAGAACAGTCATCTGGAAGTGACTTGTACAAAATCTCTCTGAAGAGGGGTGGGAACCTGTTAACAAAACTAAGATTTTAAGACGTCGACACAAGAGTCTTGCCAACAACATACTGACTTACCTACTCTATGGTATTAGGAACTCGATAGTTCATTACCGCACTCACTTAAGTACGCCAACCATTCCTATATCGAGCCAATTCTATCCAGTCTATCTCATTACACCCTATCTCTCTCAGGTATATCCAAATATTATCCTCCCATTTGCTTCTGGGACATCCCGGTGATCTTTTCACATTGGGTTTACCAGTCAATGGCTTGAAAGCGGTTCTAGATACTCCCATTCACTCTGCATGACCTGTCTACCGTTACTTTACCCCCCCCTGACAATGTCTGGTGACGAGTACAGGGTATGCAGCCCATCATTATGTAGTCTCCCCACTCCCCACTTTTTGGACCCAATATTTTCCTAATAACCTTGTTTTTTCCACACACAGAAAAGAACTGATGAAATTAAAAACATAAAAAAAAGATCACCAAGGTTTGTTAAATCGAATAGAAGATGTTAATAAATATGGATTCATTAAGTCTAAACTTATAATGAAATCCATTGACTTGAAACATATTAAGGGTGGGAAGTTTAGATTTGGAATATTAGGAAAGGGAGAATCTGTTTCATTACAAAAGGTTTGTCGAAACATGCGATAATATTTGAAAGAATTGTCCTCCCCATAAAGCCTTAGTTAATTATATAAGCAACTAGCCCCCTTCTACGTAAACAAATATTGTAAATAATCCTGTAAAACAAACCTTCAAATCATACATCATGTCAATAAAAAAACTAGACTTTTTACTTTTTTTTTAATACAGTCCTACCATCACTGTATAGCCCCCTCCCTCTTTTTATCCTCCCTCCTATTTTAATCTCATTCCTCTATAATTTTGTCTGCTCTAGGCGCGAAAGGAATTGTGTATACACCAATCAAACAAATTGGTAAAATAGAATTAATTTTTCAGCTTCCTCCACTTTCATTTACTCCCCTAGTTTCCCCAAATTTTATTTTAATCTTTTTTTTTTGCGTTCCTCGTCACTACATCTATTTATCTTTGCTTCCCCTTGCTTGGGGAGCCCCTCCACCAACCCCACTTTCCCTTCAACAACATTTTTTTTTCCAACGACTATATAATATACTATCGACATTTTTATGAGGACTAAATTAAATTTTCAAAATAAAATATAGCCTATGCTACTCGCTGATAATGTAGCTTTATATTGGTGAAAGAATTTTTAAATCGGTCCAGTAGTTTTTGAGTTTATCCATTACAAACAAAAAAAATCATATATTTCCTCTTTATAATATTAGTATAGAATGAACTGACCAAACTATATTTTTCTGATATTTTAATTGAAGACTCCAACGTTTCTTTTCTCTTCTATCTCGTTGTAACACCTCTTATGAAAATAATTTGAGATTCCTTCATCGTGACCATCCAGCAGAATGTCAAGAGAAGTGAGCGACTTGAATTGCTGTCCAATCTACTGTGGGCAAAAGATTCAGCGTGGTTCTTCCGCTGTATTGTGTCCGATTCCAACAACGATGGAAGATTTGTCGCCGAAAATACGCACCGGTATTATATCTCCGGCCGCCTCGGTCAGCGAGTAAGTATCAATCTTTGTCGGGCCACACGGATTAAAATACAATTTTCTGTGTGATTTTCTGGAACTACTATATTAGGTTTAAGCTTATACCCCCTTATATCCTTCACCAACAACCATCCTTTTTCTTGCCTATAAGAAAATGCTGAAAGAAAACTACGAAACTTCTTATCTGAAGGTAAATAGGAAAGCTCGCTGCTAGTTCTCAAATATCAAACAATGACTGTATTTGTTAGAGGAAACTTCTTATCTCAAGTTAAAGAGGAAAGCTCGCTGCTAGTTCTCAAATATCAAACAATGACTGTATTTGTTAGAGGAAACTTCTTATCTCAAGGTAAAGAGGAAAGCTCACTGCTAGTTCTCAAATATCAAACAATGACTGTATTTGTTAGAGGAAACTTTTTATCTGAAGGTAAAGAGGAAAGCTAGCTGCTAGTTCTCAAATATCAAACAATGACTGTATTTGTTAAAGGAAACTTCTTATCTCAAGGTAAAGAGGAAAGCTCACTGCTAGTTCTCAAATATCAAACAATGACTGTATTTGTTAGAGGAAACTTTTATCTGAAGGTAAAGAAGAAATCTCGCTGCTAGTTCTCAAATATCAAACAATGACTGTATTTGTTAGAGGAAACTTCTTATCTCAAGGTAAAGAGGAAAGCTCACTGCTAGTTCTCAAATATCAAACAATGACTGTATTTGTTAGAGGAAACTTTTTATCTGAAGGTAAAGAGGAAAGCTAGCTGCTAGTTCTGAAATATAAAACAATGACTGTATTTGTTAAAGGAAACTTCTTATCTCAAGGTAAAGAGGAAAGCTCACTGCTAGTTCTCAAATATCAAACAATGACTGTATTTGTTAGAGGAAACTTTTTATCTGAAGGTAAAGAGGAAAGCTCGCTGCTAGTTCTCAAATATCAAACAATGACTGTATTTGTTAGAGGAAGGTTGAATCTAGATGCCTTTTTCATCAAGACTAGTCTCATAGCTCTGCGAATATGAGTGAAAAGTTGTTTGAAAAATTAGCTAATGTCACATTTTCACACATTTATTTATGTTAATAAAACTCGAACCATAGGGTTATTAAGGCAACAAAAACATTTAGGAATCTTTATAGAGTTAATTTTTGCGTGAAACATATTTTGAAATAACGCAACGTACAATTAAACGTTGCACTGGAGTTGAACGTATGCGTGATAATTTCTGGCTTAACGAGATGTACCCCCTCAAAGTGTCCTCGCTATTTCTCACAAACTGAGCGTACATCTTCTTTATCCTTTGTCCCGACTCCTCCAGTCTTAAGAAAATTCTCTATGCTCTCTAATAATAGCATTCGTCTCACACTCTTCTTGATGGTGGGTCGTGCACCGCGAAGAGAACTTCCGGTTACACCAAGTGACTTTGGAATTCCTCAGAATACATCGTCAATGGTCGTTTTTTAAACACACTATTTATGGAAGGTTGCATAAGTTGCTTTTATAATACCAATCAGATGTTGCGCGTAGGTTAAATATCAACACAACCTTTAATAGTACAATAGTTTATTGTTTACTGTAATGAACACAAAACTATTTTCTATGGCTCTATACATATATAGACTTGTAAACATAGTTTAAAAGTTGACTTCTCTGAAAAGACCACATATTTCTGTTGATCATTAAGAGCTAAATGTCCGGGAAACGAAAGGTAACTTTTATAGGAGCGTAGAATGGATCTTTGTTGATAGAATGACGTCATTTAATAGGGGAGTCACAACACATTGTATTGTCATTAGTATTTTCCTCCTCCCTTGTTTGTTCTCCTACTGCCAGACAGCTCCATTCAGGAACGTCTAAACCCTCTTGATTTCTGGGCGTTGAGGAATTTCTGAAATACTATTCTAGCGCCCTTAAGCCAGACCATTATTTTTTTCTGAACGTTATAATGGTGTCTTCTTCGCTTTCCAGTTATGTTTTAATTTAGGTGAGTAGCAGAGTGTTAAAAAAAAATCTTCGATGAGCTTTTAAAATTAATATTAAAATATTTTTAATGTGCTATTAAAGTTAGTAAAAATCACGTCTTGTAATATTTGAATGTCTCTACCTGTTAGTGTAACTAAATATGGATTTCCTGGATGGGTAATAAGACATGGTGTGGAGTGTTTGCTTAACGACGTTGCCTACTTTAAGATTTCTAAGCGGGTTGCATCTTAACTTGACGCACTTAAGCAGTCTAAGCACTATCACACTTAGAGGTCCCTGTACAAAATAGAAAGAGAGGGAAGAAAATGAGCAGTTCAACCTTAGAGGGCTCTTGTCTATGGACTTATAACCCTTCCCCTCTTCCTCTGACGAGTTTAACAGTCACTTTAATATTTGCTACTTGAAAATGTTAACTTATTTTTTATTTTACCTTTTCCGTGTTTCCTATTCTAGATAGACATTTGCTTCCACGATTTTTTTAATCTACATCCTGGCAGGAAGACTCCTACAGGAAATTTTCGTGAGCAAGACAAATAGTCTAAGTTAGAGAGGATATATAAGAAATACTTTACAAAAATACTCTTTCAAGATCAAAATAATAATTTGGTGACACTGTAGGACTATTTTTAGAATTGTTTTAAGAATGTATGGTTTTTATTCAATGTTATATCTTTAAAAATTTGCTGAATAAAACCTAAATTCATTAAAATAAGGAATCCTATTTTGACCTGGCATAATGTCACAGGTTGATAACGTCCTTATTTTTATTTTCCGAATTAAACTAGAACATTAATAGCTTGTATTAAAAAAAAAGTGGTAATGAGAATATGACCTTGTATTTAATGCTCAGCAACAATAAAACAATAATATTATATGTGACCTAAAAAAAATTGACGTCAATTAAGTTAATAAGTGACATTGATGGGAGCTGGGAAAAATATATCTGAAACTTGTATAAGGACACGGCGTTTAGCGGGAGAAATTTTTTCAGTTTAATGAAGCCCTGTGTTTCTAGGGCCCAACCAGGTTTTTAGTCAAGGTCCTTTACCCCGAACGAGTGCAAGTCTAAAACCTATTTTGTGGGATGGCGGGCGGGAGGGTTAGACGCGTGGCTTGGCTTCACAACCAATCAAAGTATCCTTCTGCGCCAACAAGAATAGATGGATCACGGAAATCATAGATGGCGTTAGCTTCCTAACAGGTCTTGCGGAAAAAATCATGCGTTTGGAAATGTAAGTTTTCTCGAGAACTAGTGAAATTTTTATGTTGAAATTTTCAACGCCCCTTCTAAGATAATGTGTCGATGTTTATTAATTGTTACATTTTCTGATTTTTTGTTATGAAGCCGACAGTTTTCTATTGAAAAATGTCAATTGTATCAATATTTGATCACTGTTAAAATTATAGAGGAAGTGTGTATTTAAAAAGTATAACTTAATCAACATGCTTCTATTCTTGACCACACCATTTTCGAAAAGAAAATTGCAAAACAATAAAAATTCTTGAAGACAACCGTTTGTTACCATGGCTCTGCATTTCCACACCAAATGAAAAGGGCCAGTCACCTTGCACAGGGGCTACAAAGCTTTAAAATTCCTGATCTCTTCATGGGGTGAATATCGTGAAGTTTCAAAACATACAAACAAACTCTTCATTTTATTAATAATCGTTTCTTTTCCGACCCAATTGTTAGTTAATAAAATAATATAATCAAAATTTTAAAATGTTGGCTTCTAGTCACACATATGTTCGTCCACATAGGATATTAAATTTTAAAATTTCAGACCTCTACCTGTGGCAAATATTGTGCAATACTCATTACAAACAAACAAATTCTTCATAGACAGTCACGATATGATTTTTCTACTGTCATCCAGGTAAAAACCTACTTTAGGTTTTGGGTTGCCAACACTTGTAAAAGATCATTGTTTAAGTTTTTTTTAATTAAGTGTTATATTTTACATATAAATAACTTAAAACTTAATTTTTCTCATACTATTTCATTACTTTTGATACTTTCTTTTCATCCAATCTGAAACAATATTTTACACATAATAAAAGTACTTATCCTTCGTTTGTAACGTTACTGATTTTGTGTAATATAGTGCATACATTAATACCTTTTAATAAGGCATCGTATTTACTTTTTATATAGATAATACATTATTTTAGGATTATTTTAACGTATTTTGAAACATTTAACTGAATAAAAAAAAATTATCCACTGCGTGGGTGCACCATTGTAAAGAAATTGTCATTATCATTATCATTGTCATTATCAATCACATGGTTTAAATTCGCCGGTCGCCATTTTGAAGCTATGTTAGTTGGACCTTTTGTGAAAGTGCTGTGAATAATTTATTTTAAAACGATAAATAAGCCTATTGTGCCCGACCTCAAATAAATATAAATAATATTGGCCTAAATTACCGTGGCTAACAATAAAATTCATACATTACCATAACATGTTTTCATTAGTTATACAATGTGACAGATATTAGCTGTTGGCGTAGGAATATATTAGGGACTACTTCTAGTAATGTTTTGAGCTGTCATCCAAGTTAACTAAGGTCGTGAATGAATTATACTCCTATCATTAAGATTTAGCATATTTCAAGAGCTGTAATCTCATTCTTTAGCCAATGAGTTGGTGACCTGGTGGTTTGTGGGTAAGGTGTCAGACTTCTGTGCTGGTGGCCGGGGTTCAATCCTCGGTCCCGGCACAGATTTATCTGATTACCAAACCCTTCCTACACCTCTGACAAGACATCTTGTGAATGTGTGGAATGCCAGGCCGCCACCGTGGTTCGGATTCCACGTTAAACTGTAGGTCCTCCATTTCATCTCACATCACCCTACCATTACACATTAGCGTAAGTGCGTACAACCCGAACGGGTAGTAAGACGTGGTGGTAATAATAATAATAGTAATAATAAACAATAATAATAATAATAATTGCAGTAAGTAATGTTAAGGTTTTGTTTCACCATAAGCAAGAATTAAAAAAAAAATTAGTAGGGTGGATTCTAACCCCCCCCCCTCCCCCTACTCATCTAAAAAAAATTACATAAAAGATTTTTTGTAAGAATGACCCTTTATTTGTTTAGTTTAAACGTTCAGCTATGATGAAGACAGGATATCGCTAAACCAATGTTATTTATCCCCTCCCCTCCCAAGTTAATCACGTCCACCTTCACGCCTCATATTGTACGACCGCTGGTGGGGGGTAATAATAATAGGGGACGCGGCATTTGGCCTAAAAATGAAACCAAATGACGGGCACCCTACTAATGTGTATAAAAAGTGCTAGTCAAACATTCGCATTATTATTGGGTTTTTAATATCTCTCCAGACATGAAACCTTCAAAGTTTGACAATAACCTTCGTAACCTTATAGTCTTTCAACGTGCTTTTATGTTTGTTGACCAGGAGCGTGCGTGATATTTGTTTCTTTTCTAATATTATTAGAACTGAAGGTCACCACTGTTGACATAAAATGGGGGCCATAATCGCAGAAGAACCATGGACACAGCGTTGCCAACTGTACAATATGGTTACAGAACCCCGGCGTTGCCAACTATACGATCTGGATACTACTTGTACTAGAACCCCGGCGTTGCCAACTATACGATCTGGATACTACTTTTACTAGAACCCCAGCGTTGCCAACTATACGATCTGGATACTACTTTTACTAGAACCCCAGCGTTGCCAACTATACGATCGGGATACTACTTTTACTAGAACCCCGGCGTTGCCAACTATACGATCTGGATACTACTTGTACTAGAACCTCAGCGTTGCCAACTGTACGATCTGGATACTACTTTTACTAGAACCCCAGCGTTGCCAACTATACGATCTGGATACTACTTTTACTAGAACCCCAGCGTTGCCAACTATACGATCGGGATACTACTTTTACTAGAACCCCGGCGTTGCCAACTATACGATCTGGATACTACTTTTACTAGAACCCCAGCGTTGCCAACTATACGATCTGGATACTATTTTTACTAGAACCCCAGCGTTGCCAACTGTACTATATAGATACTACTTGTACTAGAACCCCAGCCAGCGTTGCCAACCGTACGATCTAAATACTACTTGTACTAGAACTCCAGCGTTGCCAATTGTACGATCTGGATAAGACTCGTACTAGAACCCCAGAGTTGCTGATAACCCTTTCCTCTTCCTTTGACGAGTTTACACAGTCACTTTAATATTTGCGCCTTGACCACATCGACTTACTTTTTAATTTTAACGTTTTCTAGTTTCCTATTCTAGATATACATATGCTTTCATAGACCTTTTTAATCTACATCCTGGCAGGAAGACTCCTACAGGACCTTTTCGTAACCAAGACAAACAGTCCGAGGCGTAGAGGATTTATAAAAAAAAAAGTTTACAAGAAATTAAGTAAAGTTTAAAATCATAATTTTGTGGAACTATAGGACTATTTTTAAAATTATTTAAGACTTAATGGTTTTTATTTCAATTATGATTTTACAAAGTCTCGCATTACTTTTTTTCTTTGTTACTTTTTTTTAGAAACGTGTCTTACTACCCGTTCTGGCTATAGCGCAATTAGTACAGACGTGTAATGTGTTAGGGATGAGGAAAATTGAATTTAAAGGGATTGCACCCGCATTTGCGTGAAGTGAGAGTATCAAAACCTTTAAAAAATACCTCCCTCAATGCACCTGCCTAGGATCGAACACCGATATCTCTGTCATCTGTAGTCTAGTGTATTGAGAGAGTAGCGTGTTAGACCGTGCGTCCACTGAAGCTCATTTGATGATGTTTCTGGTGTTAACGCCCTTAAGGAGAAAAAGTATAAACGGTGACATTTGGGATATCTATATCTCTGTTACATTATAGCCCCATTTAATCAGTTGAAACTATTTTACAGAAATAGTTCGTAAGATTTTTCCGGTAAAAATTTAGAGAACATTCTCCGTCCCACATCTATAGTTGAAATTTGAAGCTGATCTTTAAAATTGACTGAATATCAAATTTTATCATCTGTAATGTAGCTGAAATGACCTCGGAATTAAATCAATTTTTTTTTAAATAAATCATAACTGTGGTTGTGGGTTGCTTTAACCTTCAAGTCGGCTCCTGTGTAGGGGGAATTAACCCCGTAGTACAACCGGCCGGTACAAACCCCAGTCAACATTTAGGTATTTACCTACATTTTAAGCGTCAGAAGTGATGACCGCTGCTAAACACATGTTTTTACAGATCATATGGTTCGGCGTAGGGATACATAATCTGGTCTGGTAACTTTTCAAAACCGTCAGAAGTCAGATATGAGCTGTCAGTCAGCACCAAAGAAGCCATGGGGCTACTGTAGGTTCGGAAAAAGCTCTCTTAACTACGTTGGTCATCAACACAATATTTTAATTCCAGTGTCCAGTCACCAGAGAACGCCCTTCTACCCCCTCCCCCCACCCAACAAGGTCACTGGGGTGGAGCCCAAGGGCGCATGTACCAAGCGGTAACCTGGCCTGCACCCCCCCCCCCCCGGCCACCATAGCAAACTAATCACTATATATATATATATATATATATATATATATATATATATATATATATATATATATATATATATATAAGAAATAATTCTCTTGACAGTGCATGTAAACTCCAGCCAACCGGAGCGGGGGGTGGGCGGGATTTCAAGTTAACTATCGATTCAGCAGAATCGATCTCTTTTTTTTTTAATTATACATCAATGCATCGAAATTAATAAAAATAGTTTATAATTGATTAATTTGATACGGAACAATTTATTTTATTTGTTTTTACTTGAGATATTTAACGTGCACTTTCTGAATTGACTGAGTAGATCATTATTATTAGCGCTGCGTCTTACTAACCGTTCGGGTTATACGCGCTTACGCTACCTAGAATATAACGTGGGATCCGAACCACAGTGGAGGCCTGACATTCCACCTGAGTATATCACCAGACGAGAATTTTTTATGAGCAAAAGTAAAAGGGCCTATCAATTTTGCCGGGAAATGTATTCTCACATAAATTCTAGTTGATATTTTTTACAAGCCACAATCGACATGGGACCAAAGGCTTTACTTCTCCTCCGAAGGAAGTTGTGCTAAGAAATTTTATTGCTCAATAAAAATACGTTCACTTCAGCTGGGTTTGAACCCACGAACATGGGGTCTTGAGTCAAGCACTCTACCCCCAAAACCACTGATTTTGAATGGGTTCTATTTTCTTTAATCTTACAGTTGATTCGAGTCACCTGACAATTATTGTTGTTAATCTCCTGACTATACAAGTCTGTATAACTTCTTTTATTAACTATTGCTCATGTTCAAAATGGTAATCGAGATTTCACGAATCTAGAATCTCTCAAATATCCTGAGATTCAAGAATTCCATTTTTTAATTCTAACTATAATCTATAATATAATTAACATAATTTTAATATCGGCAAAAAGGGCGTTGCCTATTTGTGACATCACGGTAGGTAAAGATAGGATTAACCTAATTAATGAATCTATATTTTTAAAACTAGCTGAGAAAAACGTAATGCTTAAAACAAAACATAAATTCTTAAATAATTCTAAAAAATAGTTCTACATCATCACAAAATTATTATTTTTATCTTGCAATGTTTTTTTTTGTTAACGTATTTTTTTATAAATCCTCTAAAACTTAGGCTATTTGTCTTGCTCATGAAAATGTCCTATAAGGAGTATTCCTGCCAGGATGTAGATTAAAAAAGTCCTTGGTAGCAAATGTCTATCTAGAATAAGAAACAAGAAAAAGGTAATTTTAAAAAGCAAGTCAAAGATTTCAAAGCGCAAATATTAAAGTGTTTATGTAAACTCGTCATAGGAAGAGGGTAAGGGTTATCAGCATATAGATAAGAGCCCTCTCAGAGTGAACTGCTTATTTTCTTCCCTCTATTTCTATTTCGTACAGTCAAAGGAAAAGACAAGAAATGTGTGTAGTACATTCGTATTTGAATAATTACTCGACATTTTCCGCGGTGACGATGGGGGACAAAGCGACAAAGTTTCTTGTTAATAACTACAGTATGTCCCTGTTATTACAGAATGAAGATTTATGGACAGTGCTTATCTGTGAAGACATTCTAAAATGGTCAAAAAACAACCTTTTAAATACAGTTTTTATCCAAATATCATTTAATATTTGAACAATGTTCAGTATTAGGAACTTCTATTAACTCTTTATCTTCATTAATGTTTAATCAGAAATGATCCACGTGCAATAGTGTTGGTGTAAATTTACTATTTCTAGCCGACTGTGTCACAGAGTTGATTGGCGTGTGATGACCGATATTAATGTGATATTTTTTTTGCAGCGTTGGATGTTCATCTACTCTAACCACCGCGCCATAAAACCTGGACTACTTTACGCCAACATCTTGACTCATGCTAGTAATTATTATAAAAGGTGACGGCACGTTTGAAAAACGCACTCTGCTATCAGTGAAAGC
Source organism: Timema cristinae (assembly GCA_039000515.1). Classification (NCBI taxonomy): domain Eukaryota; kingdom Metazoa; phylum Arthropoda; class Insecta; order Phasmatodea; family Timematidae; genus Timema; species Timema cristinae. The sequence continues at coordinate 27,814,493 of JBCFYV010011135.1, forward strand.
AAACACTAACATACCTAAAATAAAAGGGAAATGAATTAGTCCCTCTCCCTTATCAAGGAAGATGACGAGTTATTTTAATAAACAGTGACACCACTGTTATAACAGATCTCGTTACAAGCCAAACAAACTGGTGCCATTTTAATGACTCCATCACTAATTCCCCACCTAGTTTCATAATCTGAGTCACCATCATTTGAATAACTGATCACTTAAAGACAAAGAATATATTATATATGCGATGAAATGATTGAGACAGGGTTGAAATCGGTTGGTGTCATGTAAGGCTCTGACGTTTTTCCTATATAGTTTTCCACTATCTCACGACTTAAATACGTGTACACTTTCTTTAAATTATAATATTCCTCATGCTTATAAATAAGCATAATTACTAAATATACGTATAAGACGAAAGGCTAGTATGACGTGGTGCTATATAAACATACTATAAGAAGAACTTTATCCGACAGCTAGAAAGTTACTACAGTACAATGTTCATAGGAAGAACCTTATCTGACAGCTAGAAAGTTACTACAGTACAATGTTCATAGGAAGAACCTTATCTGACAGCTAAAAAAGTTACTACAGTACCAATGTTCATAGGAAGAACCTTATCTGACAGATAGAACAGTTACTACAAGTCCAATGTTCATAAGAAGAATCTTATCTGACAGATAGAAACAGTTACTACAGACCAATGTTCAAGGAAGAACCTTATCTGACAGCTAGAACAGTTACTACAGTACAATGTTCATAGGAAGAACCTTATCTGACAGCTAGAAAGTTACTACAGTCCAATGTTCATAAGAAGAACCTTATCTGACAGCTAGTAAAGTACTACAGTCCAATGTTATAGGAAGAACCTTATCTGACAACTAGAAAGTTACTACAGTCCAATGTTCATAGGAAGAACCTTATCTGACAGCTAGAAAAGTTACTACAGTCCAATGTTCATAAGAAGAACCTTATCTGACAGCTAGAACAGTTACTACAGTCCAATGTTCAAGGAAGAACCTTATCTGACAGCTAGAACAGTTACTACAGTTCAATGTTCATAGGAAGAACCTTATCTGACAGATAGAAAAGTTACTACAGTCAATGTTCATAGGAAGAACCTTATCTGACAGTAGAAAAGTTACTACAGTCCAATGTTCATAGGAAGAACCTTATCTGACAGCTAGAACAGTTACTACAGTCCAATGTTCATAAAGAAGAACCTTATCTGACAGCTAGAAAGTTACTACAGTCCAATGTTCATAAGGAAGAACTTATCCGACAGCTAGAACAGTTACTACAGTCCAATGTTCATAGAAGAACCTTATCTGAACAGAACGTAAAGTATTTAAAAGAATAACCTATGACAATGAAGTTATACATTATGTTTATAAAAACTTGCTACTACAAAAAAAGTTACTACAGTCATGTTCTAGAACCTTATCTGACAGATGAATTACTACAGTCATGTTTCATAGGAACCTTATCTGACTGTAGAACATTACACAGTCCATGTTCTGAGAAGAATTTATCCGACGCTAGAAAAGTTATACAGTCCAATGTTCATAGAAGAACCTTGTCTGACAGCTAAGAAAGTACTACAGTCCAATGTCATAGGAAGAACTTATTGACAACTAGAACATTTACAGTCTGTATGAGGAGAGACTTATCTGACAGCTAGAAAGTTACTACAGACAATGGTTCTTAAGGAGAACCTTATCTGACAGCTAAGAACAGTTACTCACATACAATCGTTATAGAAGAACCTTATCACAGCTAGAAAGTTACAACAGACCAATGTTATAAGAAGAACCTTATCTTACAGTAGTAAAGCACACAGCTCAATGTTTAGAAGAACCTTATCTCAACTAGACATTACTACAGTCTAATGTTCATAGGAAGAACCTTATCTGACAGCTAGAAAAGTTACTACAGTCCAATGTTCATAAGAAGAACCTTATCTGACAGCTAGAACAGTTACTACAGTCCAATGTTCATAGGAAGAACCTTATCTGACAGCTAGAAAAGTTACTACAGTCCAATGTTCATAGGAAGAACCTTATCTTACAGCTAGTAAAGCTACTACAGTCCAATGTTTATAGGAAGAACCTTATCTGACAGCTAGAACAGTTACTACAGTACAATGTTCATAGGAAGAACCTTATCTGACAGCTAGAAAAGTTACTACAGACCAATGTTCATAAGAAGAACCTTATCTTACAGCTAGTAAAGCTACTACAGTCCAATGTTTATAGGAAGAACCTTATCTGACAACTAGAACAGTTACTACAGTCTAATGTTCATAAGGAAGAACCTTATCTGACAGCTAGAAAAGTTACTACAGTCCAATGTTCATAAGAAGAACCTTATCTGACAGCTAGAACAGTTACTACAGTCCAATGTTCATAGGAAGAACCTTATCTGACAGCTAGAAAAGTTACTACAGTCTAATGTTCATAGGAAGAACCTTATCTGACAGCTAGAACAGTTACTACAGTCCAATGTTCATAGGAAGAACCTTATCTGACAGCTAGAACAGTTACTACAGTCCAATGTTCATAGGAAGAACCTTATCTGACAGCTAGAAAAGTTTCTACAGTCCAATGTTCATAGGAAGAACCTTATCTGCAGCTAGAAAAGTTACTACAGTCCAATGTTCATAGGAAGAACCTTATCTGACAGCTAGAAAAGCTACTACAGTCCAATGTTCATAAGAAGAACCTTATCTGACAGCTAGAAAAGTTACTACAGTACAATGTTCATAGGAAGAACCTTATCTTACAGCTAGTAAAGCTACTACAGTCCAATGTTCATAAGAAGAACCTTATCTTACAGCTAGTAAAGCTACTACAGTCCAATGTTCATAGGAAGAACCTTATCTTACAGCTAGTAAAGCTACTACAGTCCAATGTTCATAAGAAGAACCTTATCTTACAGCTAGTAAAGCTACTACAGTCCAATGTTCATAGGAAGAACCTTATCTGACAGCTAGAAAAGTAGCTACAGTCCAATGTTCGTAGAAAGAACCCTATAAAACGGAAGTTTTAATAAATAACATAAATACCTAGATAATAATTATTTTATAAAATATTGTACGCTACAAACAAAAGTTTGTGTTTTTGTTTGTTTTTTTCAAATTACTATTCTACCACTAGCCTACTGTAGATTGTTCTCGTTGCTATTTGGGCCAAGAGAAGTTGCGGGGAGAGGGGAAGGGAGTGGTAGGTGCCGGAGGGGGAGGGGGGAGTGTGTGGGAGGATTTACGAGCGTGTGGGATGAGATGAGAATGAGATGGAGATGAACAGACAGGTATCTTAAGGAGCTCACCTTGAAACACAGACCACATATTCCTCCTCCCCCTCATCCCCCCTCGTAGACACCGCTGAATATTCAACAGGGAATTTTACGTGTGTTTCGTGGTAAGCCAGGCTCACATTAATCTTCTTTAACTAGATTCCGTTCACGATAGGTTTTTACCTGGATGACAGTTCGAAAATCGTATATTTAGGTTTTGGGATGCCAACACTTGTAAAAGATCACTGTTTTGTTATAAATGTAAAGATCTTTAATTACCTCTTATATATTACATTTAAAATAACGTAAACTTAAGTTTTCTCATACTATTTCATTTTTTTTTAATAATTTCTTTTTATCCAACTCGAAACAATATTTTAAACATAATTAAACGTACTTATTTTTCATTTTGGAACGTTACTGATTTTGTGTAGTATAGTGCAAACATCAATATCTTTTAATACAGGCATCGTATTTACTTGGAAAAGAGAAAATTGTTGTCATTATTTTACATAAAATAAATAATTTTATGATTATTTTATCGTATTTTGAAATATTTAGCTGAATAAAATATTTTCATCAACTGCGTGTCTGCATCATTGTAAAAAAACTTTTTTACCGTTATGTTCAATCATATGGTTTAGATTCGTCAGCCGCCATTTTGAAACTATGTTCGTTAGAAGTTTTTGTGAAAGTGGTGTTAATATTTTTTTTAAGGGGAATAAAACTATAAATAAACTTTGTGTCCGACATCAAATATATAAATAATATTGGCCTAAATTACTGTGGTTAACTATCACATTACTATATTACCATCTGTTTTCATTACAGTCATTCTACTTCTAGTAACATTTAGAGCTGTCATCCAGGTAAACTTAGCTCTTGAATGCCTTATAGAGGTGGCAACCACGTGGTCTGACGCGCTACTCTCTCAATAGACTAGACTGCCGATGACGAGTAGATCAAGGTTCGAATCTCGGTCGGGTGTACCGAGGTTTTATTACTAAATGGTTTTTCACTCACCCTCCACGTAAATTCGGGTGCACTTCCTTTAAAAAATAACCTCCCTAATCCCTTAAAATCGCCAGAATAATTAGTACTTAAGAGTATATACCCGAACGGGTAGTAAGACGCGGTGTTAAAAAATAAACCACTAGGCGTAACTCTAGATACAAAATTAAGTTCGTTTGAAGGGGACGCGAGAAAAGGTCGATCTTTTTCAGAATTAATCGATAGTAATCTTTTTTCTTTAAAATAAATTATATATTTCTCCAGTTTTTAACCTAAGAGTTTAATTTTCTTCACACGGTGATATCAACAGTTGTTGAATATCTGTCATGAGCATAGCAGCATTAGATGGGAAACTTTTTAAATGAAGAGAAAAAGTTGTCATTAAATTCCAGAACACCGTTGACAGATATTCAACAACTGTTGATATCACCACGCGAAGAAAATTAAATTATATGTTAATACTGGAGGGATATATTAATATTGGAGGAATATATTATGATTAATTCAGGCAAAAAAAAAGTGTTTCTATATAAACTGCAAAAACATCAAGTCAGCCAAGATATTGGCTTGCCTATAAGAGTTAATCTCAGGTTAAGTATTAATAAAACCTTTAGAAATACACACATTTGGTGACTACTCGAATGAACACAAAACTATGTTCTATGACCCTGTACATCTATAGACTTGTAAACATAGTTTAAAAGTTGACATCTCTGAAAAGACTACATATTTCTGTTGATCATTAAGAGCTAAATGTCAGGGAAACGAAAGGTAACTGTTATAGGAGCGTGGAATGGATCTATGGGAATAGAATGACGTCATTTAATAGGAGTGGTCACAACATATTGTATTGTTAATTGTATTTTCCTCCTCCCTTGTCAGTTCGCCTAAAGGTGGACAACTCCATCCAAAGACATAAGTCCACTTAGGTTCTGGAACTTTTGGGAATATTTGATTGTATATTCTAGCGCAATGAGCTCAACGGATTTTAATTCATCCAGAAACTGAAGCGTGGATAAATTATTCACAACGCTGGGACAAAGGACCAGTCTGTTTTAACTCGCTGGCTAACCGCAACATTAGGTTAGGAGATACAGACCTCGGAAGATATTGTTTACATAGCACCATGCATGCTGATTAGTATTCAACTTCTTGCCTGATTTGCCAGCGAAAAAGGAGGTTGGCGTTCGAATCTTTGCCAGGTGTATTGCGAGCTGTTTTACCTTAATGGTTTACCATCTTTCCTCCATTAAAAAAAAAAAAAATTGCGGATGCATTCTCAGGGTCGGTCTTATGACTACCACATAAATATTGCTATTGGGAGGTTAAAGTTAGCGACCAGATAAAGGTTATCAGCCACTTTAATGTTTTAAGTGTATTATGAACTGAATTTATCTGCCGGAATCTGAAGTATAAATATATTTTTATTCAGAACACGCAAGGTTGGTACGGTTTTTACTGGTGCGCGCATGCGTAAAAACCCTGCTGCTACCGCTACCACCTGGCAAGTGGCGACAACGCTCAACATTTGTTAAACAATGGCGGCTAAACGAGTGCAAGTGAACAGATGGTGTCACGTGGGTGCAGAAGCTAAGATGTCTTGCAAGTACTTATTTCTTTGTCTGCCAGGTTATATTTTTAAAAAGTGTATCCACATTTGCGTGTAGGGAGAGTGGAAAAACCATAACTCAGTACATCCGACAGAGATTCAAACCTCTACCTCACAGCCATCCGGAGTCTAGTCTACTGCGAGAGTAGAGCATTAGACCACGCGGATACTGAACTGGATTAGATAAATTTTATCAATAGCTATAAAATAACAATTTTAATATTGGAACATGCTATCAATGTTGACCTTAAAAACAATGCTTGTGCTCTCTAAGACGCCCTTTCTATGAAAATTGGTTTGTACAGCATTGACCTGTCTTTCCCTAACTTTACGACGTAAACAGGTCCACGGTAGATAATGGCTTTTCAAAGTCGGCCAAAGGTCAAGGATTTTAATGGAATGTTCAGGAACTTCTTTAAGACTCAATAACAAGTTTGAAAAACACACCAGGATAGACGATAATCGAGGATAAGGTTAAGTTTTAATTAGATGCACCAGCATTTTCACGTGTAAGAAACTAGTAACTACCCCAACGGTTATAGAGCATTCTATCGAAGCCCATCTCACTCTCCGGATAACACATTACTTTTCATACGCACCAGTATACCCGATTAAAACGAGACGCACACATCTTCTTCGGTGGACACGTGGTTTAAGCGTCACTCTCACAGTAGAATAGACCACCGATGACGGGGAGATTGAGGTTCAAATCTCGGTCAGGTGAATACTGAGGTTTTTTCTTAAATGGTTTTCCATTTGCCCTATTCGCAAATGCGGGTACACTCAAGCCGTATCCAGGAGAGGTGGGGTGGTGGTCTTGGGGGTTCAAACCTTCCACGAAATTTTATAACAAAATTATATATGGCTTTATTTATGGTTCAAAAATATCATAATTAAGATACAAATACCAATCAGGGGGCTGTGTTACCATAAAAAAAACTACTTCAGAGAGCTTCTAGAACTGGTTATCATTTAGAATTATTTTCTAGCTTCCAGCAATTGAGGGATGTGCCCACCTAATCCAAAACACGTCATTGTCATATTATTCTATATTAAGAGTATAAAGGGAACGGGTGCTAAAACCACAGACAGGAAACAGCCTGTCAACTGTTCGAGTCTCTCACCTGATTGGCCCCTCTCCACCTATGAACGGAAGAATCGTGCGGGACGATACCAAGCTGAACTCTCGCGCGGAGAGAGACAATCGATAACGGCTCTATTAGTCCCTTCCCCCCCCCCCTTCCTCGGGTGATGTTCAAGTCAAGGTCACCGGTTGACTAAACAAACAAGATGGCCGCGGGCACGTGCACTTCTATCTGATGTCAAAACACTTATCAAAAGAGGACTGGAAAAATACCTCGCCTGATTGCTTGGGACTTTGGCGCGGCTGGAAATGGGACCGATCAGGGGGCGGGTTTAAGACTCAGGGTTCGGCCAGACTGACAAGCGTGCGATTAGAAAATAGCTCTCGATAGTTGTTTGACAAGGAGGCTAAGGTTCGAATCTTGGCTCCACAAACTGAGGGTGGTTTTTGACAAGTATTTTAACATATAAGTTATATAATATATTATATATATATATATATATATATATTTTATGATCTTACCAATTAAATTAGTCCGTTAGTAGCAATTGTGCTAAACCTATCGATAGTAATAAAAATGTCAAATTGAAAAGTTTTCCCCAGCACTCAATGAACCAACATAAAATAATAATGCCCAGCGCCTGTAAATTAGACTGTTCCGGCTCGAGCGCTCGCTCTTGAAACATAGAACCAGTTCTATCTTTCAAGCGGGCGCTCCAGTCTGGCCATCTCCTCAGCCGCTTATAGGGCACTAGATAATTTGCCGCTCACTTTGTCTACCTTAATTTACCCCCTTCTAAATCCCCATTTACCCCTACCAACCCTCATACACCGAACACATACCATGCACACAAGTGCTATCTGTGGAATGACGGATAAAAAGTGTTTACATTATTTTATTATTTATTATAGTGAGGTTTTAAAAACCGTAAGAATCCAAGACTTAAAAAATTGAGATAAATACTTTTACACCATCACAACAGAAAAATTCAAATATATACCGTAATTTAAAAATATAAAGTCTGCATTAATATAATATAGAACATGTTACTACAGATAAAATATTAACATGTACACAATAAGAAAATAGTATATAATCTATAGTATCTTTCGGCTTGATTTCTGCTGAGCGATCTGGTCGATGATCAGAGGAGAAGTGGAGCGGGAACGCTTAGGAACGCCGTTCCGGCACTACTTTTTCTGGAACAATCTTTAATTTCACTATGCCGAGATGAGTATTAAAATGTTCTTGAGTTAAAAATATTCAAAATATATATATTTTAGTAAAGTTTTTACTATGCAAATTCTATATTAACTAATTGATTTTTATCTCAATATTATTAAAAAAAATTTTTTTTCATACTATGATTTAGTAAATTCTTATGAAATTTACATTGCTCTATACGAATTCTTGGAATTTTAGGGAAGTGCGCTAAGTAAGTTTCTGCCTTTGTAACTATTATATATAAAAAAAAATGCTCCAAATAGCTTAAAGGGGCATTTATGATAAAAAAAAATTTTACCTACGTTGGACCTCCATTCAACTTTGGCCTTACGTTTCGACACTGCTAAATTTACGACTACACCTCTGTCAATGATACCAGACAAATCCCTTTCATCCAATAAGTGACCTTCAATTAAGACGATCGTCAGTGAATTAAGGCGATACTCTGTCATGTTGGTACGCAGATACGGCAAACCACAACATTCACACACACACACACGATGAAGTAATAAAATTATTTTAATTGATAGAAACAGATATGTATTTCTTTTTGTCATTCACAATCTGCAGCCAATGGCACGCGCCTTCAGGGCCTATGAGTAAATCCACCTCTGGGACCAATACGAGTGGACCGTTCGTTTCGAAAAGAAGAATTGAGAGGTGAGATGGAAGGGTATAGGAGATAAGGTCAATGTTTTTTCACTTCTTATATAAAAAAAACATATTATTTATCTGTCCAAAAATAGATCAAATAACTATCCGGTAGAAACTTTAGTTTCATTTTCCCTTTACGTAGGGATTGTTTTATGAAGAGGATCATAGAGAGGAATTATTATTATTAGCACCACGTCTTACCACCACGTTCGGGTATAAGCACTTACACTAATGTGTAATGGTAGGGTGATTGTGAGATGAAATGAAGGACCTACAGTTTAACGTGAGATCCGAACCACGGTGGAGGCCTGGCATTCCCCCACATTCACAAGTTGTGATTAATACACGTCTTGTCAGAGGTAAAGGAAGGGTTTGGTAATCAGATAAATCTGTGCCGGGACCGAGGATTGAACCCCGGACTCCCAGCACAGAAGTCTGACATCTTACCCTCTAGACCGCCAGGTCACCCGGAAAAGAGGAAGGAAAAAGTTTGAAGTGCTCCGATATCAAGAAAGGAAGACGCTACAAAAGTATGAAGAAAGACGCTCAGAATCGAGAAAAATGTAAGATGTCCAGTTGATAGTCTCACGACATATTCACAGAAGAAGAAAAAAGTGATAACAGTTGTTGAATATCCATCAAGATCTCCTGGAATTCAATGACAACTGTTTTCTCTTCATTTAAAAAGTTTCTCATCTAGTGCCTTATGCTCATGACAGATATTCAACAACTGTTGATATCACCGTGTGAAGAAAATTAAACTATTTGTTTCTACCGGAGGAAATTTGATTTATTTTAGCTAAATATTTTTTTAAATATAAAAACTCTGTAAACCCTCATATTATCACGTCCCCTCCCAACCACCATATGTTCCGGAACGATCTTTGATCAAAATTTGTCAATATCAGAATTAATACGAGCTATAAACAAATCTTTTTATACAGGTCAGATACCAGATGTATTTATATTAAACTAAAAATATTGATAGTGATATAAAGTATCGTATTTATTTTTCCTCATCCCCACAAAATTGACTTTTAGGGGCTTTAAGGGGTTTTGTCCATATAGCCGGAATACTGCCAATTAAGGGTTGTGCTTACGTTATGGTCATATAACATATACAGGGTGGCCCACGTAAAAGTAGCCCACCTCCTATATCCAGCAGGCACCTCACTCTGAATTGGAGGAGGTCAATCCCCCTCCACCCATATTGTGACATGAATGAGCCAATAAAACTTTAGACAAGCAGTTTACTTGCTCATTCTTCATGTCACAATATGGGTGGAAGGGGATTGACCTCCTCCAATTCAGAGTGAGACACATGCTGGATATAGGAGACGAGCTACTTTTCCGTGGGACACCCTGTATATTGGTTCATCAAAAGGTCCGTGGGCCACACAGAATTGTATCCCAGTTAGGTGTACATAAACTTTTTTTTTTTTTTTACAAATTATTTCCCACTCCCAACGATAGTTTACCTTGAGGGAGGGCTGGAATTAAACTCACACCGATCTCCCCCTCCCCATTTTTTTTTACACTACCCGTCGTCATGTGAGGTGTGATGACCGCCAAGACAAACCACCTGCTGGTCACAGACTTTTTCAGAGCCTGAAAAACAACTGAATTGTTTACGTGAAAAACTTCCGGTCACTTTCCTTCTAGAGACGATACACCCTGAGCACTTTCTAAACACACCCCGTCAAATCAAACTCCCGCCTCAGTGGCGTAGTTGGCTAACGCGCTTGTCGTGTTGAGCTCGACTGCTGAGGATGGGGAGATCGAGGTTCGAATCTCGGTCGGGTTAACTGGGGGTGGTTTTTCTTAAATGGTTTTCCAATCTCCCTCAAAGCAAATGCGGATTCACTTCCTCTAATTCAACCTTCCCAATTTCTAATCCATTAGCGTAATTAGTACTGAAAGCGTATAACCCTAATGGGTAGTAAGACGCGGTGCTAAATATTGTTATTATTAAATTATTATTAAATAAAACTCCTCATCAAGGGGTAGCTCAGGGGAGAAGGGAGGGAAGGTGGACAAAGACCTGTTAGTATTTCATGGTTCACATGTGATGGGGAGGTCATAAGAAGTATGAGAAGTTTTTTTTTTTAAATTTATTTACCACTCACCATCCATGCAAATGGAGTTACATTTTTGATAAAATTACACACTCACTATCTTTAACCAACCCTGTATTTAAATGAATATGGCTCGGATGGGTAGTAAGGCCTTAAGCGCAATTTTTTTTAATAGCTTTGAGGCTGAACGTACAAAGTATATAAAGTGAAAAATTTGACACAATCGTTCAAACTTTCTCATGTAATATAATTTGTTACAAAAATTTCAAAAATTATTTATCATCAAATTGTCATAATTTTTTTATAAAAGTTAATATTCAAGCTGTAAAAATACCCAACATATACCAATTATGAACAAAATGGTTTGACCATTTTTTAATTACTGATCAATTTAAAAAAAAATAGTTACTGCCCTTGAATAATTTTTCTTCCCAAAAAACTACAAAGTATTTTGAAGTAAAACATTCTCATGATACCCATTTAGAAAAAAAGGTGATATTAAAAAAAAAAATATCTTTCAAAATTAATCAATCAGTTAACTACCTTAAGGCTCGTCTTATGACAACCGGATAAATATTGCCATCGGAAGGTTAAAAATATACCTACACATAAACAGTCGTACCATTTCTGGAGTTAGGGTGAAAAACTTAATACTTGGGTGCAAAACAGTGTAAAATAGGTGTATAATGGTATATATTTAATTTTAAATTTTAAGGGGTTGGGGGAGGGACGGACAAATAAACATACAGACAGATGGAAAGCAAGACAGCAAAACCTACTTTTTTTAAATTTTAGTTTGAGAGCGCTTAAACTTCCAAGAACCCTCATAATCTGTAGGTGAGAAATGTTGACGATTCGAGCTTTTACTAGCGAACAGGGCCAGACAAGTCCAACGCTTTTGTCGGCATATCCACCGGTGGAGCGGGTACCATAAAAACCACGTATCATCTAGACCACCTGTCAGTCATCCACGTGTACGCGTGTTATTGTCTATAGAGGGTTGTTCGCCGAGACCTTCAACTTGTTTGTTGACACTAGTGGCAAGATCATAGGGAGGTGGACCCCCGTCAGCTAATGTCCTAGAGGTCAACACTCTCTCTCTTTCTCTCTCTTGAGGACATCGGACTTTGGCAGTCCCGAGGACTAGGGATGACCTTGTGCTATCGGAACTTAAGTATCCATACTTTATTCATTTCTAATATCAGTGGACCGCCAAACCGTCTCGGTGGCATAGTTAGTTAATGCGCTAGTTTCGTGTTGAGCTAGACTGACGAGGACGGGGTGATCAAAGGTTCGAATCTTTACCGGTGAAATGTGGGCTGTTTCCCTTCCCCTCCCCCCCAAAATGGCGTGCGCTTGGAAGATAAAACTGATTCTATTTTTCAAGTGCGAGCGCTCGAGCCGGAACAGTCTAGTTTACAGGCGCTAGGCAATATTATTGTATGTTGGTTCATTGAGTGCTGGAAAACTTCTCAATTTGACATTTTTATTATTTAGATATGTTTAGCACACTTACTACTAATGGCCTAATTTAATTGGTGAAATCATAAAGCATACTATATATATATAACGGATACGTTAAAATACTTCAATATTATCAAAGTAGGCCTTTACAAATAAGAATCACCATTAGCGTGGATAGAGGATGGGAAAACCATCACACCAAAATCACATGTCAAAAACCACCCTCAGTTCACTGAGCCAAGATTGAAACCTTTGTTTCCTCGTCAACAACTATCGAGAGCTATTTTTGCTGATCATGCGCTCGCTCACACGCTTGTCAGTCTTGCTGGACCCTTCTGCGCGTGACGTCACAGAATTTCTCAGCTAGATAGCGCTCCCTATACTGGACATTCATTATTAAACTATCAACTAAATCTTGTTTGTCTTTCCCTGATAAACCGCGTATAACAAAAAAAAAAAAGAATAAATAAACCGAACCGGAGGGACGTGGTAATATCAAGGTCAAACAAATATTGAAGACCGGGAGGAACTGTGACCTTGGTGGAAGAAAAAAAAAATTTTTTTTAAGAAGGTTCTAAGAAATGGTAAACAGGAATTGACACGGTCATTTATTTTTCTTTCAAATTGTGCACGTATTATTTTGATGGTGGATAGTATGAATAAACCATGAGCGGTGAGATAAGCTTTATTTATTCAGACAAAAGTGTCACAGTTTATATAATAATCGCCATCATATTTTGACAAGAGAATTATTCAGAACGTGTTATAATATATATAAATATATAAAATATATATATATATATATATATATATATAAAAGTGTCGTGAACCAAACAAGCTGTCTCTTTTTTAATCTTGAAATATAGGCCTACATTTAGGCCTAGTAAAAAAAAATCTTTAAGATTTATGAATCCAAGTGATATAATAATAAATAATAATAATAATAATTATTATTATTATATTTAGCACCGCGTCTTACTACCCGTTCGGGTTATACGCTTTAAGTACTAATCAAGCTAATGGATTAGGAATTGGGAAGGTTTAATTAGAGTAAGTGAACCCGCATTTGCGTGAAGGGAGAGTGGAAAACCATTTTGGAAAAACCACTCCCAGTTCACCCGACCGAGATTCGAACCTCGATCTTCCCGTCCTCAGCAGTCGAGCTCTACACCACAAGCGCATTAGCCAACTACGCCACAGAGGTGGGTGAAGTGATAAACAATTTTGTGAAAACACTCGATCAAAAAGCATAAATATAGTAATAGACATATTATAGAAACATTTGATAAAAAAAATAACTTCTCTTTTCACCATAGAACATTGCGTCTTACGACCTGTTCAGGTTTTGCACCTAACTACTAATTTACACTAACGGGTTAGTAATGATGAAGGCTTAGTTTAGAGATACTGCACCCGAATTTGCGTGTAGTAAGAGTGGAAAATCATTTAAGAAAAAACTCCCTCAGTGCTACCGACCGGGATCGAACCCCAATCTCCCCATCATTGCATTAGCAGTCTAATCCAACACGGGATTAAAGCGTTAGACCACACGGCCACCTAAGTTGGTCGATTTAAAATTTTAAAGCATTATATATATATATTTTTCTTGTAGTTCCAAAAGATTAGTTTTATAAAAGTATATTCTAAATAAGATATGATTTACTTTAAAAATAACCCGCCTCGGTGGCGTAGTTAGCTGACGCGCTTGTGTTTAGCTCGACCGCTGAGGACGGGGAGATCGAGGTTCGAATCTCGGTCGGGTGAACTGGGGGTGGTTTTTCCTAAATGGCTTTTCCACTCTCCCTTCACGCAAATGCGGGTTCACTTACTCTAATTAAACCTTCCCAATTCCTAATCCATTAGCTTGATTAGTACTTAAAGCGTATAACCCGAACGGGTAGTAAGACGCGGTGCTAAAATATTATTATTATTATTATTATTATTATTATTACTTTACAATGAAAAGTTGAGGGCAAATGAGCAAAACTAGAAATTTCTGCTCATGTAAAATACCTTCAAAGTCATTTTAATGTCTAAACGAGAGCTTCCATTTTGTTTGTAATATTAAACACCGTCTAGATACAAAACTTAACAAAAATCTCAAGAGCCGATTTTTAGAAACACAATTTTTTTTTCTCTCTATTTGCCCTTCAGTAAACTATCTTTAAATTTAGGTTACAATATAATTTCAAAAACTAATCGACGCGAACCTTATGAAAAGACTAGATACCAAGATTTAACCCAATTTGATAAAATAGTTTCGGCTTTAGGCCAAAATACAAACCACACGGACAGACAGACGGCATCGCAAAAAACTCTTTCTGTTTCAGGCGGTTATTAAAAGTAGACATTACTCATAAACTCGGGTTCAATTTGTGTTTCTACGATCACAAATACTTTCTCTCCGAAAGATCAAGGAGAAGTTAGTGCTACGATATCTATACTTATAAAATAACATGTCCTGACTGACTGACTGATTCATCATCGCCGAGCGCAAACTATCAAGGCTACAAGCATAAAATTCGGACTGTATATTCATTTTGTTATGTAGGCACCCACTAAGAAAGGATTTTAGAAAATTCCACCCCAAAGGGGTCAAAATAGGGGATGATAATATGTATGATAATATGTATGAAAGTCCATCATTTTGAAAGTTACATAAACAAAATTTTGTATTTCGGTTATTGACGTAAAACAAATAAATACTTGTTTCAGGAATTTTGGAAATTTTATTTAATAAGGGATGAAAAAGGGGGTGAAAGTTTGTATCGGACTTGCATTATTTTTGATCTGAGGTCAAGTTATGGTCATTAACGTAACGTAATATTTTAAATTAATCTGTAAATACATATGTATATTTTCGTATTTGTATATAATCAACTTCCACGCGAGCAAAGCCGCGGGCAATAGCTGTCTAGTACTACTATAAAGCCACACGGCTGACTCACTCACTGACATTAATGTTTACCCACTTACAGATGAGATAGAAACTTGAAATTTGGCAAACTTGTATCTTCTAACCTGTAACAGAGTGTAAAATTAAAAAAAAATAATTAAAAATGGCAGAACAACTTTAAAGACGGTGCGGACGTTTCTTTGGAGGTCTCTTGTGGCTAAACGGTCAGACCTATCCAAAAAAAACGACTCTGGAATTACACTAGTTTACATCCTCATTGGTCAAAGTGAGTCTGAGTTATAAAACTCCACTGGAATGATATTATAGAACGAGCCCATTTCCTTGCAATATTATCGAGGCACTCGAAATTTAAGAACCTATCCCACCACCCGATTAACCGGGAATTAAGTTCGGCAGAAGGTAGCGGGAGTAATTTTACAATTTATATAGCATTTAATTTTTTTGGCCAAAATAAATCAAATATTTCTCAAGTAGCAACATAGAGTTTAGTTTCCTACACATGCTAATATCAACATATCTTGAATATCTGTCAAGAGTGTCCTGAAATTTATTAAAAACTTTTTAAATAATGAGAAAATATTTTGACAAAATTCCAGGACACCCTTGACCGATATTAAATATCTTTTGATTTTAGCATGTGCAGAAAAATAAACTTTATGTTGCTACTGGAGAAATATTTGATTTATATTGTACAAAAAATTTATATTCTATAAAAACTGTAAAAACACTTGCACTCCCTTAAGATATAAGGTAAACGATCTAACCAGAAAAATTATCCAAAATTGGTTGTCTGTATGCTTTGTTCGACAAAAGTGAAAACCTGCTTCGGTGGCCACGTGGTCTAACGCACTACTCTCGAAGTAGACTAGATCTTCAATGACGGAGAGATGTGGGTTCAAATCTCGGTTGAGTGTAATGAGAGCGGGTTTTTATTCAAATAGGCTTTCAACTCTCTGCACGCAAATGCAAGCAAACTTCCTTTAAACCTCATCTTCTCCATCCCTAACACATTAACGTAATAATAACATATGCGTATAGACTATAACCCGAACGGGTGGTAAGACAGGACTAGAGAGGACAGATGGGATATGTAACATACCACATCTGGTTTAATCTGTGATATGCCAGGATTCTGGTTGGAAGAACCGTTTAGAAAAATAACATTTTTGTTATTTATCGTATTATTAGAGCTATCTTATAATGTACTGATGATATAAATGAAAATTTGAAAACTGAAGATCACATAGCTTGAGTTATGAGTACGTAAACATAGATCTAGTAACTTTCCTAGCTGTCAGATAAGGTTCTTACTATGAACATTGGACTGTAGTAACTGTTCTAGTTGTCAGATAAGGTTCTTCTATGAACATTGGACAGTAGTAACTTTTATAGCTGTCAGATAAGGTTCTTCTTATGAACATTGGACTGTAGTAGATTTAATAGCTGTCAGATAAGGTTCTTACTATGAACATTGGACTGTAGTAGCTTTTCTAGCGGTCAGATAAGGTTCTTCCTATGAACATTGGACTGTAGTAACTTTTCTAACTGTCCGATAGGGTTCTTCCTATGAACATTAGACTGTAGTAACTTTTATAGAAGTCAGATAAGGTTCTTCTCATGAACATTGGACTGTAGTAACTTTTATAGCCTTCAGATAAGCTTCTTCCTATGAAAATTGAACTGTAGTAGCATTTTTAGCTGTCAGATAAGATTCTTCTCATGAAGAGGCCGGCTGCCGACGTATCGCAGGTAAGACAAAAGTACGCGGGCGAACGACGACCCCGCGCCATCCTGACCTTGACTGGACTCTAGCTACCAAGGCCGCAGACAGAGAACACCCTAAAAAAAACAGGTGGAAGGGCAGACCTCAAGACCAGTTATGGGTGACCAACATAATCACTTGCGTTCTCTAGCCAAGGTGAACCGGCTCTACTTGGAGAATTGAAAACACACTACCTACTTCCCGCCATTTCCTCCCAACAACCCTTTCCAAAATAACTTCTCAGCTATTCTCACACTTATTTGTGAACTGGTTGTTTGCGAATTATTGCTTCAGTTTATATATTAAGAACCTTATCTGACAGTTAGAAAAGTTACTACAGTCCAATGTTCATAGCAAGAACCTTATCTGACAGCTAGAAAAGTTACTGCAGTCCAATGTTCATAGGAAGAACCTTATCCGACAGCTAGAAAAATTACTACAGTCCAATGTTCATAGGAAGAACCTTATCTGATAGCTAGAAAAGTTACTGCAGTCCAATGTTCATAGGAAGAACCTTATCCGACAGCTAGAAAAATTACTACAGTCCAATGTTCATAGGATGTTCATAAGAAGAACCTTATCTGATAGCTAGAACAGTTACTACAGTCCAATGTTCATAGGAAGAACCTTATCTGACAGTTAGAAAAGTTACTACAGTCCAATGTTCATAGGAAGAACCTTATCTGACAGCTAGAAAAGTTACTGCAGTCCAATGTTCATAGGAAGAACCTTATCCGACAGCTAGAAAAATTACTACAGTCCAATGTTCATAGGATGTTCATAGGAAGAACCTTATCTGACAGCTAGAAAAGTTCCTACAGTCCAATGTTTATAGGAAGAACCTTATCTGACAGATAGAAAAGTTACTACAGTCCAATGTTCATGGGCTCTGGTTTCACAACAAACAATCTATGACCAGGAATGAACCATGTTGCTTTCAAAGCGATCATGACTTCGGCTCTGTTCTAAGCACGTCAGAGTTTATTATTTACGGATCAGGACAGCGATGAAAAAAAAAAATTTCATTCAGTTCCACCTTTTAAGAAAAAATGACATTACAAAACTTGAAATTTTCGGTGCAGGAATAGATCGTTCACTTCATCTGATATCCAAAATGAAATCGTAAAAATCATTTATCATGATATTCTTCGCAATGTGGTTGAAATAATAAAAAAGATAACAAAATTTGGTATAATAGTGGATGAAACAGTGACATTAGTAGCAAGGAGCATGTGTCAACAAATATTTTAACTGTAGATCATGGCACATTCAATAATGATGAGGTGTTAATTAGATCAAATGAAACATCAATGACTGGGGAAGCATTGTTTGATTTAATCAAAGATCCATCTCGGTTTTAGCTTAGGCCATTCACGAGGACAGTGCTGCGACGGTGGCTCCAATATGTCTTAAGCAAAAAGTTGGATTGGAAACAAAAAAACTAGCAGAGCAATCGTTAGCATTTTATATTCATTACGCTGCTCATGCTCTTAGTTAAGCATCACAAGACTCATCCAAATCAATTAATTTGATTCAAGGCTGTTTGCAATGGGTCAATAGTATAGGAGTAGTTGTCAAAGATTCTCCCAAGTGGTCTGTAGTGTTTGCCAAAATCCATTTTAAAAAAACCAATTTGGCTAGTGATGGACCATGCCGATTGTGTCAAACTCGTCTGAGTGTACGAGAAGTGTCATCTGGTATTCTAAACTTGTGTCCAACATTACTAGATATTACAGATACTTTGGTTTTTGTGAGTGATGTTAGCTATAGGGCAAGTGGAATTCAAAATCAGATTTCAAAAGGGAGTGGGTTTTTTGGAATGCATCTATGTCTATGGTGTTTTCATCGACTGAGAATTTAAGTGCGACTCTACGAAGTATTACTCAGACCATATTTGGTGCCAAAAAAGGCTGTGAATGTGGTAGTATAATGTAGAAAAGACAAAATAACAGATACTGTGTTTGATGGTATTAAGGATGAGGTTGGAAACAAAAATGGACCTTTCAGAACCAATTGTACCAAAAAAAAGAAAAATCTTCAAAAAGTTTAGAATAGAACTAAAGCCCTGCTTCTAGTCAAGATTTTGAATTAACTAAAGCAAACTACGGGGAAAAAATTACTATGAGTTTAGATACAACAATATGAATGAAACAGAATAAAGGTTATAATAGGCTGGATTTGAAAAGTAACTTCATTTGGAAAAGAGTTTGGTGATGGCTCCAGCATCATGAACACATCTTAAATACTATATCTGAATTTTGAATTGATGAGGCAAAGCTTAAAAGATGAAAGGAATTTATCGAACCAGTGCTTCAAATTCCAAACAATGTTGAAGACTTTGTAAATAAATTAAAAGAAATGCATCCTGAAATGGAGAAACTATTTTCTGAATTCTGTACCTTCCAAAGAGCAGAGCAAAAACATACCTTTGAACGACCATGACACAAAAATGTTAAACTATATGTTTGCTTAACCGGATTTTGTTTTATAATGTTGACATAGTGAAAATAATGAATTCATTCATCAGCACTAATTCTTTTAGATGCCAAATGTTTGGAAAAGTGGTTTGACTTTCATATTTGTACTCACCACACTGCCTTTTTTTTGTCTACCCAAATTAAAAAATTGCAATTGTTCTATTTTAATCTTAATCAGAAATTAATTAGAAAATCTTTTCAAATCATCATTAGTATTTGGTTGGAACTAATAAATCCAACAGCATAACTGTATTTAATTAATTATTATTATTATTATTAGCACCGCGTCTTACTACCCATTCGGGTTATACGCACTTACGCTAATGTGTAATGGAAGGGTGATTGTGAGATGAAATGGAGGACCTACAGTTTAACGTGGAATCCGAACCACGGTGGAGGCCTGGCATTCCCCACCTTCACAAGATGTCTTGTCAGAGGTGAAGGAAGGGTTTGGTAATCAGATAAATCTGTGCCGGGACCGAGGATTGAACCCCGGCCGCCAGCACAGAAGTCTTGACACCTTACCCCTAGACCACCAGGTCACCGATGTATTTAATTTTTTTTTAAATGTATGTTCCTCTCCCATTCATTGCCTTTCCTTTTTTTTTTACTTAACCTATATTGACCTGTACATGACGTCATTTTGGCCCCGCCATTTTTTTTTACTTAATATACCTTAACGAGGACAACATAATTTTTCTATCATCCCTCCCCCTCAAACAAATAGGTTCCGACACCCCTGCGACTTATAACCTATACAGGCTATCACAAAAATAGGGGTTAGGGAAGAGGATGGTTGAAATTAGAGTAAATGTATCAGCAATTGGCGCGGATTAAGATTGGAAAAACTCACTATCTTGATTGACTTTTGTTTTGGTAAACTTGAAACCATTGCGAACTGACAACGAGAGGTCGATTTGCAACACGCTATTGTCCTAATGTTGAGGAGGGGATTGAGGAGGAAGAGGAGTAAATAAAGGAGGGTCGTGAAAGATTAGAAAGGGGGGGGGGAAGGGGTGCAGAAGATGCGTCATCATGACGCACGATATTGGACGGAAAAAAAGAGGGGGTTATAATTCCAGAAAATTATTGAGCGGGGAGGGGGGAAATGTAAAAACTAAACAAAGGGCGTTGCCTCGGTAACCCCCCATATTTTTTCCCCAAGGTCAACAACACGTCACTTTTTGCCCCTGTGCCTAGTCGCATCGATTGACAACAGGCCATGAAGGAGAAACATTAAATAAATATAACTCCAAGTTAAGTGTTTGTTTTTAATATATTAAACGCTCCATCATCAGTACTGTCTATAGGGAACTTAGCCATTGTCGTGACGTGGAGTGTTGCCAGGGTAATCAGAGTGACGCCGCCTTAGAATATGGCATCATCTGACTACTGGGGTAATCCAAAAACCACGAAACAGTGTCGTTAAGCGGAACTCTGATGTCTGCATGTTGTTCCACGGGCTGTGGGGGTGGGGGTGGTAAAGGGGCCGGGTGGGGGGGGGGGTTGTACATCACAGCGTTACATACTTTTAATGTTGAAATAATATTTAAAATAGATAAAAATGAGGTGACTTGGCGGTCTAGGGGGTAAAGTGTCGGACTTCTGTGCCGGGGAGTCCCAGCACAGATTTATCTGATTACCAAACCCTTCCTTCACCTCTGACAAGACGTGTATTAATCACAACTTGTGAATGTGGGGAATGCCCAGGCCTTCACCGTGGTTCGGATCCCACGTTAAACTGTAGGCCCTCCATTTCATCTCACAATCACCCTACCATTACACATTAGCGTAAGTGCGTGCAAGCCGAACGTATAGTAAGACGCTGTGATAATAATAAAAATGAGATAAAGATCAACAAAATAAAGAGAAATGCGAAAAAGAAAAGATTATAATAAAGAAGAAATATAAAGAGTGATTTCTATAAGAGTTCTAGTGATTTTGTTAAACACGCAGACTGCATTCAAGGGACTCAGTGATACTAACAGGAGGTCCCAAAGGTTAACTATGTAACTTGTCCGTCTACTTGGTGACTAAGGGTTGTGGAATGAGAGAATTGGGGGGGGGGGGGGTAGTCGATTGCCCGTCCAGATATAGGTCGAGGTCAACCAGCACCCATTTCGTAACTGGTGTATCCTCTCCCATCATTAGGGGCTAACGTAACAAAAAACATAAAGGCATTTATTTCTAAATAAAATGTATGTTTACGCATCCCTGCTGAATCTGGAGTATTAAAAAAAAAAGAATATGGTATCAAAAGAAAACAATCTCTGTAAATACATAAGCTAAAGCCCTGACTCACTCACTCATCACTAATTCTCACACTTCCCACGAAGCTAGAGGGCTGAAATTAGGCGCAGCTGTTCCTTATAAGCTAATTAGGAAAAGTAAGACTGTTTTATTCCTATGTTTTCTAATTAAGGGGGCGAAATTGGGGTAGCTACTCTAATCAACTATATTGCTTTATAAACTCTTTTTAAAAGTTTAAAGGGCAATAATCCGGTAAGTTTGTTCTAATATTGCCTTCGAAAAAAAATAGTGATTATTTTTAACCCCGTTGATGCTTCTAATGGGTGAAATTAACAAGAAATTAATTAACATATGTAATCAAGCAACTCCAAGAGACGGTAGAAGTATGTAGTTTATATTTTGCTGAATTTGGTGGTGTTTGTAGTGTGTGTGTGTGTGTGTGTGTGTGTGTGTGTGTGTGTGTGTGTGTGTGTGTGTGTGTGTGAGTGAGGGAGAGGGCCCGGCCCAGGGTAGTGTGTGATGGTGGGGAATGCTGGGAAGGGAGAGACCTGTCCCGCCACGCTCAGCTGGTAGCGCCCCTGGCAGTAGGCAAGCCACCTTAATAATCTATAGAAATATGTGGTGTTTTCAGAGTGTAAAATGTCAACTTTCCAACTATGTTTACAAGTCTATAGATGTATAGGGACATAGAACATAGTTTTGTGTTAGTTCCAGTAAACAACAAACTCGTGTACTGTTAAAGGCCTTGTCAATATTTAACCTAAATAAAACCTCTGATTGGCCATATATCAGCCACCAAGGCAGCTCCTACCTGTATCAAACTCTATAAAGGGGTTAATTAATAACAACATAATAAATGCCATACATTTCCGAAATAAAGAGTGGTTTTACAGCAACAACCAATCTAATATCGCTACCCACCCGTCCCGTGAGCCTAACGTGCCAAAATGGACTTGGTGTTATGGATGGGTGTCGGCAAAAAACTGTGGGGCTCGTTTTGAACTTGTTTATGGAAATAGATTAATTATGCTACTAGTGTATAATGTGATGTATTATTATTATTATTATTATTATTATCATTATTATTAGCACCGCGTCTTACTACCCGTTCGGGTTATACGCACTTACGCTAATGTGTAATGGTAGGGTGATTGTGAGATGAAATGGAGGACCTACAGTTTAACAGGGGATCCGAACCACGGTGGAGGCCTGTTATTCCACACATTCACAAGTTATGATTAATACACGTCTTGTCAGAGGTAAAGGAAGGGTTTGGTTATCAGATATATCTGTGCTGGGACCGAGGATTGATCCCCGGACCCCCGGCACAGAAGTCCGACACCTTACCCCTAGACCGATATATCACCAATGTGATGGAGGATTTAGAACTAATTGAAAGAGTTTAGGAAAAGCTATATATATATGTCCCTTCTCAGAAGTCCGTACCCTGATCTGTTTTCGGTGTTATAATCCTATCTAGTGTCGAACACCTGACCATCCAGCGCTGTACTTGGTGGCAGAGTGGTGTAAAGCACTTTAAACCAAACCCACTAGCAACTGACGTACGTCTCTCTCTGCCCCCCCCCCCCCGCCCCCCTCCTTTCCTCCTCTAAAAGTCTAAAAAGTCGCAGCTAAACAAAAAAAATAAGGGGTGTTTCCCCTAAGGGTACGGCCAGACTGAGCGCGCGAGCGACTAAAATATAAAATAGAACACATTGGTTGTAATGGGGGGTGGCCACACTGGAGCGAGCGAGCGCGCGAGCGACTGAGCGCGCACGCTTGAAAGATAGAACTGGTTCTATTTTTCAAGCGCGCGCGCTCGACCCGGTACAGTCTAGTTTCCAGGCGCTAGGCAATATTATTGTATGTTGGTTCATTGAGTGCTAGGGAAACTTCTTATTTTGACATGATATTTGACTTTTTTCTATCAGTGATAGGTTTAACACACTTTCTATTAATGGCCTAATTTAATTGGTAAGACCATAAATAATATAATGTATATATGTAAACCCGATATGTTAAAATACTTCAATATTATAATAAAAGTAGGCCTTTACAAATAAGAATCACCATTAGTTTGGAGAAAGTATGAAAAAACCACAACAATAAATAAGTTTTAAAAATCACCTTCAGTTCACTGAGCCAAGATTCGAACCTTTGCCTCCTAGTCAAAAGCTATCGAGTGCAACGCACCATTCCGCCACTGGTGCTGCTAATCTGATTTTAAAACACTTCAGTACAGTACCATACACATTTCTTAATTTATTAATTGGATGCACTCCTACTTTTTTCTTTTTTATATTATTATTATTAGCACCGCGTCTTACTACCCGTTCGGGTTATACGCACTTACGCTAATGTGTAATGGTAGGGCGATTGTGAGATGAAATGGAGGACCTACAGTTTAACGTGGAATCCGAACCACGGTGGAGGCCTGGCATTCCCCACATTCACAAGATGTCTTGTCAGAGGTGAAGGAAGGGTTTGGAAATCAGATAAAACTGTGCCGGGACCGAGGATTGAACCCCGGCCGCCAGCATAGAAGTCTGACACCTTACCCCTAGACCACCAGGTCACCCTTCTTTTTTATAAATACACAATATTTTATGTAAAAATTTTCGAGGAACAGAGATGTACCAAGTGTCTTTGACAGAGACATTTTCTCTGATGAACTAGGGTCTGCTAATTACGCGCTCGTGCGCTCGCTCGCTCGCTCGCCAGTTTGGCCACCCAGTCGCTTGCGCGCTCGCTCGCTCGCACGCTTGTCAGTCTGGCCGAACCCTAAGATACTAGTTTCAACAACACTCTGCGTTATGCAAATTGGCAAAACAATCTATGTCTTTTTAAAAGATGACCTGGTATGAATAAACGGCCGTTGATTCAGGACGGATGACAGTAGGAGTTCTTAAGCTTACGACATCCTTGCGTACCCTAAATTACCTAAGGCTCCAAACTATGACACTTAACATTTTAGAGCCCGATTACGTCATTCTTTTATATCGCCTTGGAAATAAGAGAATAAGTATGGATGACACTCTCCTAAATACACATAATTATAAAAAGAGATCTGCTTACAGTAGACTAGATAACGTCGCGTGTAGGTTTACGTGTCAAGTGTTTCAAATAAATATAATAACAATGATAATACATCTTTTTTTTTTCGAGACTCCCACGTTATCTTAGACTAATATTACCTTTCCTCCACTTCCAAAACCCCCTTTTTCCCTCCCAAAAAAAAAAAATCTGGCTGTACGAAAGCCCTACCTACAATACATTTGAAGAGATAAGACTGTCAGCGTTGGGATTACATTATAATACGTGGTAAGGAGGGGGGGGGGGGCAATCTACAAATATTTACTTTCAAAATAGGACACTTATATTTAATCAAATTTATTTGCTCAGACATCCCTCCCCCCACCCCTTTTATTTATTTTTCCACCTATACTGGTGGTCACGCAGTTTAAGGCTGGATTGTCTGTGACCGAAAAATAAAGATGGAGGTAAAGAAGAAAATTTTCCGCAGTGGCGTTTGCGATGGAGGGTTTAAATTGTGGACGTGGTACCTAAAGACTATTGTTCTTCAAAATATAGTATGTTAAGAAACAAGTGGTTTATAAGACGGGGGGGGGGGGGGGGTTGATAGGAAGCATAGAGTATAGGGGGAATGGACAAATGTTGGGCCAACTTTAAAATTATTTTAGTTAACTTATTGATGACAAAAAAATTGAAGTATAATTTTGAACATAACGAATTTACAAAAGCTCACATTCATTTGTTTCTTTACTACTACTGCTACTACTTTCACTAAGACTACTATCACTACCACTAATTAAAATTATTATTATTATTATCTATTTAATTAGTTTAAAATATTTTACAGAAACAATAATAGAACAATTTTCCGTTTTGAAAATTTCTTCGGAAAAAATATAGGGAAAATGTTCCGCCTCACATTTCTAGGGTGAAGGAGGTTAGTTGTGGATGACTTTCCAAGTGACATTTATCGTCCCACCTTTTCTCCACACTAATGGAGGTACATTTCTTCTAAAAAGAGTGGTGGTCCCAATAGTGGGCTAGAAGGGGCTAATAAATATTTCTTCCTACCTCTCCATCACCACCCCAAATAAAAAATTAAAAAAAATAAAAATGTCACTGCGTTTCACTACCATTTGGGCTACGCATGTATTTTATTACGTTAATGCCAGGTCGCCACCGTGGTTCGGATCCCACGTTTAAACTGTAGGTCCTTCATTTCATCTCACAATCACCCTACCATTACACATTAGCGTAAGTGCGTATAACCCGAACGGGTAGTAAGACGCGGTGCTAATAATAATAATAATATTACGTTAATGGTATGGTGCTGAGAAAGGTAACATTTTAGAAGATTAGTAGCCGTATTTGAGTGGAGGGTGAAGTGAAAACTATTCTAGGGAAAAAACCATTCGAACCCCAATCTCCCCATCATTATTGGCAGTCTAGTCTACTGCAAGAGTAGCGCCTTAAACCATGCGGCCACTAAAATGGGTCTTGAGAGATCAACAGGATTTTTAGCACGGGTTCGATTACCGGATCATTTTTAAGGATACATCAATATTTTATTATGGTTAATTTAAAAGTATCGGTAATATCTCCCAAAAATGACAGCTGAAGCTCACATGACTTGACGTATTCATACGTGAAAATATATCTAGTAACTTTTCTAGTTGTCATATAAACGACTTATTAATATTTCTATCCAAAGCGTGCTGGAACCTGTATGTGGTCACAACAACTTTTGGACCTCTTGCTAGAGATGAGCGCATCACTGCAACTTCCCCTTCCCCCCACCCATAGCACCTCACACACCCACATCGTCTCTCAACTCCCCTCCCTCCCTCCTGCACCCCTTGACCTTGAAACTTCCTCTACCTTTGCTACACACGCGCTTTATCGGGTTCGGTTCGCGCCCACACACAAACACACGCGCGCATCTCATCTTCATTTTCTCACTCCCCCCCCCCCCCCCCCACTCCATCCAACCATTCTCTCTTTCCCCAGGGATTCAATTTGTACTTCACCTGACCTTCAAACGAGTCTTATCCCTGGATCTCATTTTTCCATGTTACTAATACGAGAGTTAATATCGTCGCGATTGTATTACTATATATTGTGCAAGTGCTAAACTGGATATCATCTCTGATTAGTTATTATTGGGACACAGCTTGTCATTCTCTTGTTTTCTTGTGGCCAATCTTCCCTCAAATATAAGATAAGTTTGGCAACGCTGGTTAGTCGATGTTGCCAGTAACTCCTTATTACCCCAGCACACCACCTTCATACATAATTGAGAACGAGGAGATTTGGCAACAATTAACTGGGAAAGAACGAAGATAAAGCTTTTCTACTTAATTCAAGTTGGCAGGCCACATTTACGGAAACTTTGTGTGTGTTTTCTTTTCAATCTTTTGTTCTCTAGTTGTGCTCATATGTGCCCGAAAACAAACATTTGTGCTCTATAACTAGGTAGTCTAGAGAATATCAAAATGTAACGTGCCAACTTGAGCTTTTCGTACACCGTAAACTGTAGAAAACTTGAGCTCAAGCTAGCCCACCACATTAAATATTCTCTAGACTCCCTAATTTCTAGAGCATAAATGTTAAATTTCAGGCACACATGAGCACAAATAGAGCACAAACCATATATATATATATATATATATATATATATATATATATATATATATATGTATATATATATATGTATATATATATATATATATATATATATATATATATATATGTATATATATATATGTATATATATATATGTATATATAAGTTTTCGGTGATGTGGCGTGCTAACTTGAGTTACGTATCTTTTTCTCCATCAGCCCTGCAGTTCCCTCAGAAATGATACTCTGCTCAGACACTGTTGTCCTTCAAATAGGTCACCTTACTTATATATTTCCTCTCGGTTTTCAAGAGAGTTTAATTAACATTCAAACACGTAACGTTGAGGTCCAATGACAAGAGTTTTATATTCTACAAGCCTTAATCGGTCGTATCGGATACCTGACCCTGAAATGCAGCTGATAAGGAAACGGTTGACATTGAGATATTCCAAGAACTGTACTTCCCCCTACCCTTCTCCCCCCCTCTCTGCCGCCATCTCACATCCTTCGGCCAATTGACGTCATCATAGAAATGATTCATCCGTGCTTATAGAGCCACATTATAATTTTTTACTATATTGGAGTTATAGCAGCGGTGACTCGATCCCCGTTTAGTTTACTGTAGTTGATACTTTACAAAATTGTTTTCCAGTCTCCTTCCATTTAGATTCGTAAATTAAATGTCTATATTCAAAACAAATCGAATTGTACAGTAAATAATCTGACCAGTATAAATGGTACGATTTAATAGTCAAGCCAAAGACAGCAAAACATTTTATGAACCATATGTATGGCTTTATTTATGGTTCAAACAATATCAAAATTAAGATACAAATACAAATTAAGGGGGCTGTGTTACCATAAAAAGCACTTCAGAAAGTTTCTAGAGGTGTTTAATATTTAGAAATTTCCCTAACTTTCGGCATTTTTGGGTTTATTTTACCATTAAAAAAACACTTCACAGAGATTCAAAAAGTGTTTAGTATTTAGAAATTTTCCGAACCTTCGGCAGGAAAAGAAATCCCCACTACAGATAGCTTCTAGAATTGTCTTATTTAGAATTTTTTTTTATATATATCTTCCAGCGATTGGGGGATGTACCCACCAAAATCTCCCCCTCCCCCTGAAATAATTGACTGGCTAAGGCCTTGAGTTAAGGTATAATTCTGAAACAAACTTTCTAGATACACTTTCCAGTACATCTATTTTGTTACGACTTCTCAATTTAAATTAAGAGGGCGACGGTTGATATGGACATGTTTTATAGCAAAATAAATAGAAAATTGTTGGTTAAATTGTATATTTATTTTTATTTATTTAGCACCACGTCTTACTAACCGTTCCAGTTATACTCTTAGGTACTAATTACGCTAACGGATTAGGAATTGGGAAGGTTAAATTCAGAGGAAGTGAACCCGCATTTTAGTGGAGGGAGAGTGGAAAATCAATTTAGAAAAAAAAACCATATCCAATTCACCCGACCGAGATTCTAACCTCGATCCGTCCCCGTCCGTAGTTCAGTCTATTGCGAGAGTGACACCTTAAGCGTTCACCACAGGTCCGCATCGGATATCGGCAATGCCGATGAAATTCCGTGAGGCAGATTAAAATTCTGTGCATACGATGCAGAACACTGGAAGCACTCCCTTAAATTCCCATTCAGAATTACCAGCACCGCGGTGACTATGGGTAGGGTTACCATCATTTATTGAGGCCAGATCCGGACAGAGGACTTTCCGGGGTGTCTGGGGGTATGTCATATCCCTCAGGGGGGGGTGGGGGGTCCGGGGTCCCTACCCCAGGAAATTTTTTTGAAAATTAGGCACTGAAATCTGCGTTTTTAGCTATCCTGATACACTTGCGCTTTGGCATTTTGCAAAGTTATAACTTACCTACACACTAAAATTACAAAATGAACACTAATAGTATCAATACATCAGGAACATTAGGTACACAGCAAACGAGTTATTGGTTAAGGTGCGGCGCGGAGTAAAATTTCCCAATTTGGCCACGTTTTCGGTTCATATTAGTAAAATCCGGACATTTCTCAGATCCGGACGCCAAACCGGACACATGTTCCAAATCCGGACTGTCCGGACGAAATCCGGACGTATGGTAACCCTAACTATGGGGTCAAAGCGACAAAGTCTCTTGTTAATAACTACAGTATGTCCCTGTTATGACAGAATGAAGATTTGTGCACAGTGCTTATCTGTGAAGACATTCTAAAATGGTCAAAAAACTATCTTTTCAATGCAGTCTTTATCCAAATATAATTTAATATTTCAATAATGTTCAGTATTAGGAACTTCTATTAACTCTTTATCTCCATTAATGTTTAATCAGAAATGATCCACGTGCAATAGTGTTGGTGTAAATTTACTATTTCCAGTCTACTGTACCACAGAATTGGTTGACATGCGATGCACGCTCTAAAACAGTCAGAGCTGAAAGAAAGATAAACATCGAGTGGAAAAGGTCATGTTGTGTTGAAATAACAAAAGTGTTTAGTTTCATGTTTTTTATTTTCTTACGAAGACTATATTGTGCTAAACATAATGTTTATTTAGATAACTTTGAATTGTTGATAATTTTCCAACGCATACATAATCAAAGCACTATTATTTACTTCTGAAACAGGATGAATAAGATTTTTTTATTATTTTGGTTAACCTTTAATATTACCGTAAAATACAGAAAATTACCCTCCTTTTTATATCTTCCCTGACCTTCTGATGTCTGCACGTTGTAAAGTGTTAACAGTTACCCCTCCTGTTTATATCCTCCCTGACCCTGCTACAAGTCTGCACGTTGTAAAGTGTTAACAGTTACCCCTCCTGTTTATATCCTCCTTGACCCTGCTACAAGTCTGCACCTTCTAAAGTGGTAACAGCTACCCCTCCTGTCTATATCCTCCCAGGACGAGCGGTAATTCCACCCAGTGAACGCTTCATTAAACCCCAGCGCGATAAGATTCTGTGACGTCACACTGCACCCGTTGCGAGAAACCGAAGCACGCGGGAGAGCAAAGATATGCAACTCCCAAGTTTAAATGAATTCAACTCTATACAATCACTCCCTTACTCGGATATAGCCCCCGCAAGGGCTATAAGAAGGTCCCAGTATAAAATCGACCTTGTTTGTAATTTTTAATTAACTATATTGGGTGTGTGTGTGTAACTGGAAGAGGTTGTTTTCAATAAAGCTAGCTCAAGATATGGATAGGGTGTATTGAGGTGGACTGGATAGAACTAGCTCAAGATATGGATAGGGTGCATTGAGGTGGACTGGATAGAACTAGCTCAAGATATGGATAGGGTGGAATGAGGGGGACTGGATAGAACTAGCTCAAGATATGGATAGGGTGTAATGAGGGGGACTGGATAGAACTAGCTCAAGATATGGATAGGGTGCATTGAGGTGGACTGGATAGAACTAGCTCAAGATATGGATAGGGTGGAATGAGGGGGACTGGATAGAACTAGCTCAAGATAGGGATAGGGTGTAATGAGGGGGACTGGATAGAACTAGCTCAAGATAGGATAGGGTGTATTGAGGTGGACTGGATAGAACTAGCTCAAGATAGGGATAGGGTGTAATGAAGTGGACTGAATAGAACTGTCCTAAGATTAGGATAGGACGTAATGAGGTGGACTGGCGTACCCTAGTACTGTTGAGCTCGTAATGTCATAGAAGAAGTATGTATATGTATGTGTGGACCCCACTTATAGGTGGCTGGACATTTCCAGGGGGGGGGGGGGGGAGGGGCCCTGTGCTTATGTTGGCCGGTAATAAACCCGGTGCAAATTAATGGAGCGAACTAGTGGGGCAACATCGCGTCACAGAATTTGAAGGACGTGGCATTAATTTCTTTGTGGAACTCTTAACATCTTAAGCAATAATACCACACGCGTTGTTAACTAGAGTTTAAAAATAAAACACCAAAAAACACAACAATAAAAGCCGCGTCATAAAAGAAACATGATGCAAAACAAAGTCTTTAAATTTTGTTTGATTAGGTCTATATAATTTAATAGGCACAAAGTTATCGTTATAATCACACCAATGGACGCGTGGGTTGAGATGTTAAGGGGGCCGTTTAGGCAAGCGAGAAATGTCCATGCCGTAGAGTTTTAATTTTCTTCACGCGGTGATATCAAACAGTTGTTGAATTTCTGTCAAAGGTGTCCTGGAATTTAATGACAACTTTTTATCTTCATCTAATGCCGTTATGCTCATGACAGATATTCAACAAATGTTGATATCACCGTGTGGAAAGAATTAAATTCTAGGTTTCTACTGTAGAAATATTTGATTCGTTTTGGTCAAAAAATATGTTTTGCTATAAAAACTAAAAAAAAATAAATAAAATGACCTTTTCTCGTATTCTCTACATACCAATCTTAAAATCAAACTTCCTCAAATATTTATATCCTCTTCATTTTTAGGATAAAAAATGTTAATTTTCATATCACACGCGAATATTATTCGAAACTACTTGATATATTTGTGAGTTCAGAAGACTCAAAAGATCGACTTAAAGTAACGATGTAGTTTTCTTAACGTGATCGACTGATAATTGACATGAGATCGGTCGGTCGATCGTGATCAACCTGTCTGACCTCTGCGCATGTTGTTGACACGGACGTGTTCCAAATTCATCTTGAATCATTTCAGTGTCATAGTATCGAAGACTTGTTGATCACAACCCTATTTGAAACTGTCAGTAGTACGAAGACTTGTCGATCAGCACCTAATTTGAAACTGTCAGTAGTACAAGACTTGTTGATCAGCACCTATATTTGAACTGTCAGTAGTACGAGACTTGTTGATCAGCAACCTATATTTGAAACTGTCATAGTACGAGAATTGTTCATCAGCAACTATATTAGAACTGTCAGTAGTACGAAGACTTGTCGATCAGCAACCTATATTTGAAACTGTCAGTAGTACGAAGACTTGTTGATCAACAACCTATATTTGAAACTGTCAGTAGTACGAAGACTTGTTGATCAGCAACCTATATTTGAAACTGTTGTCAACCATGGCGTCCCTAACCTTCTCGCCCTCGACGAAGAAACACAACCTCGAATGAAAGATGACGTTGACGTCCTCACGATCGCCACGGGTGAAATCGCCGTAACTCGTGGTCCAACCCCGATCAGAAGAGAGCCTCACCTCGTATTTGTACCTCCTGGCGTCGCCGACGGAAGTACTGACGCATTGCACGGCGACCTTAAAGTTATCCTGGGCGTCCCTCGCGCTGTTGAACCAGAACATCCCCCGCGAGCCTCGACGAGAAGACATTCCCGATGGTGAGACGAGGGTGGTAAAGCCGAATGGACCATAGACTTGTCGTGGCCGTTCAGGAAGAACCGCGGGTGCTTCGCCCTCACGTGATCAGCGAGGTCCCGGTAATCGCCGGACCAGCCGCACTTTGAGACGTCGAGCACCCCCTTCCCAACGCGGCACGGGAACAGACGCCCCTCTGGTTTCAGGAGGTCCTCCTTGCGGCCCACCTCGACCTTTCCGACAACCGCTCGGCTGTCAGGTTCCTGGTGGGGAGGTACGTCGCCTGACAACGGGGTACGGCGCGGTTCTTTTCCTTGCAGCTCCTGCAGATGTCGTGACCACTGGGCCTCCTCTTCTCCAGACACACCGGGCACTCCAGAAGGGTGAGGTTCCTCGAACACATCGTGGAGAAAGCTTTCTACAACAACGAGGAACTGAAAGGTTAGTTCCTCTGCTACAGCGTCAGCCATGATCAAGATTGCTTACGTCAGTGGTCTACGACCTTTCTAAATAACTGACAGGCCAAGTAAAGGGATTGTGGTACAATCCCAGATCTCTACATTAAAGGCCTAATTTGGATCAAATATAGATTCTAAACTATTCCTCTTGGTTCATCCTATATACATATGACCTGGTGTTCTAGGGGTAAGGTGTCCAGACTTCTATGCTGGGGTCCGGGGTTCAATCCTCGGTCCCGGCACAGATTTATCTGATTGCCAAACCCTTCCTTCACCTCTGACAAGACGTGTATTAATCACAACTTGTGGATGTGAGGAATGCCAGACCTCCACCGTGGTTCGGATCCTACGTTAAACTGTAGGTCCTCCAGTTCATCTCACAATCACCCTACCATTACACATTAGCATAAGTGCGTATAACTCTAACGGGTAGTAAGACGCGGTGCTAATGATAATATTAATAATTCTAATGTGTTAAAGATAAGGAAGGCCTGAAACCTCAGCTCGGTCGGTAACGTGTACGTCTACTGAGTTAAGGGTCCCAGGTTCGATTCTCCACATGGGTGAAACCATTCGTTAAATGTGGGTTTACCTTTTCAGAGTGACGCGTTAACGGCCGGAGTGGATGTATGTTTTGTCCGTTCTAGATTTTTAAGTCAGTTTATAATAATAATAATAATATTTAACACCTCGTCTTACTACCCGTTCGGGTTATACGCTTTAAGTACTAATTACGCTAATGGATTAGGAATTGGGAGGATTGAATTAGAGGAAGTGAACCCTCATTTGCGCGGAGGGAGAGTGAAAAACCATTTAGGAAAAACCACCCCCAGTTCACCCGACCGAGATTTGAACCTCGATCTCCCCGTCCTCAGCAGTCTAGCTCAATGCGAAACTAGCGCGTTAGCCAACTACGTCACCGAGGCGGGTGTCAGTTTATAAATCTTGTGTTGATATTATCAGTCGGGTCAGAAAATTGCGCGGTTAAATACCTTGGATAAATGAAATGAGATAACGAAGGTTGAATTAAGAGGAAGTGTCCCCACATTTGCGTGGAGGGAGAACCCACGCTCAGTAAAACCTACCGGGTTTCTAACCAAGATCTCCCCGTCATCGGCAGTCCAATCTATTTAGATATAGACGACTTAGACCATGCGGCCACCGAAGCCATTATATAAGGTGTTTAGGTATCTCCAAAGAATATTGATTTGATTGACCCACAAATGAACCAAAGTTGACGCGTGAATAAAATTTAAAAACAAATGTGGGTTGGGTAAGGGGTAAGTAGCCCCCCTTCTCCCAAAAGCTCAAATTCTACTACAAATTATGGTGGGTGGGGGGGCTAATGCTATAGATCTTGGTCATTTGACCCTATCTGATCTCTGCTCTCCTGGAGTATGGAGGAATTAATAGCTGAGGTGGGTACAAAGCAGAGGGGACCTACAGTTTAACGTGGGATCCGAACCACGGTGGGGTCCTGGCATTCCCCACATTCACAAGTTGTGATTAAGGTGAAGGAAGGGTTTAATAATCAAATAAATCTGTTCCGAGACCGCGATTTGAACCCCGGACACCTAACACAGAAGTATTGACACCTTACCCCCTAGACCACCAAGTCCCCATTTAAAAAGAAATGTAATTCTCAACAAAAAAATAATCCAAATTTATATTTTGGAATTTCTAAAAAGTTAAAAACACATTTTATCAGTCAAAATTAATAGACTTTTTACTTTAATATTAGTGTTATTTTATTGGTAATAATAGTATCGAAACCAACAGACAAGGATCAAATAAATTGACGTATGAATACGTAAAATTTGATCTAATGGCTTTATTATCAGTTATGTTTATTCCTATTAAAATAATGTTTAGACGTGTTGCTATAATCCAGGTTAGCTATATAACCAATATATTTGTCTTAATTTTATAACAAAACACATTTAGGGCCAAAAATATTTAAAATATTTCTGCAGAGAAACGTTAAGTATTTCCTAAAGTTGGTATCAACAGTTTTTTAATATTTCTATCGGGCATGGCAGAATTTGAACAGGATTATTTATTATCTTGATTCAAAAATATTCCATTATAATTCAGCGGTGCTCGTCAGAAATATTCATCTAATGTTGATCGTGGTGTTTACTATTTGATGTTTATGTTGAAAACTAAAATATAACGTGTCTAATGAAGTAACATTTTATTTATTTTGGTTCAAGTTTTTGTTTATTTGCTATAAAAACTGTAAAAATACTGGCCTTCAGGTGGGGATGTAGAATATGCGAGAAAATGTCAGTGAAACTTTTTATTGTCAAAGGAGATAAAATATTTCTACAGTAGAAACAAAGAGTTTAATTTTCTTCACATGATGATATCAACAGTTGTTGAATATCTGTTATGAGCATAGCGACATTAGATGAGAAACTTTTTTAAATGAATAGAAAAAGTTGGCATTAAATTTCAGGACACCTTTGACAGATATTCAACACCCATTGATATCACCATGTGAAGAAAATTAAACTCTTTATGCTTCTACTTGATAATTATATGATCTATTTCGACCTAAAGGAAATGTGTTGCTATAAAAAAATATTCAAAAATACAGTTTTTAACTCACATTCCCAGACACTATTACCATACTTTACTTACCCTTCCACCACACATTAAATTATTTGGTGAAAGTTAAAAGTATACTCACGTATAAATTGAAAGAAAGATCACAAACATAAATTGAGACCACTGTTAATGGTAATCAATCGTTTCTTGCATCCAAACCACAATCGTCTTTCAACAAAATAAGCTCAAGAAAACGTTCGGTTTGATAAAAAAAAAAAAAAACTAGATACGAATGTAAGTTATTTGTTTTTTCGTACACATCTTTCAGAAATTGATTAGATAAGACCAACTACTAGAATGAGCTAATTATTACTACTAGACTGAGTAGCAAAAAAAGTTTAGGTTTCTTTAATTACAACTTTATAAGCCAGTCCTCTATGGCTTAGGGGTAGTTCCTGGCTACAGATCAAGAGGTCCCGAGTTCAATCCTCAGCGCTTCAAAGATTGTTCATGTGAAGCAGTGGATGTATGGGACGGTGTAAAATTCAGCCCCATGAGAAAACTGAGGTTAGTTGTGCTGATTACATGACAACCTCTATCCTCAGATGTTGGCACTATCTTCCTCAACTCGCTAGGTAAGTCTTGATTGCGGGCTGACGTAGTGGAATTACATTACTACCCGTTCGGTTTACACGCGTATGTAGTAATAACCATAATGTGATAGGGAGGAGGAAGGTTTAATTTAGAATAAGTGCAACTACATTTGCGTGGAGACAGAGAGAGGAAGGAAAACCACAAAGTAAAAAAAAAAAATCCTGACTAGAATTAAATTTCAGTCCAGTCTGATTGCCTTAGAGTATTCCACCTCAGAAGCAGGTAATTTTTAATGTCAACGAATTATACTTTACTCTCAAATATTTCCCCTTCTGTGAACACATGGTCCAAGGCTCTACTCTCGTAGTTGATTAGACGACCAATGACGGGGAGATTGAGGTTCGAATCTCAGTCGGGTGTAATGAGGTGGGCTTTTACAAAATGGTTTTCCAATCTCCACGCAAATTGGGGTACATTTCATGTAAATATTAACATTCTTAATTTCTAAAACCATTAGCGTAATTAGTTCATAACTCGAACGGGTAGTAAAACGTACTACAAACAAAAAATTGGGGAGAATAATAAAAAGTATCAAAAGACTACATGGTTTAAAAAAAACCCACCAAAAATGAACATGAACGAGATTCAAATCTTCATCTTTGACGGTACAGTCTATTGTGAACCCAACGACATAGACCACGCAAACAGCGGTGCGTGTCTTTTTTCGAATTGAGAACAAGAAATTCAATCGAACTAAACATCAGAAAAACAATTTAAAAAAAAATTATGTTCTCCTTCTCTCTCTCATTAACACCCTCCCATGGCAGAATTTAAAGGGGTAGAGGGGGGTCAGTGGGTCACGCATGCGCTCATAGATGGATCACCGGTGACCTTGACACTTATTGCGCGTCTGTTTGGGGTCGGCGGCGTCACGTCAATATTGTCAACTTGTACACCCCGAGGTAAACCAACTTTGGACCCTTCCAAACAGATGCTCATATAGACAGAGGGGGCGGGAACTCTTACAAATAAAAACATTTATTTAATGTTATGTAAGCTGAGAAAATTACCAAAAACATCATTTAAGCTATGACGCAATATTTAATTTACGGCACTTTATTACAAAAAGTTTTCACACCCAAATAAATCAAATATATTACACAGGATTTTTTCCCCCTAATACCTATAATTGAGTTTTATTAATAAAAACAGATTGTTGAAAATGTTAAATTAGCTCATTTTCACCACTTATAATTTATCAAAAACTCATAGTACATAAGACAGTTGATGAATAGCAGCGGCTTCCTCTTTCTAGATAAGATTTCCTTAACAATACAGTCATTGTTTGTATTTGAGAACTAGCAGCGAGCTTTCCTCTTTACTTGAGATAAGAATTTCCTCTAACAAATACAGTCATTGTTTGATATTTGAGAACTAGCAGCGAGCTTTCCTCTTTACCTTGAGATAAGAAGTTTCCTCTAACAAATACAGTCATTGTTTGATATTTGAGAACTAGCAGCGAGCTTTCCTCTTTACCTTGAGATAAGAAGTTTCCTCTAACAAATACAGCATTGTTTGATATTTGAGAACTAGCAGCGAGCTTTCCTCTTTACCTTGAGATAAGAAGTTTCCTCTAACAAATACAGTCATTGTTTGATATTTGAGAACTAGCAGCGAGCTTTCCTCTTTACCTTGAGATAAGAAGTTTCCTCTAACAAATACAGTCATGTTTGATATTTGAGACTAGCAGCGAGCTTTCCTCTTTACCTTGAGATAAGAAGTTTCCTCTAACAAATACAGTCATTGTTTGATATTTGAGAACTAGCAGCGAGCTTTCCTCTTTACCTTGAGATAAGAAGTTTCCTCTAACAAATACAGTCATTGTTTGATATTTGAGAACTAGCAGCGAGCTTTCTCTTTCTTAGAAGTTTCTTAACAATAAGCTTGTTGTATTGAGAACTAGCACGAGCTTTCTCTTTCCTGATAGAATTTCTCAACAATACAGTCATTGTTTGATATTTGAGAACTAGCAGCGAGCTTTCCTCTTTACTCTTGAGATAAGAATTTCCTCTAACAAATACAGTCATTGTTTGTATTTGAGAACTAGCAGCGAGCTTTCCTCTTTATCTTGAGATAAGAAGTTTCCTCTACAATAAGTCATTGTTTGCTATTGAGATGCAGCAGTTCCTCTTTATCTTGAATAAGAAGTGTTCGTAGGTTTCTTTCATTCCTCTTATTGAATAAAAGTGGTTGTGGCTAAGGTAAAAGAAGGTGTGCCTATAAGAAATAAGAAGTCTAAAGCAATACCATTGTATTTCAAGCCGTGTGGCCGAACAGTGATTGATACTTTCTTGCTGACCGAGGCGAAAGTTGGGGTGGAAGTTTTTTAATAATTTTTTTTTGGGGGGGGGGGGGGGGGGGGGGGCAAGGGGTTTAAGAGAAATCAAATAATCCCCCAGTAGAAACATTTAGTTTTATTTTCTTCGCGTGGTGATATTAACAATAATTGTTGAATATCAGTCATGAATATGGCGGCATTAGACGAGAAACTTTTTAAATGAAGAGAGAAATGTGTCATTAAATTCCAGGACACCCTTGACAGATATTCTACAACTGTTGTTAATATTATTGTGTGAAGAAAATAAAACTAAATGTTTCGTTGGAGGATTATCTATAGTAATATTATAAAGAGGAAAGATTTGATTTTTTATTTTTTTGTTTGTAATGGATAAACTCAAAAAACTACTGGACCGATTTTAAAAATTCTTTCCCCAATATAAAGCTACATTATCAGCAAGTAGCATAGGCTATATTTTATTTTGAAAATTTAATTTATTCCTCATAAAAATGTCGATAGTATATTATATAGTCGTTGGAAAAAAATTGTTGAAGGGAAAGTGTGGTTGGTTAAGGGGGGGGGGGGGCGGAGGGGGGTGGGGGGAAGAGAAATAGATGTAGTGACGAGGAACGCAAAAAAAAAAAAAAATTAAAATAAAATTTGGGGAAACGAGGGGAGTAAATGAAAGTGGAGGAAGCTGAAAAATTAATTCGATTTTAACAATTTGTTTGATTGGTGTATACACAATTCCTTTCGCGCCTAGAGCAAACAAAATTATAGAGGAATGAGATGAAATAGGAGGGAGGATAAAAAGAGGGAGGGGGCTATACAGTGATGGTAGGACTGTATTTTTTTTAAAAAGTAAAAAAGTTTTGTTTTTATATTGACATAATGGATGATTTGAAGCTTTGTTTTACAGGATTCTTTACAATATTTTTTTACGGGGAAGGGGGGCTAGTTTGATATATTTTAGCCTCAAAAAAGTTTTTCTAGAACAACTTCAAAAACAATAGATTTTTCTTGCATCCCCTTCCATTCAACCTTAATGAAGATGTAGTTCTGTAGCTCGATTGGTCGAAAATTGTTGCGAGATCGAGTATTCCACCGCCGAAGTGGGTTATTGAAGTTACAGATTGTAAAGTATCGTCTAAATGATTGAGTTATTTAGCGCCCTGTCTGGAACATAGTTTAGCCTTGGCCCGTAGAGGATTATAAGGTCAACCCCCACCCTTAAAGGCTTCCTACCCCTATTTTAAAACCCCCTTTTTCTCTGATTGAACTTGTCTTTGTTGATAAAAAAGACAACATCACAAACGTGACAAAAGAATTGTTTTTTTATACAGTGACATAGAAAGACAAGTTATACAACAATATACTTATAATGGACTTATCTGACCGCTAAAAAAAGCTTACTAGATCTACTTTAACTTATTCATGCGTCACGTTATGTGGTTTGTAGCTGTCATTTTTGATAGATATTGTATATATACATATGAAATAATAATATATATAATAATAATAATAATAATAATAATAATATATATGTAAAACCTCTTCAGTGGCAACATGGTCTGAGGAGCTACTTTATCAATAGACTAGACTACTTAAAACGGGGAGCTCGAAGTTCGAATCTCGGTTAGGTGTACGAAGGTGGTTTTCCTTAAATGGTTATCCACTTTCTCTCTACGCAAATTCAGGTACACTTCCTCTAAATTCTACCTTACTCATCCTAACTCATCAGCGTAGTTAGTAAAAAAAGCGTATAAGCCTAATGGGTAGTAAGACGTGGTTCTAAAAATATCGTAAAAAATGTTATCAATGTTTTTCTTTTTTTTTTCATCCCTGCGTCTTACTATCTGTTCAGGTTGTACGCATATATACTAATTACGATAACGGGCTGGAGATGAGTAAGGTTGAATTTAGAGGATATGTACCAGTATTTGCGCGGAGGAAATGTGACAAATCATTCTCAGCACATCCAGCCGGGATTCGAACCCAATTTACCTGTCATCGGCAGTCCAGTATATTGTGAGAGTGACGTCTTATACCATGCGGCCACAGACAGCAAAAAAAAAACATTTTTATTTCCTAAAAAAAAGCTCTTATGAAAATTGGACTGGAGAAGCAACAACTTAAATTCACACTCCGCTCATTTTTGAAGACAACGTTTCACAAAGTCACCATTATTATGGATTAACACATTCACCGAAAAACTAACGCAGAACAGAAACGTGGTCACGTGACGAGCTCTAAACCAATCACAAGATTTCCGCCTCGTCGGTGCGAGCTGTTACGCTAAAGTTCAACTCATCTCTACTTCGTCCGCTCTGCCGAGATGCTCGGCACAGGAGAACCAATCAGATCTTGTAACCAACCATCTCAAATCAGTTGGCTGCATTGAGATTTATTATTATTATTAGCACCGCGTCTTACTACCCGTTCGGGTTATACGCACTTACACTAATGTGTAATGGTAGGGTGATTGTGAGATGAAATGGAGGACCTACAGTTTAACGTGGGATCCGAACCACAGTGGAGGCCTGGCATTCCCACATTCACAAGTTGTGATTAATACACGTCTTGTCAGAGGTGAGGGAAGGGTTTGGTGATCAGATAAATCTGTGCCGGGACTGAGGATTGAACCCGGACTCCCAACACAGAAGTCTCCCACCTTACCCCTAGACCGCCAGGTCACCCGCATGCGTTCTAGAACTAGAAGCAAGCAGACAGCTTCGTTGGTCGTTGAGAGGAGATTTGAAATAACCATTTAATATAAAGCGTAGTGTAACGTGACAATGATCTAAAATATTTGTTTATCCATTAGTAAATAAAATATGTTGATAATCAGCTGTTTTAATTTAGCGTTGCAATGCATCATGGGTCAACACACCGACAGTGAATTGCTGCGCCCCTAAATAGATTGTGTTCTCTATTTTCACCGAATATGTGAATCAAGCTTTAGGTTATAAAATTGTTGACACCTAGATATACTCCCCCTCCACCCCTTGCTCGCCATGGTGACAGACAACACCAAGGGGTTGGTGGTATATTGAGGTCACACCCCTCCCCCTTTTCGATGGAACTAGGTCAAGGTCCCCATACAGGTATCCAGCCAATCCCCCCCCTCCTCCTAGCCATTAGAAAGATAGACGGACAGACAATTTACTGGGTCAAGAAGTTTCTTTCTAAATCACCAGGAGCAGCCACCATGTTACATGGTGGGAACAAATAAACATCCCCTCTGGTACAGAATATTTATACTCCACAGGGTTGTCAGATTGGCATTTTTTTATTTAATGCCAAATACTTGAAATTTTACATATTTTTTTTTAGATGAGTTAACGTCAGAGATTTGATTTGGTTTGTTTGTTCTTTATTTGTTTTTTTCTTTTAATAATAGCCGCAGGAAGATTACATACCATCCTCTTTTAAAACAGTTGTTCCTATAATAATAAAAAAAAGTTATTTTAGCTCCAAAAGTGCAACATAGCAACGTTTCTATCCTTTTAAAATCGGCATACAAAATATTTATATAATTGAAAACCGGGCAATGGATCACACTATTAGTAAATATTATTAAGAGTTAGCCAACTTTATAATATTTTTACCTACTTGAGAATTATATTTTAATGCTGTAATTGTATATCTTACAATAAAAGATTAGCCCATATATAACTATCATAAATGATTAATTTAAATTAACATTACGTAATAGTGCATATTTAACTTTTTAAATACAGTAGTGCCCCCTTAACCGATGATTCACCATCCGCGGTTTACCGCTGCCTTATTTTATTTAACTTTAATCAAAGAGAAAAAATTGTTTCTATGGACATTGTGATATATCATCATCATCATCGTGTGATCGTTGCAACAAGAAGAAAGGAGAATATTATGTACATTGTAGTGCAGGGATCCCCAAACTACGGCCCACGGATGCTTTGAAACACATTTAAAAAAATCAATGATGAATAGCGAAATGATGCTTCTCCTGAATGCAAAATATAAAATCCGCACTAGCTGCGTTCCATAAAGTGTCTTATGAGCGTAGGGTCCGGTCCGAGGTAAGTTTCCGATTTGAAAAGGGAGGGGGTAATTATGTTGGCTGCATAGCTTACAGTTTAGTCATGGTTTACTATGGTTATAAGATATGCATATATCGAAATGAGATCTAGAACGAAATGATATTTTATATAATGTATCATTTCGTTTAGATATCATATATAGTGTTATTCCTTCCTGCGGCTTAGGGGGTAACTGGTTGATGTCTCGACGACGGTGACATTGTATTTCGACCCGTGTGGGTAGGAAAATGGTCGGTGAGATTGTTCCGGCAACGCGAGTCGCGGTGTGAGGTAGGGTAGAGTCCCGGCAACGTGAGTCGCGGTGAGAGGTAGGGTAGAGTCCCGGCAACGTGAGTCGCGGTGTGAGGTAGGGTAGAGTCCCGGCAACGTGAGTCGCGGTGAGAGGTAGGGTAGAGTCCCGGCAACGTGAGTCGCGGTGTGAGGTAGGGTAGAGTCCCGGCAACGTGAGTCGTGATGGGAGGTAGGGTAGAGTCCCGGCAACGTGAGTCGCGGTGTGAGGTAGGGTAGAGTCCCGGCAACGTGAGTCGCGGTGTGAGGTAGGGTAGAGTCCCGGCAACGTGAGTCGTGATGGGAGGTAGGGTAGAGTCCGGCAACGTGAGTCGCGGTGTGAGGTAGGGTAGAGTCCCGGCAACGTGAGTCGCGGTGTGAGGTAGGGTAGAGTCCCGGCAACGTGAGTCGTGATGGGAGGTAGGGTAGAGTCCCGGCAACGTGAGTCGCGGTGTGAGGTAGGGTAGAGTCCCGGCAACGTGAGTCGTGATGGGAGGTAGGGTAGAGTCCCGGCAACGTGAGTCGCGGTGTGAGGTAGGGTAGAGTCCCGGCAACGTGAGTCGTGATGGGAGGTAGGATAGAGTCCCGGCAACGTGAGTCGCGGTGTGAGGTAGGGTAGAGTCCCGGCAATGTGAGTCGCGGTGTGAGGTAGGGTAGAGTCCCGGCAACGTGAGTCGTGATGGGAGGTAGGGTAGAGTCCCGGCAACGTGAGTCGTGATGGGAGGTAGGGTAGAGTCCCGGCAACGTGAGTCGCGGTGTGAGGTAGGGTAGAGTCCCGGCAACGTGAGTCGTGATGGGAGGTAGGGTAGAGTCCCGGCAACGTGAGTCGCGGTGTGAGGTAGGGTAGAGTCCCGGCAACGTGAGTCGTGATGGGAGGTAGGATAGAGTCCCGGCAACGTGAGTCGCGGTGTGAGGTAGGGTAGAGTCCCGGCAATGTGAGTCGCGGTGTGAGGTAGGGTAGAGTCCCGGCAACGTGAGTCGTGATGGGAGGTAGGGTAGAGTCCCGGCAACGTGAGTCGTGATGGGAGGTAGGATAGAGTCCCGGCAACGCCAGTCGTGGTGGGAGTTACAGGATGACGGTGGAAGAAGAGAGATTTAAGACAAAATTGCTCTTTACAAAACACGACAATTTATTAGCTCTTTCAAACGGCGTACCCAGTTTGGGTAGCCACTCTCCGACTGGCCTCTGACCGAAAAATCGTAATCCGAAATCAAATGGCATGCTCTGGTGCTCTCTGAAGGGGAGAACGAGAGCAAGTTCCAACAAGTAATGACCAATTGGGTGGTTCGCAAGTAAAGTGACGGGTTGTTGCGTTTCGCGAAGTTCTGAAATCAAGAAACAGAGATAACATATTATTAGTTATAGTGAGGGGGGGGGGATTGTTTGGGGAACCGAATATGGTTTTTTTTAGAGTTACGTGCGGAGACACTACTATATGGGGGGCTGGCTCTGACCGAGAAACCACCATGCTAAATACCCTCCACTGCTGCCTGGTCTTGGCCAATGGGAGAAAAGGGAGATTCCCATTGGCGTGGGAAAACGTGAGCGATAGTGGCTGCCAAGTGAGCCAATAGAAAGAGGAGTTCTCATGGGCGCTGAGTCCATTGGGGAACTCGTCACGGACGGCTCAGAGAACATGGAGCAAAGCGAGTATATACACATAGGCTTATACATAATGTGTGTGTATAGTATGTATCGTGTTCAATTCATCCCACATAGAACTTTGAATATTCTAATGTGGACCACTGCTGTAGTGTCTATTACACGTTATTATCATGTACTTTATTTAATCTTGATAATGTCGTACTGTGAATAATTTAAATCAATTAAACATTACTGTATGTATATTACATGAATATCACGTTATACTGTATAATAGTTCGATACTATCCGTGGTTTCACGTAACCGTGGTAG
This sequence comes from Timema cristinae, assembly GCA_039000515.1. Taxonomy (NCBI): domain Eukaryota; kingdom Metazoa; phylum Arthropoda; class Insecta; order Phasmatodea; family Timematidae; genus Timema; species Timema cristinae. The sequence goes on from JBCFYV010011135.1 coordinate 27,859,460, forward strand.
ATCTAGGAACGAATTAACTTCGGATATGTAGGCCTCACATTACTTCTTTCTTGAGTGTTTGTTGGATATTGAAGTTTGTTTATACTGTATTTTTCGGTTTGTTATAAAGTATTGCGTCAAATGATGATACAAGCAGTATAAAGTATAAATTTTTCAAAGCGTTTGTATGGTTATTCATGATCATATTAATATAGGCTTGAGTGTTGTTGAGCTTTTTTCTGGCATCAGACCAAAATTTTAATATGGCAAAAAAAACATTAAAATATTTTAATTGGCTATAAATTAATTGTTAATCAGAATACCCACATGACAACTTAGCGTGGAAATAACTAGTTTATAAATTAATAATCCATCCAAAATTGTATTGTAATTTAATTTTATTATTCTTTGAAGATTTGGTTGAGTTTAGTTAGTTAATTTTGTATTATGAACGCATAAAAAAATATTTTCTCTAATTATTATACTTAGCTACAGGTATAGTAGTTATATTTTTTACTGAATTATATATTTTTTAAGTTGTCAATTCTCTTGTCATTGTTTCACAATATTTCGCTTTTGTTGCGGTGTTTGATTAATGCAAATTTACTTAATCGTGTGCTGATATAATTAGTTGGTTTAGAGAGTGCAAGTTAAGAACGTACATCACACGCCAATCAACTCTGTGATACAGATGACTAGAAATAGTAAATTAACACCAACACTATTGCACGTGGATCATTTCTGATTAAACATTAATGGAGATAAAGAGTTAATAGAAGTTCCTAATACTGAACATTGGTGAGATATTAAATGATATTTGAATAAAAACTGCATTGAAAAGGCCGTTTTTTTGACCATTTTAGAATGTCTTCACAGATAAGCACTGTGCACAAATCTTCATTCTGTCATAACAGGGACATACTGTAGTTATTAACAAGAAACTTTGTCGCTTTGTCCCCCATCGTCACCGCGGGAAATGTCGAGTAATCATTCAAATACGAATGTACTGCACACATTTCTTGTCTTTTCCTTTCCAGCTACTCCCATATCTCGCGCGAGCCGGGAGCTGAGTTGGAACTGATATCACTAACGCTCTTAAACACCTCAAATAAATAAATAAATAAAATTCCTCAAGAGGGAGGGGATGCCAAAAATTTGGCAGTTGAAAGATGAGGGAGCAGTGACTGACGGATCGAACCGGAAGAGGATGCTGGTCTCGCTGACAGATGCAAACCTGTGAGATGAAGATTAATAATAATAGTGTTGGTGTTGGGGTGGGCAAACTTCACCAAATAGAAACTGACAGTGACGAGACGTGCTGTCTTAGGTTAAGTTAGCTCGTAAATTCTGTTGGCCAATTAATAATTATCTAAGAGATACGAAATAAAAGGTATAGTAGATATTTAACTAGATCCTATATTACAATATTAGAATGATTTTTTATGTTATTGTATACAAAACATGTTTTTAAAAATTATAATGCCAGAATTGTAGGGAAAATTAAAAATTAACATTAACTTGCATTTTTTTTAAACCTACATAAAACATAATCGCCTGAAAAGGGTGGGTGGATTTTTCTCAAGTATCTAAACTCTTCCTATACCTACTATAAATGTAAAGTATCCATACCTTTCTTCGTGCACTAGAAATGAGTAAAGTATATCTTTCTTCCTGCACTAGAAATGAGTAAAGTATCTATATCTTTCTTCGTGCACTAGTATCGATAAAGAGCTTACATCAAGGATAAATCATTGGACTTGGTTGAAAACAGGAAGTGCACTAGTTACATAAATAAAATGTAACTTTGACCTTGAACAAAGATATACAAAAACATTGATAGAAACGGACTAAAGTGATTACATCGTTTTGTTTCAAATCAACCGGGTGCCCAAAAAGAAGTTTCTCATACGTTTTCCAGGCGAATTCTGACGCTCTTATTTAAAATGTAATTTAATTAATTAATTTAGCACCACATCTTACTACCCACTTGGGTTATACGCTTTACACTCATAGGTTAGAAATAGGGAAGGTTGAATTTAGAGGAAGTGAACCAACATTTGCGTGGAGGGAGAGTGGAAAACACATTTAGGAAAACCACTCCAAATTGGCCCAACCGAGATTCAAACCCCGATCTCCCGTCCTCGGCAGTCTAGCTCAATACTAAACTAGCGCGTTACCGAGGTGGGTATTTAAAATGTACTATTTTAATCTCACCCGGTTATGTTGGAATTCATATATGAGTGGTGGCCTGGTATTCTCACAGAGACATAAAAAAAAAAAATTACATCCTCCGTCCGGGTTGTAATTTTTAATTATAGTGGTTGTCAAGACATTATCTCAGTTGGTGGCGTGTCTGTCTACTGAGCTAAAGGTTCAGGGTTTGATTCCCGGCATGGCCAAAAAACTCATCATCGGTGACGAATTAACGCGCAAGGGGCTTGGTGGTGTCTCTTCTTATAGATTTAGTTTAGTCATGTGCTGATATAATCATTCGGTTCAGAAAGTGCACATTATTATTATTATTAGCACCGCGTCTTACTACCCGTTCGGGTTACACGCACTTACACTAACCTGTAATGGTAAGGTGATTGCGAGATTAAATGGAGGACCTACAGTTTAACGTGTGATCCGAACCACGGTGGAGGCCTGGCATTCCCCACATTCACAAGTTGTGATTAATACAAGTCTTGTCAGAGGTGAAGGAAGGGTTTGGCAATCAGATAAATCTGTGCCGGGACCGAGGATTGAACCCCGGACCACCCAGCACAGAAGTCTGAACACCTTACCCCTAAACCGCCAGGTCACCTATAATTATATTATATATGTTTATACCGGTAGGAGAAACCATTTATAAAATACAATCTTATTTTTATACTGTAAACATTGATAACATTTGAATAAATTATATATATTATAATATATATGTATATTATAATATTATAATATATTATAATATATATGTATATTATAATAATATTATAATATATTATAATATATATGTATATTATAATAATATTATAATATATTATAATATATATGTATATTATATATTATATGTACATTATAATAATAATAATATATATGTATATTATATATAGGCCTACATAAAAAGAGAAGACGGTGGATCACATGGTTTGACGTATGAATACATGAAAGTGAAGCTTCTAGCTTCTCTAGCTGTCTTCCTACGAGAGTTGTACTCCACTCAAGTGGAGTAAAGATGAGTAAGGTAGAATATAGAGGAAATGTAGCCGTGATTCGAAACCTCGTAACTCTATGATCTGGACAATTAGTTCACGCATCCATGGGTGCAAGTTAAATAATACAGAATAAAAAAAATAGACAAATCAAAAGTCGAATTTGTAAATTTATAAAAAAACAAAAGTTAAGCTACATCTATAGCCTATTGACAGTAAAAATAGACTTTTTAGTATTATCAAATACAAGTGGAGTAGTCTAATATTTTTTTATCAACGCGTCTTACTGCACATTCAGGTTATACACTTATGTACTTATAACAATAATGGTTTTTAAAATGGGAGGAGTTATATTTATACGAAATGTACCCGCATTTTCACGGAGGGAGAGTGGAAAACTTTTTTTTTAAACCTCAGTACACCCGACCAAGATTTGAACCTCGATCTTTCCGTCATCAGCAGTCTAGTCTACTGTGAGAATAGCGTTAGACCATGTGGCCACCGAAGAGGGTTTAGTCCATTTTTACAAACAATTTATTAAGTTATAGGTGCCAAAATTAAAACTCCGTATGTCGACAATAAAAGCTGCATGTCAGATGGGCTTGACGTATGAATAAATGGAAGTGAATCGGATGACTTTTTTAAAAATGTTAACTAAAGCTCTTTCTAAGACTGAATATAAAATTTAAATAGGAAATAAAAAGGGATTAAAAAGACAAGTCTACTAAAAAGCTAATACGCACAGCAAACGTTCAGATAACCAGCGTTTGGTGATTTGTTATTTAAAAATTTGATTAAACATAAAATTGAGCTGAAAATTATAAACATGTACTTTCTTATAAGATTAAACACCTTATATTTTAAGTTCTATGATAAAAAAAAAGTTAAGGAAAGAAGACGCTAGCTCATTTTCAAGGACGTTCCACGCAAAAAGTCTCTGTTCTAGGATTAAATAAAGTAAATGGTTAGATAGACAGATCCGGCTTTCCTCTAATAAATAAAGCGGTTCCTTAACAGGGTCATACCAGAACATTCTAAGATAATAGAGGATTGTTTTGGTGGTTTTGAAGCTTCAGAATTGTTATTACCATAGGAAATAGAGTAGTATATAAGGAAATGGTGTGATTATGTACGTATATACTACCGTATTAATTATGGTAATGTCAGTTATGAAGCTTCAAAACCACTAAAACAATCCTCAACTATCTTAGAATGTTCTGTTGTTACCCTCACACTGCTGTATTTCTTGTGGTAATGTCAGTTCTGACGCTTCAAAACCACTAAAACAATCCTCAACTATCTTAGAATGTTCTGTTGTGACCCTCACATGCTGTATTTCTTATGGTAAAGTCAGTTCTGACGCTTCAAAACCACTAAAACAATCCTCAACTATCTTAGAATGTTCTGTTGTGACCCTCACACTGCTGTATTTCTTATGGTAATGTCAGCTCTGAGGCTTCAAAACCACTAAAACAATCCTCAACTATTCTTAGAATGTTCTGTTGTGACCCTCACACTGATGTATGTTTATTTTATTTTGAAAAAGGCGGTAACCCTAGTGGAGGCTGACATCACTTCAAATTCATAAATGAAACTGTTCCTTTGGCACGTCTTAAAAACCTTCAGCCACCCAATCGTAGGGCCAGGGGAAGCGAGGAAGGGGGAGAGATAATATTTCCACCTACGCGATGACGTCACACCATGGCGTCACGTGCAAATATTAGTCGACTTTTTATTTTATTGTTGGTGCAAGAATTAAAACTCAAGGACAAGGTCACACGGCGTGGTATAGAAATAATGACACAGGACCCGACCTTGCCCGCTGTTATTCTCATCAGCCAGAGAACAAGGAAAGGGGGGAGGGTGTTAGAGGGGGGTGTAGATGTCCACTATTAATACCTATTAGCAAAGGAATCAAATTTGTTATTCACTTGCAATGATAGTTGAAGGAGATGTGGGTGTGGGGAAGGGGGTTGGGGGAGAAGGGAGGGTTAGAGGAAATACGTAGCTATGCTCGTTTATTTGTCCTCCCACTTACTCACTTGCCCCCCCCCTACCCCCTACCTCACCCTTTCCACTGACGGAATAATTGGCACTTGATTCAATGTCACGTTCAAGGTTAATGATTACTTAACGCTTAAATGTTGAAATGTGTATGTGATCATGTCGCGTTTTATGGCGCGACATCCTGATGTTGGAAAAAAAAAAATGTACTTTAGAAGCTGTGGGGAAATTTTGGAAATTTGACTGGAGGTTTGTAAGATACAGATGTCAAAATTAAAACTGTTACATTATCTTGTTTTGTTGGGAACTTGAAATTGAGGTACTTTTTATTACAGTTTTCATATGACAAAAAAGTGTCTGGCTAAATAAATCAAGTATTATTTCAATAGTTTAGTTGATATTTTTACACTTGGTAATTTCTGGTGGTATTTGAACAGAAATAAACCAAAATCAAAAGGCCTGTTTAAATTCCGCAAAGCCTGCGATAGATATTCAAGAGCCTATTGAGTTTGCCATGTGTAGAAAATTAAATTTAACGTATATACTTAAAGCAATATTTTATTCATTTTTGCAATTACCATAGCTTTCCAAAATAAGGGGGCCGCCCTGGAAAACGAGAAATTGCTGCGCAGACGTTCAGATCCAACGAAATATTTAATCATACGATGCGTTATTTCAAAATATAGTTTACACTAAAATAAAGTTGAAATATTCCAACAGGGCTCTCATTTCTTTAACAACCTTATGTTTTGAGTTTTATTAATAGAAATAAGTGTGTGAAAGTGTGACATTCTGATAATATTCGCGGAGCTACGAGACTAGTCTTGATGAAAAAGGGCTCTAGATTTAGCCTCAATCTAATAAATGCAGTCATTGTTTGATATTTGAGAACTAGCAGCGAGCTTTCCTCTTTACTTGAGATAAGAAGTTTCCTCTAACAAATACAGTCATTGTTTGATATTTGAGAACTAGCAGCGAACTTTCCTCTTTACCTTAAGATAAGAAGTTTCCTCTAACAAATACAGTCATTGTTTGATATTTGAGAACTAGCAGCGAGCTTTCCTCTTTACCTTGAGATAAGAAGTTTCCTCTAACAAATACAACCATTGTTTGATATTTGAGAACTAGCAGCGAGCTTTCCTCTTTACCTTGAGATAAGAAGTTTCCTCTAACAAATACAGTCATTGTTTGATATTTGAGAACTAGCAGCGAGCTTTCCTCTTTACCTTGAGATAAGAAGTTTCCTCTAACAAATACAGTCATTGTTTGATATTTGAGAACTAGCAGCGAGCTTTCCTCTTTACCTTGAGATAATAAGTTTCCTCTAACAAATACATTCATTGTTTGATATTTGAGAACTAGCAGCGAGCTTTCCTCTTTACCTTGAGATAAGAAGTTTCCTCTAACAAATACAGTCATTGTTTGATATTTAAGAACTAGCAGCGAGCTTTCCTCTTTACCTTGAGATAAGAAGTTTCCTCTAACAAATACAGTCATTGTTTGATATTTGAGAACTAGCAGCGAGCTTTCCTCTTTACCTTCAGATAAGAAGTTTCCTCTAACAAATACAGTCATTGTTTGATATTTGAGAACTAGCAGCGAGCTTTCCTCTTTACCTTCAGATAAGAAGTTTCCTCTAACAAATACAGTCATTGTTTGATATTTGAGAACTAGCAGCGAGCTTTCCTCTTTACCTTGAGATAAGAAGTTTCCTCTAACAAATACAGTCATTGTTTGATATTTGAGAACTAGCAGCGATCTTTCCTCTTTACCTTGAGATAGAAGTTTCTCTACAATACAGTCATTGTTTGATATTTGAGAACTAGCAGCGAGCTTTCCTCTTTACCTTTAGATAAGAAGTTTCGTAGTTTCTTTCCACCTCTTTCTTATAGACTCGACAAAGGGTGGTTGTAGATGAAGGTTGAAAGAGAGTATAATATTAGACAGAACAAAGAAGTAGTTCCAGAAAACGTGTGGCCTGTCAGTGATTGATACTTTCTCTCTGACCGAGGCAGTCGCCTTAAGAACTCATCTCATGGCAGATTAATCGGGAAATTAGTTAGGATATTATGAACGAACTAGCAGACGAGTCAAAGTGCGGTTTACTCCTTTCTCGGCCTTGACAACAGTGTAATTGGGATTACAAAAAAAAAAAAAAAAACTTCAATATTGTAATATTTTTCTTTTAATAAAGTAAAACTGTTTCACTGGTTTCGGTTCCTGTGTTAAAAAAAAAATCTTCGATAGCTATCAAGTGGGCTGTAAGATGCAGTAAACAAGAGTCAACACAGGAAACAAAATAAATCCGCAAGCCGTTATCACAATCGACCTTTGTCACCGGTTGATGAATAATCTGACATTACTGCACAGGCTGTTGGGAAAACCGGCTTCCAGAGAACTTATAGTGGACGAATAAATATTTCACATTTAGTGCTGTTGCACACGTACCGATATTATCGGTGTCGGTATCTGTGTAATAACGATATCGGTGGTAGTGAGATTCCATGTAATCTTATAGCCCTGTTGCACACGATACCGACACGACAGCATTATCGCGACTACTACTGACGTGTCGGTGCCATGTCGGCGGCCCCCTCGATAAATACACCGATATCAGTGCGCAGAGCAGGGAGCCATGTTGTTTGCTCGCCAACATCCACAAAACTGCCTATGCCTCTCAAGCACGATAGCGATATTGTCGTTATGTGTGCAACAACTCCACGCCAGTATCGGTGTTAATAACGATATCGGTGCCGACACCGATAATATCGGTACGTGTGCAACAGCACTTGGTTGTTTTATAAAAACGTTTCTTTGTATTTAAATGGTGAGCTAGTCATGAAAAAAGGAGAATTCAGTGATTATTCAGATATAACCAATGGGAGCGGTGGAATTAAAATAAGGCCTTAAGGTATGCTTGAAAAAGCATATTTTCGCAGTGTTTTTTTTTGTAATAGCAAAACATTTTTTTGTCCAAAATAAATCAAATAGTTCTCCAGTAGAAATATAGTTTAATTTTCTTCACATGTTGATATCAACAGTTTATTATTATTTATTTATTATTATTATTATTATTAGCACCGTTCGGGTTTTACGCTTAAGTACTAATTACACTAATTGATTAGGAATTGGAAAGGTTGAATTTAGAGGAAATGAACCCGCATTTGTGTGGAGGGAGGGTGGAAAACCATTTAGGAAAAACCAGCCCTCAGTTCACCTGACCAAGATTCGAACCTTTCCCCGTCCTCGGTGGTCTAAGCTCAACACGAAACTAGCGCGTTAGCTAACTACGCCACCGAGGTGGGTATCAACAGTTGTTGAATATCTGTATAGGAGTGTCCTGTAATTTAATGACAACTTTTTCTCTTTATTTGAAAAGTTTATCATTTAATGCTGCTATGCTTATGACAAATATTCAACAACTGTTGATATCATTACGCGAAGAAAATTAAAACTTTTGTTTTTACTGGAGAATTGTTCGATTTATTTTGACAAAAAAAAAAAGTTTTTCTATAAAAACTGCCAAAATCACTTCTTCTATTTACGTTCCCAACACTCCCACCTTGAGGCACCAGTTTTGGTCTTGTTTTGGTTCGCCGGTGATAGGGAGGAAAGAAAGTAGTTCTAATCCCCGTTGGACGTTTCAAGGTGTTTTCTTCCTAAATAGTTCCCCAACGATTATCACCAAACAAATAAGGGTACATGTAAACCCATTCACCTAAATCTCTATTTCTCCTTCCACCAGAAAATCCTCGTTACCCAACCAAAGCGAATATAGAATACGCAAATGCGGCCACACCTCCTCTTAAAAGACAACCTTCCTCAAACCTATCACCCGACTGGTTAGTAAGACACGCAGGGTTAAAAAAAAAGAAAGAAACGGTATCAAATTTCCGTATTGCGTGATTCCCTTGATTTGGACAAATAGCCAAGGTCATTCCACGCAATTCGAGTGATTATTTCGAGCGGGTGAAGACATGGTTGGGGTTTATGGGCCCCCAGTTGGCAACGCAGCCTCGTTTTGTTTTCCTCTGCAAGCACGTTGAGTACTTTGGCGGATATAGACTGAAAATAATTATGTTCTATAGCTCAACTACGGTAAGAGTGTAGCTTAGTGACAGCAGAGGGTTCTTTATTGAAAACAAGGTCCGGGGTGGGGGGGGGGGGGTGTTGGTGGCACATCCACCATTGCTGAAAGTTAAAAAAAAATCTAAGTGATTAACAGTTCTAGAAGCTATTAGAAATGGTTTTTTTTTCATGGTAAAATAACCCCCTAGCTGCCGAAGCTAGGAAAATTTCTAAATTTTAACACCTCTAAAAGCTATCTGAAGTGCTTTTTGTGGTAACACAGCCCCCTAATTTGTATTTGTATCTTAATTTTGATATTGTTTTAACCATAAATAAAGCCATGTATATTTTGTTCATAAAATTTCGCAAGGGGTTTTGGACCCCCCAAACCCCCTCTGGCTACGAGCTTGATTGCAAACATTAGCTGAAAGCAGGGGGTGGATTTACGCATAGGCCTAGTAGACACGTGCCTACGGCAGTAGATTTTAGGGGCGGCAAATTTTGAATGACAAATACATATGTTTCTGATAATTAAAATAATTTTATTACTTCATCGTGTGTGTGATTTTTGGGTTTGCTGTATCTGCGTACCAACATGACAGAGGATCGCCTTAGTTCACTGGCAATGTCTTATGAAGGGCGCTTATTGTATAAGGGATATGTCTGTCATCACCGACCATCTCGCTCAGAAGAAATATACTATAGACTATATACTATATTTTTTTATTGTGTACACGTTAATATTTTATCTGTAGTAACATGTTCTATATTATATTAATGCAGACTTTATATTTTTAAATTACGGTATATATTTGAATTTTTCTGTTGTGATAATGTAAGAGTATTTATCTCAATTTTTCAAGTCTTTGCGTGGATTCTTACTGTTTTTAAAACCTCACTATAATAAATAATAAAATAATGTAAGCACTTTTTTTTCCGTCATTCCACAGATAGCACTTGTGTGCATGGTATGTGTGTAGGTGTATGAGGGTTGGTAGGGGGTAAACGGGGATTTAGAAGGGGGTAAATTAAGGTAGACAAAGTGAGCGGCAAATTATCTAGTGCCCTATGAGCGGCTGAGGAGATGGCCAGACTGGGCGAGCGGGCGAGTGGGCGAGCTAGTGAGCGAGCAAGTGACTAAAATTATCTTGTGCCTATAGGGGGCATAGTCTTACATCCGCCACTGGCTGGAAGTATTATTAGAATCGTTTGATAACATTTAATATTGATAATATAGTTTAATTTTTCTTCTTAAATCAACACCCCTAAGCCAGGTTAGGTGGCCGCGTGGTCTAAGGCGTGACTCTAGTAGTAGATTGCCCATGGCACGGAGATCAGGGTTCAAATCTCGATCGGATGCACAGAGGGCGTTTTCCCCCTATACCTTCACACAAATGCAGGTACACTTAATCTAAATGGAATCTTCCTCATCCTAAACACATCAACGTAAATCAGTAGCCTATATATGCGAATAGCCTGATTGAGTAGTAAGACGACCTGAAAAATAGATCCTTTAGATAGAAGTGAAGTGGGCGTGAGACAGACTATTTTTTTAGCAGTTTTTGTAGCAAATATTTTTTTTCAGCAAAAAAATCAAATATTGCTTCAGTAGAAAAAAAAAAGAGTTTAATTTTATTCACACGGTGATGTCAATAGTTGTTGAATATCTGTAATGAGCATGGATACATTAGATTAGAATCATTTTAAATGAAGATAAAAAGGTGTCAATAAATTCCAGGACATCCTTAGAGATATTCAACAACTGTTGATAACACCAAGTGAAGAAAATTAAACTTTGTTTCTATTGAAAAAAAATATTTGATCTATTTTGACCAAAAAAATCTATAAATTCTGCAAAAATACTGATCTAAAAATAGCAATACTAATATTTTTTTATAGCTCTTTTGATCAATTATTTATTTTCACTAAGCAAAAAAAAAAAGTATGTCTAAAACGGTCCCTTAGTGATTTGCAATAATCATTGGCATATTAATTTTGTAGGTGCTTCCCCCCCCCCCCCTTCCCAAATAAAATTACTAGTAAGGAAATTAAAAGCATAAAACCGTTTGGAATCGTTTTTCAAAAAAACTATTAATGTGAACAACTGCCGAGGAAAAGTAGCATTATTTAGTCGACTTGACCTTCAACGATATCTTTATGTCTGCATTTGTTTGCCATTACCTTGTGGAAAAACAACCAAGGTCAAACAAACCTCTAACTCGTGGGGAATAAACAAACGACATACCGATCTTCTTTAAACAAACCTATTGACACAGTCCCAAGCTTCTCAAGAGCTGTTCCCTTGGAAATATAGGTCACAAGACCAAAAAACAACCTCCGTGGCGTCAGCCCTCAAGCGAGATATACCAACCGTCGCGTGTTGGCGAAGATAGAGGGTGGCACGTGGTCAGGAAGAAAGTATCAAACGCTGTCAGGCCACATGGCTTGAAATACAATGGTCTGTGTCGTTTTGTGAAACTATTCTCTTCTGTATAAGCTTATAATCCCTTTTCACCCTTAACCTACAATAAGAAATAGGAGGAAAGATAACTACGAAACTTTTTATCTCAAGGTAAAGAGGAAAGCTCGCTGCTAGTTCTCAAATATCAAACAATGACTGTATTTGTTAGAGGAAACTTCTTATCTCAAGGTAAAGAGGAAAGCTCGCTACTAGTTCTCAAATATCAAACAATGACTGTATTTGTTAGAGGAAACTTCTTATCTGGAAGTAAAGAGGAAAGCTCGCTGCTATTTCTCAAATATCAAACAATGACTGTATTTGTTAGAGGGAACTTCTTATCTCGAGTAAAGAGGAAAGCTCGCTGCTATTTCTCAAATATCAAACAATGACTGTATTTGTTAGAGGAAACTTCTTATCTCAAGGTAAAGAGGAAAGCTCGCTGCTAGTTCTCAAATATCAAACAATGACTGTATTTGTTAGAGGAAACTTCTTATCTCAAGGTAAAGAGGAAAGCTCGCTGCTATTTCTCAAATATCAAACAATGACTGTATTTGTTAGAGGAAACTTCTTATCTGGAAGTAAAGAGGAAAGCTCGCTGCTATTTCTCAAATATCAAACAATGACTGTATTTGTTAGAGTAAACTTCTTATCTCAAGGTAAAGAGGAAAGCTCGCTGCTAGCTCTCAAATATCAAACAATGACTATTTGTTAGAGGAAACTTCTCATCTCAAGGTAAGAGGAAAGCTCGCTGATAGTTCTCAATATCGAACAATGACTATTTGTTCGAGGAAACTTCTTATCTCGAGGTAAAGAGGAAAGCTCGCTGCTAGTTCTCAAATATCAAACAATGAGTGTATTTGTTAGAGGAAGGCTAAATCTAGAGCCCTTTTTCATCGAGCCTAGTCTCATAGCTCCGTGAATATGATAAAAGAGTCGTGAAAAATGATGCTAATGTCACATTTTCACACATTTGTTTCGATGATTAAAACTCAATATATAAGGTTGTTAAGGAAAGTGAGCCCTGTTGGAATCTTTCAACTTAATTTTGGCGTGAATGTGTTAGAGATGAACGTCTGTGTGGTGAGTTCTCGCTTACTGAGATAACACTTATAATCTTACTTATTAAATTGGAGCCACTAATTCTAAATTCAAGTGTTTCCTCAATTAGGCTGAGTTATAAGTGGCCAACGCTATATGCCGTTCAAATCATTAAGTAAACTTAATCGAGACACTTATTACCTTTTATATGTTAGTTTGCGAGCTCGTCAGGACTAACCGTATATTCACAATCGTCGGAGTAGGGACAAGGAAGCTAGCATTTTGAGGAAATGAATAGGCATTTACGTGGAAGGAGAAGAGAAAAACAATTCAATAAAAAAATAGAATACCTCTGACAACATTGTAAATGAAGAGTAAACGTATTAATGCTAGTATACTCTTGACAGATATTTAACAACTGGTGATATCACCTGTGAAGAAAATTAAACTACGTTTTTACTAAAAGCAATATTTGATTTCATTGTCAAATAGGTTTTGACAGTAAAAACTTGGAAAGCGATAACAGTGTTTAGCGTCTGCTTCCATCCCACCGTAAGACGTTTGGTTCTAGCTGTATTACCTACTAAGCTAGGTGTTATCTGGGGGGTGAGACGGGCTCTTAAGACGTCTGGTTCTAGCTGTATTACCTACCTAAGTTAGGTGTTATCTGGGGGGTGAGACGGGCTCTTAAGACGTCTGGTTAGAGCTGTATAATCTACCTTATTAAGTGCATATAACCCGGACGGGTAGTAAAACGCGCTGCTGTAAAGAGTAGTCACTTATCCGGAGGAGCCCGTGGCTATGAGCCGTGGACCAAACAACCCTGGGATTGAAAGTTTACATCAAATCGCATGACTAGGGAAATAAAAAGTACAGTAATCTGTCCTTGAACCGACGCCAAAGCTATCAAAGGAGGTTTAGGGGAGGGGAGTTATGTTTAGTATCAAGGATTCCGACACCTTAGCTCAGTCGATAGCGTGTCTGTATAGTGAGTTAGGGTCCTGTGTTCGATTCGTCATGGCGGAAAATGTATCATTGGGGAAGTGTGGGTTTATCCTTTCATGGTGATGGATTAAAGGTAGGGGACTTGATGTTGTGCCTGTCGTCGTCTTAAGTTAGATTATAAGGCATATGAAGCCACGACAGGCCTAACAAGCAGGTAGTGGAAAAAATGGCTTATATAATAAACTGACCACAGTAATTGAGTTAAAATATCAAGGATATCAATTCCTTATTTCAAGGTGCAAAACGTCAGTTGAACATTTAAAAAAAATTAAGTAAAAGAAGTTTATAAAAGTATTTTAAAGTCTCTTTATACAGGATAATTTACTTAAATACATCCTCAAAGTCTTTTATATTTTGATTGTAAAAAAAATTAGGCTTTTGACACTAAGATAAATAATTTTGATTCGTCCTGAAACAAACAGAAAAAGTTTTTTTCTTCGATGTCGTCTGTCTGTCTGTCTGTCTACCTCGGCCAGGAGACGAAACCATTTTACTGATTGGGCTAAAAATTGGTACCTAAGGTTTTCATAAGGTTCTTATGAGGAGTATCTTAAAATTAAGGGTACCAATTTAATGAAGGGCAAAATTAATTTTCACAAAATCGACTCTAAATATTTTGATAAATACATTTTATATCCAAGCAAGGTCTAACATTATACACATACAGGATATGCAAGAAACTGTGCATGTATATTAAAACAACTCCATACTTAATCCATCCTCACTAACTTTCTCCACACTTTCTTATCCTTGAATACTTCCTTCACTCAACAACATCCATACACCGAGTCATATATGCTCTTTTTCACACATTCGTCTACAACATTTAGCCACGTCTTTGCATGGCCTACCCCTTCCTTTTGATCCACACACACTCTACCTTCATATATTTACTTCATCACTCGATCCATACTCATCCTCTCAACATGTCCAAACCAACGCAATACAATTCTTTTCCATTTACTTATTGGATTCCCTTTCAAACCTCACTCCTTCAGCACCCATTCATAACTGACTGTCCATACGAGTTTTTACACATACTTTTCTTAGATATCTCATTACAACCACATTCCCCTTGCTCTTGTGTTTCTCCTGACAAACCCACGCTTCACAGCCATAAAACAATGTTGGAGACTACACTCTTTTATATACAATTTACTATTTAAGATATAAAAATATATTTCAAATAAAATATTTATAGCACCAATAGTTTGAGCTATATGCAAATATACTTTTGATAAAATTATTTGAAAATCTAAATCAATCGTTATGATCTTTGGAGGACAAAGATGTTTTATCTTTTCTCAATTTCTCTGTAACAGTGTTCCTAGTTCCTAATGCCATAGAGTAAGTAACAGTGTATATTATTTCATTTATGATCTTTGGTGTAGTGTTTCTACAACAATGTATATAAATATTGATTCGTTTCACAAATCTTACGAGTTTTTAGTAAATCTCTATTTTAAGATAAAATAGAGAGAAATTCTGAGCAGTGCACCGCATCATTTATTTAAAATATATGTTACGATGGACCACAGATACTTTTTTCCTCCTTTATCTAAAATCTAAATTATACTTTTAGCTTGTATCAATGCACGCATGAAATAATATACATTGTTACAGAAACGTTATATTTGTTAATTTTTTTTCAAATTCCCATTTCCCAACGCTCTATTTAAAAAAAAATATTGGCCTATAGCTGTGATTTTTTTTTTTATTTAAAATGTTTCAATGAAAGGATATTTTGTATCCCAAAGAGTTACGTAGATATGATCACAATTGAAAATTTCGGCTTATGTAAAGGCCCTTGGTCCTGTCGAATGCAATTCCAAAACCTATTTGGTGGGATGGTGGGCGAGAGGGTGAAAGGCATGGCGTGGTTTCACAACCAACCAAAGTATCCTTCCGCGCCAACAACAACAGATAAATCACGGAAACCGTAGATGGCGCTAGCTACCTGACAGATCTTGCGGAAAAATCATACGTTTGGAAATGTAGGTTTTCTCGAGAGTGAGTAAAATTTTTATAGTAGTATTTTAAACACCCCTTCTAAGATAATGTATCAATGTTTATTAATTGTTACATTTTCTTATTTTTTATTATACAGCCGACAGATTTATTTTGAAAAATGTCAATTTTATTGATATTTGATCAGTGTTAAAATAAGAGGTGTGTATATAGAAAGTATAACTTAATCAACATGCTTATATTCTTGTGCAAACCATCTCCGAAAATAAGATTTGTAAAATAATAAAAATTCTTGAAGATGACCATTTGTTGCCATGGCTCTGCATTTCCACGCCAAATGTAAAAGGTCAATCGCCTGGAGTAACCATCGTCATTTTCATGGGAAAACGGGATTATTTCGTTGATATTGTTAAAAAAGTGCCTGGATACAAATTTTAATCAAAATAGTTAAAAATAATCTTTGTAAAATTAATTTTGTATCTCTCTTTTCATCCTTAATAAAACTACCCTTCATTTTAGGGTTAGATAGATACTTTCCAAAAACTTATCTAAAAAACATTATGAAAACCTTCGATACCAAATTTTAGTTTTATTAATAAAATTGTATCGGTATTAAGTCAAGAAACGGATGTACGGACAGAAAGATGGTGTCACAAAAATAATTTTTTGAGTTTAAAGGATAGTTCAAGAGAGAGAAAGAGACATTCTACAGACACTTATAAAAACAAAGGTATTATCTCTTAACTGTCACTTACAGACAATATATAATGCACTTACAACCGGAAAGCAGATAACTTAAAATAGAGTGCATGTCTTATAATTGATCCACTCACCTCAAGCTAATTAGGGGTTGCATCTAAGGTAGGACTAATGAGGTGAGCAATTAAGGTGGAAACCCTGGTAAACGAAGAGTTACCACACATACTTTAAGTTCTAACACAATATTTAATTCCGCGTTGTGTTATTTCAAAATATGATTTACAACATAATAAAGGAGAAAGATTCCAACAGAGCTCTTTTTATTTAACAAACCCATAGTTTTATTTATAGAAACAAATGTGTGAAAATGTGACTAACTCATTTTCAACACCTTTTTAATCATATTATAGGAGCTATGAGACTAATCTTGATGAAAAAGGGCTCTAGATTTGGCCTTCCTCTAACAAATACAGTCATTGTTTGATATTTGAGAACTAGCAGCGAGCTTTCCTCTTTACCTTGAGATAAAAAGTTTCCTCTAACAAATACAGTCATTGTTTGATATTTGAGAACTAGCAGCAAGCTTTCCTCTTTACCTTGAGATAAGAAGTTTCCTCTAACAAATACAGTCATTGTTTGATATTTGAGAACTAGCAGCAAGCTTTCCTCTTTACCTTGAGATAAGAAGTTTCCTCTAACAAATACAGTCATTGTTTGATATTTAAGAACTAGCAGCGAGCTTTCCTCTTTACCTTGAGATAAGAAGTTTCCTTTAACAAATACAGTCATTGTTTGATATTTGAGAACTAGCAGCGAGCTTTCCTCTTTATCTGGAGATAAGAAGTTTCCTCTAACAAATACAGTCATTGTTTGATATTTGAGAATTAGCAGCGAGCTTTCCTCTTTACCTTGAGATAAAAAAATTTCGTAGTTTTCTTCCCCTTTTTCTTATTGACATAAGAAAGGGTGGTTGTAAGTGAAGGGCTAAAGGGTGTATAATCTTAGACAGAATTGAGAAGTAGTTCGATAAAACGACACAAACCATCGTATTTTAAGTCGTATGACCTGAAATGATTGATACTTTCTCGCTGACGGAGGTGGAAGCCTTGATGCGACGAGGCCTGTAAATGCAGTGAAGCAGTTGCATTCTGTTCAAGTATTTAAACATAGATTAAGGGGTTCGCCTACTGAAGCAAGCATATTATATACTAAAGTGCCTTTTTTTTTCGGATTAGCTTACAACTTAAATTTTCAACCAAATCAAATGTAACAATTAAATATCCTTTAGCCAAACGCGCACTCTTGAAGTATGTCTCAAAATTATAGTGTTTTAATTGTGTAACAAAACTTAGGACGTAGATAGTAAAGTTACTTTTTTTTAAAGCCGATGACGGGGAGATTTGGGTTCGAATCTAGGTTGGGTGTACTGAAAATGATTTTTTTTTCAAAATGATTACCCACGTTCTCTTTCTCTCTTTCCACGCAAATGCGTCTAATCTTCATCCCTAGCCACACAAGTGTAATTAGTACATTATTATTATTAGCACCGCGTCTTACTACCCGTTCGGGTTATACGCACTTACGCTAATGTGTAATGGTAGGGTGATAGTGAGATGAAATGGAGGACCTACAGTTTAACGTGGAATCCGAACCACGGTGGAGGCCTGGCATTCCTCACATTCACAAGATGTCTTGTCAGAGGTGAAGGAAGGGTTTGGTAATCAGATAAATCTTTGCCGGGACCGAGGATCGAACCCCGGCCGCCAGCATAGAAGTCTGACACCTTACCCCTAGACCACCAGGTCACCAATTAGTACATAAGCGTACCAGTATAATACAAATGGGTAGTAAGACGTGGTGCTGATTACATCAGGCTATCAAGACAGGAACAATTGTGGAAGAAGCACCCCTCTGCCCTTTTCCCACCCCCACCACCTAATCAAACAAGATTGAAGGAGACACAAGTGCGAAGGCGGATAGAAAGGGTCCGATGATTGAACTATTTTATCAGCGTCCTTGGTGTCTCGTACCGTTACCTGACAATAGAATGAGGGGGAGGGGAGAGGAAGGAAGTAAAAGGATGAGAATTAGTACATTGGTAACCCCCAACCAGCCCACGGCGAGGCCAAATCTGACGGGGTGATTGAGGCTGTACCGTGATATCCTCCGCGGCCAACAAGTACCGTGATATCCTCCACGGCCAACAAGTACCGTGGTATCCTCCGTGGCCAACAAGTACCGTGGTTTGAGGTCCGACCATAGTTAAGGGAAATTATGCCGGCTTACCGCGTTCACGAACATATTTATCATAGGTATTGTGATGAAATAGATTATTCATTTCATAATAATTAAAGTCAAAATGTTCCCTCCCACCTCTTGATATAATTCAAATTAATGAATAATTTCAGAATTTAAAACTCAATACATCCATCACATGTGTTAGAAAAACCTTCCCACACACACACACACCTAATAGTCATTTATTTATTTTGTATGTTGTTTACAAATATTCTCCTTTGTTCACTGTCCCACATACTTTTTTTTTGTGAATACTTGTAAGACATAACAAATTTTGAAAACACACACTCACTCTCTCTATCTCCTGGAACCTGACGGAAGAGATGATGCAAACACGATTCAACCAAAATGAAAAAAAAAGCCAGAACGATTTCTTTTTTCGAATAAAAATTCTGGGTCAAATTTTATTTTTATTAAATAAACATAATTTTCTTCTTCCTCACGCCGGGATCTCAAAGAAGATCCTTACAAGTGAATCACATAACCATAGCCGGACATCATACAACAGCCAAGAAACCACTTATTACACTATGCGAGAGACATTTATACAATCATAATTAGGATCAGACTGGTTATGTAGTATTAGCTGATATCTAGGTCTATTAGCTTGTAATCCTGCTATCAATATAAATTTAGGAGCTAGTGCTGGTGTGTAGTATTAGAATACTGATCCTAGGTTAGTTAGTTGTAAGTCCTGTTATCCAATAGTAAATTCTAGGAGCTAGTGCTGGTTGTGTAGTATTAGACTTGTTCCTAGGTCTAGTTAGTTGTAAGTCCTGCTATCCAACTAGTAAATCTCTAGGAGCTAGTGCTGGGTGTGTAGTATAGAAGTTCTGTCCTAGGTTAAGTTAGTTTGTAAGTCCTGTTATCCAACTAGTAAATCTCTAGGAGCTAGTGCTGGGTGTGTAGTATAGACGTGCTGTCCTAGGATTAAGTTAGTTTGTAAGTCCTGCTATCCATTAGTAAATCTCTAGGAGCTAGGCTGGGTGTGTAGTAATAGACGTGCTGTCCTAGTTAGTTAGTTTGTAAGTCCTGTTATCCAACTAGTAAATATCTAGGAGCAAGTGCTGAGGTGTGTAGTATTAGACGTGCTGTCCTAGGTTAGTTAGTTTGTAAGTGCTGTTATCCAATTATTAAATATCTAGGAGCTAGGGTTGGGTGTGTAGTATAGAACCTACTGACCTAGTTTAAGTTAGTTTGTAAGTCCTATCCGATTAGTAAATATCTAGGAGCTAGGACTGGGTGTGTGGGGTTAGAGTTTAAGTCTATAACAACCCTAACATTTTATACAATATTTTATCCACGCAAATATTTTTTTAATAATGCGCCAATTTAAAAAAAAACAGTGTAATTCTCAATATGGATAACCACATCTAAATGCACCCGCACCGTTATATCCCAATCCGAGTAGAAGATAATCTCACCAGCAGTGGCGGCTCGTGTATAGGCACTGCGGAACTGCAGCACCCCCTATTTCCACTTGATATTATCGATAACTTTTAATATAATGAGTCCATTTTTCTTTAATTCTTTCTATTTATTTTTGTAGTACTATATATAATTTCTTAAGCTTAATGTCAGTACTTCAGTAGCCATCCCCCAATCTACGAAAAATATAAAAAAAAATTTATGGAACTGTGCGCTTCACAGTCCAGCGACGTGGTGTTTGACTTTGTGCGCATGCGCACATAGGAGTGGTATAGGGAGGAAGGTGGGACTGCCAGTTAGAAAAGCACTGTTGCCCTCGCAGTGCCGGCTCTGGCGTGATGGTGGAAGGAAGGTTTTTTTTTTACTCAGCGTGTGTTGTGCTTAAAAGCCGTTACCATTTTCTTAAATGTGATAAAGTGTAGAAGAGTGTAGAATTAGATTATTATTCTGCTTCCAGCTATTATATTTGAATCTTTTTTTTTC
Organism: Timema cristinae; assembly: GCA_039000515.1. Lineage (NCBI taxonomy): Eukaryota > Metazoa > Arthropoda > Insecta > Phasmatodea > Timematidae > Timema > Timema cristinae. Next base: position 27,880,088 of record JBCFYV010011135.1, read on the forward strand.
GGTTCTTTTATTTGACAGAAAGACTAAAATGCACTTGCAGTACTTTCAATGGAGAAAAATTTCCTCAATTGTCATCCAGAGATGAAGGAAAAAATTATTGAACTTTTTGCGCAAATTAAAACAAAAATAATGGATTTAATTCTCAAATGAATAGATCAAGTTTGAATGTAACAATTTAAGTTAAAGTAAATAAAAGATGTTTTGTTTTTATTTTGTTAAGATTTTATCAAGTTCCTGAATACATTTTCTTTTCATACATGTTTTTTTTTTTCCTTTTACACAATTTTAAAACAAAAGCTAAACATTTTCTGGAAGAGCACCCCCACTAATTTTAGCTACAAGCCGCCACTGGTCAAAATACAAGTTAAATCTTACGAAACATTTTGGAAGCCATGAAGGTCTACACAACAATAAATAGACACGTACGTTATGTGACCATGTAAACGGCGTTTTGTCCTTCCATTTATGAAGAGATAAGCATAAGTAACCGATTAGTGTTGTCCTTGGGAATAGCAAAGATTCACCAGAACAAAAAAAAAAAATTGTTTTGCGTTGTGCTTCTGTTAAAGAGAATTTACATGACACGATCAGATAAATAAAAAAAAGGTATATAGTCAATATACATGTTAAAAGGAAGGGCTCTGTCTTACTTACATAACAAAAAGTTCACAAGACTCGATCAGATAAAAAAATTAAAAAAATAAATCTAGTCTTAGTACAAAATTGTTATACAACTCACAAACTTTCAAAATAATTCTAAAAATATCAATTTTTTATGCACAAATACCCTCAGTAAAAGGAAGGTCTTAGAATTACCTTATTAAAGAAAGTTTAATTGTTACAATCGGATAAAAACTTAAGCTGTCCCTGGCTCTTAAGTAGTCAACATATATGGTAAAAGGAAGCTCTCGGATTTAGGTACATATAATAATATTATTATTATCATTATTACGATCATCATTATCATATTATTATTATTATTTAATTAGCACCACGTCTTACTACCCCGTTCGGGTTATACGCACTTATCTAATGTGTAATGGTAGGGTGATTGTGAGATGAAATGAAGGACCTACAGTTTAACGTGGGATCCGAACCACGGTGGAGGCCTGGCATTCACACATTCACAAGTTGTGATTAATACACGTCTTGTCAGAGGTGAAGGAAGGGTTTGGTAATCAGATAAATCTGTGCCTGGACTGAGGATTGAACCCCGGACCCCAGCACAGAAGTCCAACACCTAACCTCTAGACACCAGGTCACCCAATGGCAGAATGATAAGGCTGCTCAAGATGGAGAAATCTGGGTTCGAATTTCAGTCAGGTCTAACAAGAATGGCTTTTTTTTCTTCTTCTTCTTGGACAAATGGTTTCCCACTCTCCTTCCAAGCTAATACGGTTAGATTACCTCTAATAGTTCTTCCTTCCTCATCCCTACCCCATTAGATTAAAATTTCATATATACGTAAAAACTGAACCGGTGGTAAGACGGTATGAACAAAAATAAAATTACATTATTCATCTATTTAAATAATTATGTAATGATAAATTATACAGTAATCCATTAGTATTATTTGAAGCTTTTAATAAATAAATAAATAGATGGACTTTTTAATTAATATTCCATACAAGACATATTTCTACGTTTATACGTTGATAATATCTTTGTGATGAAGTCAACAATGCTCATTTTTATTATATAATTTCTTGAACGCGTAATTTTACTCTTTTAATATATATCGAACGGATTTTATCGATTAATAAAAGTATAGGATATTTTGTTGCTGTATCAAGTTTAAAACAAATGCTTTCTTTGTGTATCATTTAGTATTTTTATTAAATTAACAGAAATCCTTGCACTAAAGTTTAACTATATCTTCCCTAGAAAAAGTTAATTCTAATTCATATTGCAATATATTCCTGTATTTATAAAGTGAAACTTAAAATATCCGGATTAAAATAAAATATATTATATATAATACAATTTAACTATAATTGAACAAATGAAAACATATCAACAGTTGTTGAATATCTGTCAAGGGTTGTCCTGGAATTTAATGACAACTTTTTATCTTAATTTAAAAAGTTTCTCATCTAATACCGCTATGCTCTTTGACAGATATTCAACAACTGTTGATATCACTGTGGGGAAAAATATTAAACTATTGTTTCTAGTAAAGCTGTATCCTATATATTATTTCTGGGGCTCGCCCGAATTGCGCCAATTCACTTAGCTCGGACCCGAATTGCGCCAAGAGCTTAAAAGTGCCCCCCCAGACCGGACCCGAATTGCGCCAATACCCCCCTTCCCAAGACAGGACCCGAATTGCGCCAACTCTGAACATAAGCAAATATTAATGCTATGCCTGGCAGTAAGAAGGACACAAGTCAAAAAAATATAATCAAACAATATTATATAAAGTGAAATTTTCGCATAAATATATTTTACAAAATAGCATATCAGTGACCGTAGCTAAAAAAAATGTGGCCGTAATCATATGTACAAAAATGTGATGACACCCACACAGTCAGGAAAACATTTCGCTTTTTTTGGCTGGCATATTTTTAAAATGGCCAAGAATAACAAATAAAAAGTAGGCTTACGACAGAATCGCAGATACTTTATCATAGCGTATATTCATTTTTTAATTAATGGGTCAGCTGAGACAATATTATTCGACGATTTGATAATTACACTTATATGGATCTCTGTGTTAAAACCAAATAATAAATCATTTTATTTGGCTAATATTTTAAATTTGAGTGTTTTAAATTTGTTTACCATATGTTTGCTTTATTTTACTAAGCGCACAAGTTGCTAATGGTTTTTGAAAACTAGTCACCAAAAACTATCCTTTTTTTTAGCACCACGTCTTACTGCCCGTTCGGGCTATAGCCTGTGTACTAATTACTCTAATGGGTTAGGGATTGGGAAGGTTGAATTTATAGGAAGTGCATCCGCATTTGCGTGGAGAGAAAGTGGGGAAACCATTTAGGATCAAACCACTTCAGTGCACCCGGCTGGGTTCGAACACCAACCTCCCCGGTCTCGAGGGCCAGTCTAGTGCGAGAGTTGCGCCTTAGACGTACGGCCACCCGAGGGGGTAAAAAAACTATCCTTGAAATAGTTTGTTTTACCCAAAACTAAGTAGGCCCCTCACAATGTTATTATTCATTATAAATGCACGCTGATTTTAAAAAAATCGTTAAAAAGATTTTCAAAATATTTTGAGTTTTTGAAAACTAGTCATGTACTACCCTTAAAAGAACTTTGCCCCCTAAACCAAATAAACAGTATTAATTCTCATCTTAAATACACCCAAAATGTAGCCTATGTTTAAATCAAAATTGTTAAAGATATTTTTGAGAAATTTTAAATTATTTTCAAATTAATCATTAGTAAACTGCCCATAGTTCAATTATTTTCTGAAGATCGATTATACAGTTCTATTCATCATTTAGAAAACACTCTCCAGATATACATTTAGAATAAAAAAAAATCAAGCCGATGATTGGGAGGTTGGGGATCGAATCCTGGTCGAGGGAACTGAAGGTGGTTTTTCCTAAATGATATTCCACTCTCACTACATGCAAATTAGGATTCACTTTCTCTGCATTCTACCTATCTCATACCAAAGCCTATTAGCGTAATTAGTACATAAGGAGGCCTATAGCTCGAACAGGTAGTAAAACGCAGTTCTAAAAAAATCTTCAAGAGTGAAAAATATAATAATCAAGTCACAAACTATATAACATTATTTATGTAAAGTTTTAAAATAAAATTGTTTTGCTTACCATGCTTGCGCTAAATGAAATCGACAGCCTACTATCCTGGTTTGTGGAAAAGTCAACACGATGCACTCGTGAATCGCTTGCTCGAAATCAATCACAATGTATAAAGGTTGAAGGTGAAGTTGTCCCTTCTCACAACCGTCTTTAAGGATTCTCATAGCGTCAATGTAGCTCTGCTTTTTTTTTGTTTTTAAGTAAGCAAAAGACTAGAGGTATGTATGACACTTCGAAATACCCATGTACAGTAAAAAGCTGAAGAAAATGTTTCGGTGCGTATTCAAAGGTTCCATCCATTAACACAATTTCATTCTGGCACAAATACTCAAGATTCGAGTCACAAGAAAATGTCACGATCCCTTCTCTTTTTCGTTTCTCAACAAAAAGTTTTCGTCTTGAATAGTTTTTATTTCAATTGAATCTATGGCAAATTGAATTTCTTCGGAAAATTTAGGCAACTTTGGCAGTGTTTTTAGTTTAGTTTAGTTGATGTTATTCCTGATACATTTAATGTCCTTGCGGGTCAATGTTTTTATGTGTCTGTACCTCTGTGTGGATTAACTTTGAAGGCCTTACTTCAATCTCATCAGCTTTCCTCTTAACTGCGTTGCTAATGGATCTTCTGTTCAACTCTTGATCTAGTAGTGGTTCGTGGTTGTGTTCGTTTTCAGTCCGCGAGAAAATGTTTCCACCATCAAGAGTAAATATTTTAGCCTTGCAGTCCTTTTTAGTGCATCTCCACCTCTCTTCCCTCGTCAACTTTAAAGGTACGTTTTCATGTGACATTAAGTCATGACTTTTACTGTCATGACAATTAGTGTAATGGCGCTTGTCTTCGTGAAAACAAAAGCCATATTGTCATGACAATTTACTGTCGTGACAACAAATGTCACAAATCAAACTGTTTTGATTTTTCCAAGCAGTGTCACGTAATGTCAAGGAAGTGTCACGTTCTGCACCGTGTGAAAACTAGTATCCAAAATGCCGTGACAGTTTAGACTTGTTAGTTTATATCAGTAGTTGTATTATTAAGTCCAACATGGAAGATACATCTTCTTCTGAAACAATTCAGTTTTTATGTGAATATGAAAAACATCCTTGTCTGTGGAATAAAGTTGACATAAAGTTTAAAGATAGACTAGAAAGAAATAGAGCTGACCATGACATTTGTTATACGTGAAAACATCTTATTGTCACATTGTCGCCATGTCACACTGTCACGACTTTAAAATGTCATGACTTTTAGTGCCAGATGAAAACGTACCTTAATTGATTCACCTGTTGATACATATAATTATAATAGACCATCAGAACTTTCCCTTTTTCACTATAAATCCTTTCCATATCAATAATTCTCGCTAATATTATCACAGTTCACACAAAACCCGAAATTTTTTTAAAAAAATACACCGGGACAGTCACTGTTGTCGAGACAATTAATAAGTATTGTACAGACGGATGTCAATACTACTGTTACAAGTCTTGTTGGGGGCACTTAGGGCGTTTTTACATTCCTTTACTAAGGGGAGGAAAGACATAAAGTGGCGAGAACTTGTTTGCGATGGTCTTTGTTTGTATCATTCCCCCCACCTCCCTCACCGACTACCTGAACTTGACTTGGCGCAATTCGGGTCCAGGATTAGTAAAACAGTTTTTAATCCCTTAATAACTGGCGCAATTCGGGTCTGCCCTATTTCTGTTGTCAACATCCTTTTTTCTCAACTAATACAAAGCTACAGCGATGAATAAGGTATCAGTGGATAGGATTTTTTATTTACCAACATCTGCCATAGCATACTCAGTTTACGTTTAAAACACAATTTTTGTTTAAAATTTAAGTTAAAAAGAAAAATATAACAATATTTTTGTATCAATTACCGAAAATAAACTCTTTGCTATTTTGTATACACACTTCGCTGAGTAATTAATTTCAAAAACCCTTCCACCACAACTTAAAATATATTTTAATCCACCCATTGAAAATAAAATTGGTACTCAACTTTTTATAAAGTTTGTGTTGCAAAGCATTATGGGATAAACATACATTAATGCATTCGTGTGAATTTCAGAGCCACCTAAACAGCTCCCGCTCTGAATCTCTGATCCACCTAAGCAGCTCCCGCTCTGAATTTCAGATCCACTTAAGCAGCTCCCGCTCTGAATCTCTGAGCCACCTAAACAGCTCCCGCTCTGAATCTCTGATCCACCTAAGCAGCTCCCGCTCTGAAGTTCAGATCCACCTAAGCAGCTCCCGCTCTGAATTTCAGATCCACCTAAGCAGCTCCCGCTCTGAATTTCAGATCCACCTAAACAGCTCCCGCTCTGAATCTCTGATCCACTTAAGTAGCTCCCGCTCTGAGTTTCAGATCCACCTAAGCAGCTCCCACTCTGAATCTCTGATCCACCTAAGCAGCTCCCGCTCTGAATCTCTGATCCACTTAAGCAGCTCCCGCTCTGAATCTCTGATCCACTTAAGCAGCTCCCGCTCTGAATCTCTGATCCACCTAAGCAGCTCCCGCTCTGAATTTCAGATCCACCTAAACAGCTCCCGCTCTGAATCTCTGATCCACTTAAGCAGCTCCCGCTCTGAGTTTCAGATCCAACTAAACAGCTCCCGCTCTGAATCTCTGATCCACCTAAGCAGCTCCCGCTCTGAATCTCTGATCCACTTAAGCAGCTCCGCTCTGAGTTTCAGATCCACCTAAGCAGCTCCCACTCTGAATCTCTGATCCACCTAAGCAGCTCCCGCTCTGAATCTCTGATCCACCTAAGCAGCTCCCACTCTGAATCTCTGATCCACCTAAGCAGCTCCCGCTCTGAATTTCAGATCCACTTAAGCAGCTCCCGCTCTGAATCTCTGAGCCACCTAAACAGCTCCTGCTCTGTATTTTCGCTGAACGAGTGGTTGGAACTTTATGACTTTTTTTTTTCCACATGATCAGACACAGGTGCCGATATTAACGGTTTTCTTAAGAGTCCACTCACTATCTTGATCTCTCCATCTCTGTCGGGTCAACGCGGTGAAGGTCTACCACTGTTTCAATGACGGCGAGAAAGCAGTCACTGCGGAAATGAACGGTTTCCCACGTGCTCGCCTTGACCTTCTCAATCAACTGTTACAATATCTCTTCTTACATGGTTACGGCCCTTTTTTTTTTAAATTACTATTAGCGCCGCGTCTTACTACCCGTTCGGGTTATTACGCACTTACGCTAATGTGTAATGGTAGGGTGATGAGATGAAATGAAGGACCAACAGTTTAACATGGGATCCGAACCACGGTGGAGGCCTGGCATTCCCCACATTCACAAGATGTCTTATCAGAGGTGAAGGAAGGGTTTGGTAATCAGATAAATCTGTGCTGGGACGAGGATTGAACCCTGGACACCCAGCACAGAAGTCTGACACTTTACCCTAGATCACCAGGTCAGGTGATAGTGAGTATGAGAGTGATAATGAATATGAGAGTGATAGTGAATATGAGAGTGATAGTGAATATGATGGTGCGGAACCAGTGGAAACATTTACGACCTAACTGATGACCTTTGTGGTAAAATACACAAAGTTCCAGCCGGGAATTGATCTCTGGACCCTAGGCTCGTAGCCAGATGCACTGACCACTACACCACGGGGGGCCAGTTAGTTGGTAGATCTTACCAATACATATAAAATAACACTAATAATATGGTATAAAATGCTATCCATTTGGGCAGAAAAAAAGAATGTATTTGTGTTTTCTTAAAAGACTCTTCCTATGAAAATTGGACTGTAGCAGGGGAAAGACACTGTTAAGAGGTTGGTGCTCTTAGTCCCCTCTTCCACCCCTCTTGTATAAGTCTCACCATGTGACGAAGACAATGAAGAGCAAGGGCCAGGCAAGCGAAGCGGAGAAAGTGTGGATCTTTGACCTTGACCTGAAGACCCACTTACCTACTTCCTGCACTTATTGGTTTGGTTTGGAGGTGTGTGGGGGGGGGGGGGGGGGGCAGACAGACTTGAAAGTGAAAGGTGCTCTAGTACACCGTCTCTTCGCGACCCACCCACTAACACCCCCTCCCCCCTTCATCTTACCAGTGCATAGAAAAGGGGAACAAAGTAATGGGGGGTCAGACCCCCCTTTCCAAAATTTGATGACTCCTTTTAGAAGGGAGGGAATATCTACTTAGCAATAATTTCCTATTGTGTTAGAGAGTGAGTGAGGTGAGAGTATGTGAGTTTGAGAGAGAGTTTGAGAGTGAGGGAGGCGAGTGAGGTAGGTGAGTGGTTGAGAGAGGTGAGGATTGAGGATGTGAGGATTGAGGAGGTGAGGATTGAGGAGGTGAGGATTGAGGAGGTGAGTGATTGAGAGAGTTGAGGGAGGTGAGTGTGAGAGTTTGAGAGTGAGAGCGTGATAGTTTGAGAGTGAGTGAGTGAGTGTGATAGTTTAAGAGTGAGTGAGTGAGTGCGTGTGATAGTTTGAGAGTAAATGATAGTTTGAGAGTATGAGAGTGAGGGAGTGAGTGCGACAGTATGAGTATATGAGAGTATGATAGAGTGTGAGAGTATGAGAGAGTGTGATAGTATGAGAGTATGTGAGTGAGAGAGTGAGTGTCTTTCCACTTCCAACAGAAATCCTTAGATCAGTGGTTCTCTATAGGCGGACCGCGAAAGGATGTCAGTCTGGCCCGCGGTAAATAATTAAACTGAAAATATTAATATTTCTAGCTATCCAAATTGTAAGAAACTTGCCATTCTAATTCTAACTATGTTTGGGTCTCTCTACAAATATGAATCAAGCTTCTCTGACATGAACCATATATAAAAAATTGTCACCGGAACAAACTAAACAGGTTTTCACGTTGAAAACGCCCAAATTAGCAACTAAATCCTATACACCAGATTTTAAACAAATTTTTGAATGAAAGCTCCCTTGTTTTACTCATTAATTTTCTTGATAACTAGAGTAAAGTTCATTTTATAATTTAAATTTTATAAATACTAAAACAAAAATAGTTTTCATAATATAATGAGGTACTTAAGTACTCATTTTTTAAGTACATTTTATAAGTTTTTCAAATTAAGTTTTCCCACCCTCTGGCCCGGTCCATGACAAAAAAAATATATAGCTGTGGTCCGCTCCGAGAAGTAAATGAGAGCAACTGCCCTATATGGTATAAAAATATGGGTGACCTGTTGGTCTAGGGGGGTAAGGTGTCAGACTTCTTTGTTGGGGGTCAGGGGCTCAATCCTAGGTCCCGGCACAGATTTATCTGATTACCAAACCCTTCCTTCACCTCTGACAAGACATGTATTAATCACAACTTGTAAATGTGTGAGAATGCCAGGCCTCCACCGTGGTTCGGATCCCACGTTAAACTGTAGGTCCTCCATTTCATCTCACAATCACCCTACCATTACACATTAGCGTAAGTGCGTAATAACCCGAACGGGTAGTAAGACGCGGTGCTAATAATAAATAATCTAAAAATATGAAACTTTTCACAATTATAGTTTAGTAGTAAAGATAATGTTGCACGGGTTACAGAATTCTTATCCCAGTAGTGGAAATACTGGCCAGTACTAATGTACCAATATCCAGGGGACGTACTAATGTAGGCCTACTAATCTTACATCCTATATGCGGCCAGCACGAACTGGTAGTAAGATGTGGAAAGTGTTAAAGAAATTACGATTTAAGCCAAGGGGGTAAGAAATGGGAGGTTAACTTAAGAATATTGGGTTATATCTTAACTTGAAGCACTCTAAGCAGTCTAAGCACTATCAAAACTTAGACACCAATGTACAAAATAGAAAGAGAGGGAAGAAAATGTGAACTTCACCCTGAAAGAGCTCTTGTCTAAGTGCTGATAACCCTTTCCCTCTTCCTCTGACGAGTTTACACACTCACTATACTATTTGCTCCTTGAAAACATTTAATTGCTTTTTTAATTTTATCTTTTCTTCTTTCCTATTATAGAAGGACATTTACTACCACGGACTTTTTTTTAATCTACATCCTGGCAGGACGACTCCTATAGGACATTTTTTTTGTGATAAAAGTCAACTAGACTAAGTTAGAGAGGATTTATAAAAAAAAAGTTTACAATAAAACTATTTCAAGGAAAGAATAATAATTTTGTGACACTATAGGACTATTTTTAGAATCATTTAAGAATATGTGGTTTTTTGTTTCTTACATTATATCTTGAAAACTCTCTGAATAAAACGTAAATTCATCAACATGGGAAAATCCTATCTTGACCGTCCGTGACATCACAGGTAGGAAAAGTACTTAATATTAGAATCAACCTGTCGTAGACAAGCTTAAAATATAGTATACATCTAAAATAATATATTAGATAAAAGTAACATTTTATAATGAGCTACTCTAGTAAAATAATTATATTTTAACACCCTTGTCATCTCAGACTGTACGTTCGAGATTAACCTAAAGTTACCTTTTTTTTCCCTTGTCAATTTCAGGGATAGCCATTTTAAATCATTGTAGCCGAAGAAGGTACATGGCTGCAATTACATTTTTTTTTTTTAATTTCCATAAAGTCAGCCCGCAATTAAGCCATACCGACCGAGCGACTGCCGTCTGTTGGTGAAGATGTAGATTAATAATATAATATTTAGCACCGCGTCTTAATACCCGTTCGGGTTATACGCTTTAAGTACTAATTACGCTGATGGATTAGGAATTGGGAAGGTTGAAATAGAGGAAATGAAACCACATTTGCGTGGAGGGAGAGTGGGAAAACCATTTAGGAAAAACCCACCCCAGTTCACCCGACCTAGTGAAGATGTAGACATTTTCTGAGGACAGAGGATGTTATGTGGTCACCACAACGAGCCCTACGGCCGTTAATCTCAGTTTTCTAGACCGAAGCCGCTACTTTGTTATTCAAGTAGCTCCACACATGTGTTCTTGTAGTTGTCTTTTTAAACTGTCAATAAAGTTCCTTCCTATGCAAATCGGACTGTACATTATCTGGGTGGGGAGGGGGTTGTTTGCTAATATTTTTTCGCGTAACGCTGTCATCATTACAGGATAAGTTTGATTTTGGAATGTATATTTTTAAAGAGGGGAGAGTTACATGGCTTATCAAAAATTCTTAGACGTTAGAGGAGAAAAATAAAACCTTCCATACAAAATAAAATATATTATTAAAACATTAAAAAAAAAAGAGGTAGAGATGGCAGTTTGATTCAAAACACAACCAACAACAACAACAAAAGCACCCTTTCGAAACTAATTTAGCGGACAATCCCACCGATTCCCTTAAAGAATGAGATTTTTTTTTTTAAAAAAAGGTACGATACGTTATAATAGCTCAGCAATGAAAAGATGCCCTTGGAATAGATTCCAAATGTTTGTTAAAAGTTACGACCTTGAGTAGGGACGAGGCTGCGATCTAAAGAATCACGGTAAGTAGGTTTGTAGGTTAAGAAAAATACAAACACTTTGTGTATCTTGATGCAGACGAGAGGATTGCTATTCTAGGTCTGAAGGTGTCTGCCTGTCTGCCTGTCTGCCTGTGTCATAAGAAATGCTTGATATCTACCGCACGCAAAGGTCTGAATTTTAAAAATTAATAACTGCAAGATCGTGTGGTTCTTGAAGCCAAAATTTTACACATTTTATTAATTTTTGTAAATTAATTAAAAATCTGGTCAGAGCCGATAAAATGAAGTTTTTTTTTCTGTCTGCCTTTATCCGGGTTCGGTACGATTATAAAGACTTCTAAAATACTCTTTTTTTTTAACACCACGCCATACTAACCATTCGGGTTACACGGAGTGTATTAAATCACGCTAATGTGTGAAGGATGAGGAAGGTTGAATTTAAATGTAATGTACTGCATTGGCCGAGGCTCGAGCACCGATCTCCCAGTCATCGGCATTCCAGTCTATTGCTAGAGTGACTCCCTAGACTATTCAGCCACCGAAGCAGGTCTATATATTATTAGTATTTATTAAATCCGTTCGTTGAACACAAGAGAAATACATTTCTTAGTCAGTGTTTTTTAATATATTATTATTATTATTATTGTATGCCACCAGGGTTTGAAGGTTGGACATTTCTGGTCTTTTTTTCTCTCTTTACCACCCCATCTTAATATCTGTTCAGGTTATACGCATTCTTATTAGGTGTTCTGTCTTACGACAGGTCCATTCCTTTTGTCATTGAACTTAGACCACCAATGCACCCTGTCCTCTGCCGCCTCCTTCAGCTCCCAGAGTTTTCTTCTTTTCTTCAAGTCATCCAATATTTGAATCCTCCTCCTTCCTCAGCTCCTCTTTCCCTCAACCTTTCCTTCTATGACGTCATACAGAAGACAGTTCCTCCTAAGGATGTATCCTGTCTGATTTGTACCAAAGAATCACATCCAAAATGTTTCTCTTATCACCCACTCTTCATTTGTCACCCTGTCTGTCCACCTGATCTTCTCAAGCCTTCTTCATATTTCAAAACTCTCCAAGTATTTCTTCTCCATTTTCCTAAGAGTCCCAGTTTCTGCTCCAAATGAAACATTTCATCAGTTTCTTCCTCAGCTCCAAACTCAACTTGCTGGTCAGCAGAAACCTTTCTTGTTGAAAGCTTCCTCGGCTATGGCGATCCTCTACCTAATTTCCTTGGTTGCGGTAGGCGTCCTTTGTCAGCAGATCTCCTAGGTCTGGTAGTTTTCCAACTCCTGGTTTTCAATTTTTACTTTCAATGGATCTTAATTTTTTTTAGTCACTTCTCAGTGTTGATCTCCATTCCAGATCTTCTCGCTATCTCCATTAGCAGGTCCATAATTTAACCCCAACACTTCTCTATTATCATATTTCACCATATTCAAGGATGATTTTTAATCCCATTTTAGCACATGATAACTTGTTTGATTGTTTAAAACTTAATAGTTGACGTCTGTTATATGTTTTGTTTTTTTTGGTCCTAGTTAAAAACATATTTAATTCACCGAGGATTTGCTTAAAAATAATCATCCCTGACACAGCTATCTCAATTGAAGCATGATTATATCATATATGCATACATGATAATTACACTAATGTAGTAGGGACCAGTAAAGAAGCATTTTAGTGGTAATCCACCGGCATTTGCGTGGAAGGATAGCGGGAAAACTTAAGTAGACCTGACCGGGATTCGAACCCTTATCTCCCCATATTTATTGGAACGGTAATTAAAAAAAAACAGGCATGATATTAGTATGAACTCTACCAGTCCACATACGTTTGAAACACATGTGTAGAGTAAACTAGTTTGATATAGGACTTTACGTTGGGCAAGTTTTTATATCCGATCATCTAAATTGAGACTAAATCAATGCTGTTGCAAAATGTCTTGAGAGAAAAAATAATGGCAATAACAGTAAAATTAAAATGATTACAGTAAGTACTATTTAAAGGTCAACATGACACACACATCTATGTTCGATATAAACGTCATTTATAAATGGCTGATGAATATATCGTTTGTTTTTTGTTTGTTTCAGTTCCTTCTTTCTTATATCCACGACCTTGCCATTCTAACTGCTAAGACCACACCAAGGCCCCCGCTTATTAAACATAGAGGCCTCTTGTCAACTCCCAATGAAACACGGATATAGCGGAGACTTTCTTCTAAAAGCTGTAACTAGGATCTTTTTTTTTTTATGAGAAGGCCAGTGTTGGCTAGCAATTACAAGTACACGCATTTCGTGGGACACTTTCTGAAAAAAAAAATCATGGCTTGCTTACTTACCCTGAGACATTAGGGACGTTTAGATTCATTTCCGCAATTACAAACGTACTCCACCTATCCCTTTCTTGGGATAGTTCTATCCAGTCCACCTCATCACACCTATCTCTACTTACTTTGACGCTACTCTGTACAAGTCCACCTCATCACACCCTATCCTATCTTGAGCTAGCTCTGTACTAGTCCAACCATCATTACACTCTATCCCTATCTTGAGCTAGTTCTGTCCAGTCCACCTCATTACAACCCTATCTCTATCTTCATTCTTGTAGAAACATTACACCCAAATATCATAAATAGAAATAATATTCATGTTACTTACTCTATGGCATTAGGAACTAGGAACACTGTTACAGAAAAATTGAGAAAAGAGAAACATCTTTGTCCACCAAAGATCATAAAAATAAATTATATTTAAAAGATCTAAACTAAAAAGCATATAATTTCTTATATCTGAAATTACAGGCTTTATAAAATTATATTTCAAATAAAAGATTTTTATCTTTAATAGTACTACAACTTTACAATGATAAGCTATTTCGTATCTGAAATAGTTGTGGAGAAATTTTGAAAATTGGAAAATTCACCCCATGTAAAGTACCCTCAAAGTAATTTTCATTAGAAAATTAGAGTCGCCGTTTTGTTTAAATTGAAATATAGTGTATGTATAAAAATGTAATCAAAATCGTTAGAACCAATTTTGAGAAAATTTACTTTTTCTCATTTGCCCTTTATAAACAACTCTTAAATTTTTAGAGTTTGAAATCTTTTCCAAAACCACCTTAGAGGGACTTAATGAAAACCCAAGACCAAGTTTAAGCACAAATGGTAGAATAGTTTCTGCTCTAGCCCGAGGTACAGACAGACAGACAGACAGACAGACAACGGCATCGCGAATCAACTATTTTAATTTCAAGGAGTCATGAAACGTTGACCTTTATCAAAGTCTATAATTTGATTATTTTATTTTTACGGTCACAATACTTCTTTCTCCGAGGTATCGAGAGAAAGTAAAAATCGTATATGTTACCGTTGAAACCCTATTCCAGGACAAACTAGATCGAACCAAGCCGAATCGATACATCCTAAGAGCCTCAGGATGAACTAGTTTAGCCTAGTCTACATTCGTTAATCCTGAAAATTTGGCCTAGCTCATTGGATAAATTAGTATAGCCTACAATTTTATCAAGCCAAACCAGGGTTAGGTTAGGTTAGGTTCGGTTAGCTGACACCATTTGCGTGTGAACTGTGGATGATGAAACATGCCCAAGGTCGATTCATCGTATGGGTTAAGAAGAATGAAAACTAGTACCGCTTAAAAACATCAAACTATTGGTTTATCCTAAAAACGGCAGGATGTATCAATTCGGCCTGGTCCGAACTAGTTTGTCCTGGAATCGGGTTTGGACGGTAACAAAAATATAATAAATTACGTCTACCGACAAATTGTATTTAAATTAGTGGCTCGTTATTATATTTAAAAATTCTCAAAGCAGCCCTTCAGTCAAATAATTCGCACATGTCTTCTTTAGGCCATCCAACCATCAAAGGAAGCTGATAGAATAGTGCCCTATTTAAATGGCACCACAAAATGAATGGTAAAAGAAAAAGCAACCAAAGGGGGTGTGAACTTTTTGTCTTGCCAAGTAATTTCTAACTGTTTCAACAACTCAAACCGGAAGAAAACGGGCGCCTTTCACTTCACCACGATGGTCCGTGGAGTTGAGGCCCTTTCTCTCTTCTTTTTTTTCGCAGTTGCTGGAAGGTCAACCAGAAGAAGAGGAAGGCGTTGTTGGTCCTCAAGGCCATCCCCAACTGTTGACAAGTGCCTCATGTATAGCCTTCTCCCGGCCTCGGGTAAGGTCACTCATGCCGTCAGATGTCCACATCTTAAGGCGGCCGCCTTAGTCAGTGAGAAAGTATCGATCTTTGTCAGGTGTGTGTCGTTTTATAGAACTACTTCTCTATTCTGTCTAAGCTTATACTCTGTTCATCGTGTCAATAAAAAAGAGAGAAAGAAAACTATGAAACTTATCTCAAGGTAAAGAGGAAAGCTCGCTGCTAGTTCTAGAATATCAAACAATGACGTATTTGTTAGAGGAAACTTCTTATCTCGAGGTAAAGAGGAAAGCTCGCTGCTAGTTCTCAAAAATCAAACAATGACTGTATTTGTTAGAGGAAACTTCTTATCTCAAGGTAAAGAGGAAAGCTCGCTGCTAGTTCTCAAATATCAAACAATGACTGTATTTGTTAGAGGAAACTTCTTATCTCAAGGTAAAGAGGAAAGCTCGCTGCTAGTTCTCAAATATCAAACAATGACTGTATTTGTTAGAGGAAACATCTTATCTCGAGGTAAAGAGGAAAGCTCGCTGCTAGTTCTCAAATAACAAACAATGACTGTATTTGTTAGAGGAAACTTCTTATCTCCAGGTAAAGAGGAAAGCTCGCTGCTAGTTCTCAAATATCAAACAATGACTGTATTTGTTAGAAGAAGGCTAAATCTAGAGCCCTTTTTCATTGAGCTCAGTCTCATAGCTTCGCTGATATGATTAAAAAGTCGTTGAAAATGAGCACATGTCACATTTTCACACATTTGTTTTCTATTGATAAAACTCAAATTTAAGGTTGTTAAGTAAAAATAAAGCCGAAATACTCCAACAGGCCTCTTTTTCCTTAACCCTAATTTTGACTTTTATTAATAGTAACAAATGTGTGATGTGAAATTATCTCATTTTCAATTACTTTTCAATCATATTAGTGGATCTATGAACCTAGGCTTAATGAAAATTGGCTTCATTTGTGAGAGGAAGGCTAAATTTAAAATCAATGTTTGATATTTTAGAACTAGCAGTGTGCTTTCCTTTTCACCTTGAGAAAACAAGTTTCATAGCTTTATTTCCCCTTTATCCTATTGACAAGACGAATGGTTGGTTGTAGGCGAAGGGCATAAGGGAATTATAAGCCTAAACAGAATATAGAAGTAGTTACAGAAAACGACACCATATATTGTATGTATTTCAAGGCGTGTGTCAACGCTACTGATTTATATTCTCTTTGACAAATGGGCATAGCAAATAGATTGGATTTCCAGTGAAAATGTGGGGATTAGGTTCAAATACAATCCAGACACACTATAATAATAATAATAATAATATTTGGCACCGCGTCTTACTACCCGTTCGGGTTATACGCTTTAAGTACTAATTACGCTAATGGATTAGGAATTGGGAAGGTTGAATTAGAGGAAGTGAACCAGCATTTGCGTGTAGGGAGAGTAGAAAACAATTTAGGAAAAACCACCCCCAGCTCACCCGACCGAGATTCGAACCTCGATCTCCCCGTCCTCAAGTAGTCGAGCTCAACACGAATAGCGCGTTAGCCAACTACGCCACCTAGGCGGGTCACTACACTATAGAATATTTTATTAAATTTGATTTATGACTGCTTTTTTCAAGCTCCATATGCGCTTAATGCGTTTACACTTTTTCTAATCTAAGCTACTTTCTTCCCAAAGCTGCCCTCATTCCCACTTAAAGTCATTTTATAGTGACGGTTACTGACGCCGGTGGGCACACGAACTAAGTCGTCAGTCTCGTTTAGTCTGGATTACCTGGTGGCATGGAGACCACAGTTCGAAATCCAGACGGATTACTTTCGACATTTTTTTTATATGTTCTTGCAAATACGTATTCATTTCTTCTCAAATCTATCTTCTCACACAAGTGTAAACACGTGGGGATATCCTGGATGAAATGTAAGCTCGAAACGACGTTTAATGAAATACATATTTATTTGTTTTAATTAGCACCACCCGTTGGGTTATACGTCTACGCACTAATTACTCTAAAGGTTAGGAAGGTTGAATTTAGAGGAATTTCACCCGCAATTGCGTGGAAGGAGAGTGGAATTTTTTTATTAAAAACACCCTCCCATTCTCTCAACCAGTTCACCCGACTTAAATTCGAATCTTAATCGCCCCCGTCTTCGTCAATCCAGCTCAACACGAAACTAGCACGTTAGCTAACTACGCTACCGATACAGGTTGAAAAAAATATAGCTTCAAGGCACTCGATATAGAACTTGTGTCTACAATGGGTCATCCTGCTTAACCCCCTTCTCCTCACCAACGTCCTAGAGAGACGCCCTCGCCGAGGGCCGTGAGTTCGCCTTGAGATGGTCACACCCGGATATGCAAACGTACCAATGTTTTCACAATAGAACGGGAGTGCTGCTAATCTCAGATACGTGCTCAACTTCTGTTGGAAGACAGGGCTGCCAAGATACAGTCCATTCTTCGTAGGAAGAACCTTATCTGACAGCTAGAAAAGTTACCACAGTCCAATGTTCATAAGAAGAACCTTATCTGACAGCTAGAACAGTTACTACAGTCAAATGTTCATAGGAAGAACCTTATCTGGCAGCTAGAACAGTTACTACAGTCCAATGTTCATAGGAAGAACCTTATCTGACAGCTAGAAAAGTTACTACAGTCCACTGTTCATAGGAAGAACCTTATCTGACAGCTAGAACAGTTACTACAGTCCAATGTTCATAGTAAGAACCTTATCTGACAGCTAGAAAAGTTACTACAGTCCAATGTTCATAGGAAGAACCTTATCTGACAGCTAGAAGAGTTACTACAGTCCACTGTTCATAGGAAGAACCTTATCTGACAGCTAGAACAGTTACTACAGTCCAATGTTCATAGGAAGAACCTTATCTGACAGCTAGAAAAGTTACTACAGTCCACTGTTCATAGGGAGAACCTTATCTGACAGCTAGAACAGTTACTACAGTCCAATGTTCATAGTAAGAACCTTATCTGACAGCTAGAACAGTTACTACAGTCCAATGTTCATAGGAAGAACCTTATCTGACAGCTAGAAAAGTTACTACAGTCCAATGTTCATAGAAAGAACCTTATATGACAGCTATTAAAGCAACTACAGTCCAATGTTCATAGGAAGAACCTTATCTGACAGCTAGAAAAGTTACTACAGTCCACTGTTCATAGGAAGAACCTTATCTGACAGCTAGAACAGTTACTACAGTCCAATGTTCATAGTAAGAACCTTATCTGACAGCTAGAACAGTTACTACAGTCCAATGTTCATAGGAAGAACCTTATCTGACAGCTAGAAAAGTTACTACAGTCCAATGTTCATAGAAAGAACCTTATATGACAGCTATTAAAGCTACTACAATCCAATGTTCATAGGAAGAACCTTATATGAAAGCTAGAACAGTTACTACAATCCAATGTTCATAGGAAGAACCTCAGCTGACAGATAGAACAGTTACTAGACTACTTTCATGCATTCATACGTCAAGACATTGAATCTGGGTGTATCACTATAAAATTATAACAATAATAAAATAGTAAAATGTAATCAATGTTAACCGTGGAAAAATGTGTTTGTATTTTCTAAAAGGCACTTCGTATGAAAATCTTACTGTATAGTGAAGAGAAACCGTTTGAACGCAAGTCATTGGGTAAACAGAGTGTATTCTGGTCTCAACCTTTGACCTTCTGTCGATCAAGTTCGGACCTCCAAGGCCTCCAGTAGTGCTGGGGGCTTTATAGACTGACCTTGGGAGGCGAGGGATTCCTGACAAAATACCAGAAGGTCACACACATACTCTAGGAAACAAAAGCCAAGCGGTTACTCAGGCCGGGGCCACATCTATCAGTTTTGATTATTTTTTGTTAAGCTCGGTTCACACCTTCAACTAAGGTGAACAGCTGAATCTATAATCTCGATTTTCTTACGGACTACCACCTGAAGGTTCCTTTTTCATATCATAATCCCACTATAGTGTAAGGGTTTAGTAGGAAAAAAGGCCTTTCATAAAGTTACTCGCGAGTAACGTTTCGAATTCACTTTATGTTACAGTCCAATTTTCATAGAAAGCACTTTTTAGAGAATACTTACATATATGCGGTCAACATTGCTAAAATTTACTATATATTATTATTTTTATTATTATTAGCACCGCGTCTTACTACCCGTTCGGGTTATACGCACTTACGCTAATGTGTAATGGTAGGGTGATTGTGGTATGAAATGTAGGACCTACAGTTTAACGTGGAATCCGAACCACGGTGGAGGCCTGGCATTCCCCACATTCACAATATGTCTTGTCAGAGGTGAAGGAAGGGTTTGGTAATCAGATAAATCTGTGCCGGGACCTAGGATTGAACCCCGGCCACCAACACAGAAGTCCGACACCTTACCCCTAGACCACCAGGCCACCAAAAGTAATTAATGTATGGGGCTTAAAATTAGTATAACCATACATTAATATGAGGTATACACAATGAAATATTTATAATATATTAATAATAATTTGTAATATATTAGCAGTTTAAAAGTAGGTGATTAAAATTACATAAGTTTAATGACATAAATCTTGTCCATTTTTATACCCCGGATAATTTAATCTCATTTTTGTAGTTTGTCGATATTTGGAACGAATTATGTTTTATTTTAACCTAAATCTGCTCGTTTATTTTATTATTTTGTCTGAATTGAGCATTGCAAATATAAATTTGAAATGTGTGGTAGGCCATGTAAGACGTGACTAAATGTTGCAGACGAATGTGAGAAACATTAAGAGTTTTAATAATAAAATAGCATTAATGACTCGTTGTATGGATGTTGTTGAAGAGAAGGGAGTATGCAAGGATAGGGAAGTTTGGAGAAACTTAGTGAAGATGGATTAAGTATGAAGTTGTTTCTTGAGATGTGTGCACAGTTAATTTCCTACCCCTTAAGGGACCCACGTGATCAGGTACATTAGCCCCATGGCTTCTTTGGTGCTGACTGATGGATTTTAAAAGTTACCAGACCAAATTATATATCCCTACGCCACACCATATGATCTGCAAAAACATGTGTTTAGCATCTGTCACTTTTGACAGTCAAAATTTAGGTATATACCTAAATTTTTACTGTCAGCTGTCAGTCAGCACCAAAGAAGCCATGGAGCTACTGTATGTATATGTATTTCATGACATTTTTTTTGTTTTGACTGTACCGATTTTATAGACAGCACATACTAGCAGAACATAATATGTCAGGCCAACCCAGAAGGTCATATAATCCCAACTCATGACACCCAGGTAAATGGTACGCCTGATCGGTGCAATTATCTATAAGGCTGGACATAAACACACCCCTTGCAAAGGACCAAAGCGTGACGCTCAAGTTAATCGTCTGCTTGAGTGTGTGGGGACATATTTAACGGTTTCTTTTAATGTTCTTGTGCGAAAACATGGTCTCTGGTGAAATAAAGGTGTTGTTTGAAAATAGTGAAGTATTAAACCACACTTGGCTGAAGAAACATCTACATTAAAGGATATACAATTCAGTTTTACATGTAATATTGTAAAAATACGAAAAACATCTTCAATATATTTAATTATTCAGCTATTTCATAACGTTTAACAATTTATTTTCCTCTAATCTGAAACAAATTTTAAACTAAATTAAAAGTATTTTCTCTTCGTTTTGGATATTATTGATTATGTGTAATATAGTGCATACATTAATACCTTTTAATACAGGCATCGTATTTAATTGGAAAAGAGAAAATACTTTGTCATTTTTTTATACATACAATACATTATTTTATGATTATGTTATCGTATTTCGAAGTATTTAAATGAATAAAATATTTGTATCCACTGCGTGGGTGCGCCATTGTAAATGGCTTGTATCCGTCACGTTCAATCATATGGTTTAAATTCGTCGGTCGCCATTTTGAAGCTATATTAGATAGACCTTTTCTGAAAGTGATGAGAATAATAGTTTGTTTTAAGTGGAATAGAACGATAAATAAGCTTATTGTGCCCGACTTCAAATAAATATAAATAATATTGCCCTAAATTACTGGGTAAACTATCAAGTTCATTAATTATCATAAGTTTTCATTGCAGTTATCAGGTGACCTGGTGGTCTAGGGGTTAAGTCAGACTTCTGTCCTGGTGGCCAGGGTTCAATCCTCGGCCCCGGCACAGATTTATCTGATTTCCAAACCCTTCCTTCACCTCTGATAAGACATCTTGTGAATGTGAGGAATGCCAGGCCTCCACCGTGGTTCGGATTCCACGTTAAACTGTAGGTCCTTCATTTCATCTCACAATCACCCTACCATTACACATTAGCGTAAGTGCGTGTAACCAGAACGGTTAGTAAGATGCGGTGCTAATAATAATAATAATAATAATAATAACAACAACAACAACAACATTGAAGTTATCCAAAGTGACATGTGTCAGCTGTTGGCGTAGGGATATATTAGGGAGTATTTTTATTAACTTTTTGAGCTGTCGTGGATGTATTATACTTGCTATCCTTTATGATCTTGTAGGGACCCTATTAGAACCGAGATGACCGGAAGTGATAGCGAGATTATTCCCCTTTCTTCCAGCGCCCACTGTTGTTAACCCCGATTTGTTTACACAATGTGACAATGTCAACTGAAGGGCGCGCTGGTGACTTGAGCTTGGACGCGATTCGATACGTTCTACAAGGTTATGTTGCCCTGATACATTTTCACACGCGATGCATGAAGAAGCACTTCCCTCCCCTCTCCCCTCAACAACCACTTTCGTCCTGGCCTATCGGGCTGAAAAAGAAGACCTCTAAAAACACAGCGGATGAAGGAATGGCCATTATGTGATGTTGTGTGGTGTCAGTTGATCACACAAGATGGCGCGTGGTGGCGATTACGCAACGCACTGAATATCTATCGTCCGCCACAACCAAGTATAAAACTATGTACACATTGGACGATTATTGACCGACGCGAGTCGCTTGACAAATTTCTCGATCGAGTCAGACCGCCGACTTTTTCCCAAGACATAAGTCTCCACCGATTGTGCCTGACCATATAGAACAGCAACATCCACTGCCCGACATCTACTTAAGTTCCTCTAGTGATTGCAATTGTGATGCATCCCTTAACCACTGCCGGCATCGCAGCCGCTTTTATTGCAACTTAAAAAAAACGCGCCATTGCTCGCAATGCATCCACCTTTTTGTTCCTGTCGCGATACTCTTTGGAATTAACTTGCCACAGAGCAGGGGCTGAATGGAGCAGTTCTATCAAACGTAGAAGATTTTCTTACGTCCACATTATTCTATGAATAAAATAATCAAAACATACGTGGCAATTGAGTATTATATAGCATGTAACCCACCTTGGTCGGGTAGTTGGCTAACGCGCTAGTTTCGTGTTGAGCTCTACTGCTGAGGAGGGGAGATCGAGGTTGGAATCTCGGTCGGGTGAACTGGGGGGGGGTTCCCTAAATGGTTTTCCACTCTCCCTCCACGCAAATGCTGGTTCACTTCCTCTAATTCAACCTTCCCAATTCCTAATCCATTAGCGTAATTAGTACTTAAAGCGTATAACCCAAACGGGTAGTAAGACGCGGTGCTAATATCATTATTATAGCATGTAACCCACCTCGGTCGCGTAGTTGGCTAACGCGCTAGTTTCGTGTTGAGCTCTACTGCTGAGGACGGGGAGATCGAGGTTGGAATCTCGGTCGGGTGAACTGGGGGGTGGTTTTCCCTAAATGGTTTTCCACTCTCCCTCCACGCAAATGCTGGTTCACTTCCTCTAATTCAACCTTCCCAATTCCTAATCCATTAGCGTAATTAGTACTTAAAGCGTATAACCCGAACGGGTATTAAGACGCGGTGCTAATATTATTATTATAGCATGTACAAGATAACTTAAATTATCATTATTTTTGACTCAATTTAATACCTGGCCGGAATCAGGTTGTAACCCTCAAAATATCAATAATATTTTTTTAGGTTTAAAATTAATGCAGATAGCTAGTTAAATATAAATATTTGTATATGTTTAACTATATTTAAATATAAATACTGTATTTAAAATATTTGTTGATTATATAAAAATATACTAAAACAAACAAGTCAAGCCGACTGACATCACTGCGTACTCATTGGCAATGTTTTCCACTCCGGATGGAGGACTCGAAGACTGCAACATTCTTTTGACATCCGCCGCTCGACAGTTGGACGATTTTGACTCCACCCACTCGACGACAAATATCGTCGGCAACATCGTTCAGCGACTCGCG
Organism: Timema cristinae; assembly: GCA_039000515.1. Classification (NCBI taxonomy): domain Eukaryota; kingdom Metazoa; phylum Arthropoda; class Insecta; order Phasmatodea; family Timematidae; genus Timema; species Timema cristinae. The sequence goes on from JBCFYV010011135.1 coordinate 27,903,720, forward strand.
TCGGCCGATAATCGTCCAATGTGTACATAGCTTAACAGCAACATTATGTTCCCTTATTTTTGTTATTATTTGGGAGAGGCGTAATCCTTAAACCACGCAACGGCTTTGAGAAGGTGGTAGCTCTAATGTTTACTTTGTGTTACATGTGGAGAGATCTAATGTCGACAATGTGTTACATGGGAGAGCTCTAATGTATCTTTTGTGTTACATGGGGAAGATATAATGTCTACTTGGTGTCACATGTAGGGGGAGGGTCAAAAAAAGGTTAATAAAAAGCGTTATGTGGTTTACTCCAGCCGGAGAGATAAAGCAGCTGTGATGACGTCATGATCGGGAAAAGGATCTCTTGACGGGGATCCTACTCTAGCTTCAAGCCGGAATATTAGCTCTCGTAATTGACCTTGGTTTTCAGAAGGTCCTTTATTATTATTACCTTGTTTTTAAAAAGTCGGACTAAGAATAGTCGGCGAACCAAGGTCTGCCGGGGATATACCCTCTCCCCCCCCCCCCTCTCCACAAGCTACTCACCTCATGGTCACCGGGGGGCTGCGCCTCGTTCCACCTCACCTGAGCAAGGGCGCCGCCACGAGAATAGACAGGGAAGATAGATATACACCCCGGAGAAGAAAGGTGGTGCCAGGCAGGTATTCTAGGAGCAGCTACCGACAGACAGATAGGAGCAGCTACCGAAGACAGATAGGAGCAGATACCGACAGTCAGATAGGAGCAGCTACCGACAGACAGATAGGAGCAGCTACCGACAGACAGATAGGAGCAGCTACCGACAGACAGATAGGAGCAGATACCGACAGTCAGATAGGAGCAGCTACCGACAGTCAGATAGGAGCAGCTACCGACAGACAGATAGGAGCAGATACCGACAGTCAGATAGGAGCAGCTACCGACAGCAGATAGGAGCAGCTACCGACAGCAGATAGGAGCAGATACCGACAGACAGATAGGAGCAGTACCGACAGACAGATAGGAGCAGCTACCGACAGACAGATAGGAGCAGATACCGACAGACAGATAGGAGCAGCTACCGACAGACAGATAGGAGCAGCTACCGACAGACAGATAGGAGCAGCTACCGACAGACAGATAGGAGCAGATACCGACAGACAGATAGGAGCAGCTACCGACAGACAGATAGGAGCAGATACCGACAGACAGATAGGAGCAGATACAGACAGACAGATAGGAGCAGATACAGACAGACAGATAGGAGCAGATACCGACAGACAGATAGGAGCAGATACCGACAGACAGATAGGAGCAGCTACCGACAGACAGATAGGAGCAGATACCGACAGACAGATCAGGAGCAGCTACCGACAGTCAGATAGGAGCAGCTACCGACAGTCAGATAGGAGCAGATACCGACAGTCAGATAGGAGCAGCTACCGACAGTCAGATAGGAGCAGATACCGACAGACAGATAGGAGCAGCTACCGACAGACAGATAGGAGCAGATACCGACAGACAGATAGGAGCAGCTACCGACAGACAGATAGGAGCAGATACCGACAGACAGAAGGAGCAGCTACCGACAGTCAGATAGGAGCAGCTACCGACAGACAGATAGGAGCAGCTACCGACAGTCAGATAGGAGCAGCTACCGACAGCAGATAAGAGCAGCTACGACAGACAGATAGGAGCAGATACCGACAGCAGATAGGAGCAGATGACTCGACAGACAGATAGGAGCAGATACCGACGAGACAGATGACAGATAACCAATGACAGTCAGATAGGAGCAGATACCGACAGTCAGATAGGAGCAGATACCGACAGTCAGATAGGAGCAGATACCGACAGTCAGATAGGAGCAGATACCGACAGTCAGATAGGAGCAGATACCGACAGACAGATAGGAGCAGATACCGACAGACAGATAGGAGCAGATACCGACAGTCAGATAGGAGCAGATACCGACAGTCAGATAGGAGCAGATACCGACAGTCAGATAGGAGCAGATACCGACAGTCAGATAGGAGCAGATACCGACAGGCAGATAGGAGCAGCTACCGACAGTCAGATAGGAGCAGATACCGACAGTCAGATAGGAGCAGATACCGACAGTCAGATAGGAGCAGATACCGACAGTCAGATAGGAGCAGATACCGACAGACAGATAGGAGCAGATACCGACAGACAGATAGGAGCAGATACCGACAGTCAGATAGGAGCAGATACCGACAGTCAGATAGGAGCAGATACCGACAGTCAGATAGGAGCAGATACCGACAGTCAGATAGGAGCAGATACCGACAGGCAGGTATATTCCGTTCACGATAGGTTTTTATCTGGATGACAGTTCGAAAATCTTATGTTTAGGTTTTGGGTTGCCAACACTTGTAAGAGATCACAGTTTTGTTATAAACGTTAAACTTTTTAATTACCTGATATATTTTACGTTTAAAATAACGTAAACTTAAGTTTTCTCATACTATTTCATTTTTTTAAATAATTTCTTTTTATCCAACTCTAAACAGTATTTTAAACATAATTAAAAGTACTTGTTCGTTTTGGAACGTTATACTTATTATTATTATTAGCACCGCGTCTTACTACCCGTTCGGGTTATACGCACTTACGCTAATGTGTAATGGTAGGGTGATTGTGAGATGAAATGGAGGACCTACAGTTTAACGTGGAATCCGAACCACGGTGGAGGCCATTTTAAAGATATGTTCGTTAGAAGTTTTTGTGAAAGTGGTGTTAATATTTTTTTAAGGGTAATAAAACTATAAATAAACTTTGTGTCCGAACTCAAATAAATATATATAAATAATATTGGCCTAAATCTGTTTTCATTACAGTCATCCAAAGTGATAGATATCAGCTGTTGGCGTAGTGATATATTAGGGATTACTTCTAGTAACATTAGTAGCTGTCATCAAGGTAAACTTAGCTCGGGAATTACTTATATTTTAGAAGAAGCAGCTACCAACAGTAGAGCAGTTAGCAATGGGCATGTAGAAAAAGCTAAAAATGATCAACATAAAATGTAAAAAAAAATTAGATGTATTTATAAAGTCATTTTAACTAAAAATTAAATGATGAATTATTTAGGAAATCGAAGTTACTTTATTGGTACATTTTGCACGAGTTAAAGTATCAATAAGGCATGTCAAAAGCACAAGTAACATGGCATACTGAATGTTACGTGTAAATTTAAATGTCAAGACTGTATACACAATAAATATTGTTAAAAAGTTATAATAATACAATATTATACAGGTAAAAGTCAAGGAATAGAAAGAATAGCTAATAATGAGATATAAAGTTTTTATAGTTAGGATATATTTTCTTAATTTTATGTGGAACGATGTGTGATTTCAAAGTTTTATTTTGATATGTAATATTTTGCTTCTTGTTGTCAAAGTTGGCTGAAGATTTTTATTTAGAAAGTTATTTTAAATTCTTAAAATATTTAATCTTTTGTTTATTCAAATTTCTACTGTTTATTGTATGCTAAAATTGTTTTTTATTCAAATTTCTATATCTGCGAGTTTTTAAAAAAAAAGACGTAACACTCACTAATCAATATTTTATTAACTTTAATCTATTTTTTTGCAAAATCTTTAATCCTGCTTAGATGTGATCTAGGCAATGCTCTGTGCCAACAAAGTGACAGATAGTCTACATACAGGGGTAACCAAACTGAATGTCACGTGTCCATTTTTTTGTGACCTGTCGGTCTAAGGTGTAAGGTGTCAAGACTTCTGTGCTGCGGGTCCGGGGTTCAATCCTCGGTCCCGGCACAGATTTATCTGATTACCAAACCCTTCCTTCACCTCTGACAAGACGTGTATTAATCACAACTTGTGAATGTGGGGAATACCAGGCCGCCACCGTGGTTCGGATCCCACGTTAAACTGTAGGTCCTCCAATTCATCTCACAATCACCCTACTATTACACATTTTACATTATAATTTTATTAATTTTTTTTAAACAAATTTTAGTTTATTTAATATTTTCGTTAATCCAGACTCTCTTCCCCACACCTTAACCCGGATAATCCGGATAATCGAGGTTTGACTGAAATGAAATCCAATAAATGGGAAAGTTGAGGCGAGTCCCTTCAATATTTCGAGCTATGACGTCATACTTATTCACACTATGACGACGATTCAAAGAGAGAAATCGTTGTAACAAGGCTATTCCGCGACACGAAGGTAGGAAGGGTCGCCCACAGAAAGGGTATTAATATACCCCCCTCCCCTGCTCCGGGGGGGGGGGGGTCCAAGGTGAAGGTCAGACAGTTATCGACCCACGGCAGCCAGCTCCTGTCTGCTTGCAACCCTTTCAGGGCCCGGCGAGTATACTGTGTGTCAACTTGGTACTAGCAGCTAGGGCTGGGGTGTAGTATTACACATACTGTCCTAAGTTAAGTTAGTTTGTAAGTCCTGTTATACAATCAGTAAATATCTAGGAGTTAGGCCTGGGTGTGTAGTATTAGACGTAGTGTCCCAGTTTAAGTTAGTTTGTAAGTCATGCTATCCAATCAGTAAATATATAAGAGCTAGGGTTGGGTGTGTAGTATTAGACGTGCTGTCCTAGGTTAAGTTAGTTTGTAAGTCATGCCATCCAATCAGTAAATATCTAAGAGCTAGGGTTGGGTGTGTAGTATTAGACGTGCTGTCCTAAGTTAAGTTAGTTTGTAAGTCATGCTATCCAATCAGTAAATATCTAGGAGCTAGGGTTGGGTGTGTAGTATTAGACGTACTGTCATAGGTTAAGTTAGTTTGTAAGTCCTGTTATACAATCAGTAAATATCTAGAATCTAGGGCTGGGGTGTAGTATTGGACGTACTGAACTAATTTAAGTTAGTCTGAAGTCTAGTTATCCAATTAATAAATATCTAAGAGCTAGGTCTGTGTGTGTAGCATTGCATTATTTTTAGATAATCTTTGGATTGTGCCACGTTTAGAAAGCGCACGTTAAATAACCCAATTAAAATATATATAAAAAAACAAACTTTTAATAGCGATGGCCTGAGGCCAATAGTGGAAGTATTATAGGGTATTTTCGTATTTTACCCCTTGAATACAGAAATATCTCTTGCAACTCATGCAAAGCGTATGAGCAAACCGCCCAGGAAAGACAGGTAACTAACTGGTGTCTATTTACAAACTCTGTTGCAATATTTCTATATTTCAAGACGGCTTTGTCTGTCTTTAGTATTATTATATTATTATTATTATTATTATTATTATTATTATCACCGCGTCTTACTACCCGTTCGGGTTATACGCACTTACGCTAATGTGTAATGGTAGGGTGATTGTGAGATGAAATGGAGGACCTACAGTTTAACGTGGAATCCGAACCACGGTGGAGGCCTGGCATTCCTCACATTCACAAGATATCTTGTCAGAGGTGAAGGTCTTTATTTTTAATTTTCTCCTTTCTCACATAAGATAAAAGGTTTTTTTTTAACACAACGTCTTAGGGTTCGACCAGACTGACAAGCGTGCGAGCGAGCGCGTAATTAGCAGACCCTAGTTCATTAGAGATGTCTCTGTCAAAGACACTTGGTACATCTCTGCTCCTCGAAAATTCTTACAGAAAATATTGTGTATTTATAAAAAAGAAAAAAGTAGGAGTGCATCCAATTAATAAATCGAGAAATGTGTATGGTACTGTACTAAAGTGTTTTAAAATCAGATTAGCCGCACCAGTGGCGGAATGGTGCGTTGCACTCGATAGCTTTTGACTAGGAGGCAAAGGTTCGAATCTTGGCTCAGTGAACTGAAGGTGATTTTTAAAACTTATTTATTGTTGTGGTTTTTTTCATACTCTCTCCAAACTAATGGTGTATCTTATTTGTAAAGGCCTACTTTGATTATAATATCGAAGTATTTTAACATGTCGGGTTTACATATATACATTCTATTATTTATGGTCTTACCAATTAAATTAGGCCATTAATAGCAAGTGTGTTAAACCTATCACTGATAGAAAAAAAGTCGGTGACCTGGTGGTCTAGGGGGTAAGGTGTCAAACTTCTATACTGGCGGCCGGGGTTCAATCCTCGGTCCCGGCAAAGATTTATCTGAGTACCAAACCCTTCCTTCACCTCTGACAAGACATCTTGTGAATGTGGGGAATGCCAGGCCTCCACCGTAGTTCGGATCCCACGTTAAACTGTAGGTCCTCCATTTCATCTCACAATCACCCTATCAATACACATTAGCATAAGTGCGTTATAACCCGAATGGGTAGTAATACGCGGTGCTAATAATAATAATAATAATAATAATGATAGAAAAAAGTCAAATATCATGTCAAAATAAGAAGTTTCCCTAGCACTCAATGAACCAACATACAATAATATTGCCTGGCGCCTGTAAACTAGACTGTTCCGGCTCGAGCGCGAGCGCTTGAAAAATAGAACCAGTTCTATCTTTCAAGTGCGCTCGCTCGCTCCAGTGTGGCCGTACCCTTACTACCAGTTGGGGTTATACATTTATGTACCAACTACGCTAATGGTTTTAGGGATCAGAAAGGTTATATTTAGAGGAACTGTACCCTAATTTGCGTGGAGGGCGAGTGTAAAACTCTTGCGAAAAAAACAACAACTAAAGTACACCTGTTCGAGATTCGAACCTCGATCTCCTCGTCATAGGCAGTCTAGTCTACTGCGAGAGTAGCGCTTTTGACCACGCGTCCAACGAAGCGGATATTTATTTGTTCACGTGCGTAGAAAACTTTTTTTAATCTAGTGTACAAATGTTAAGGTTGGCAAAATGAGGAGACCTACCCCCTCCTTGGTCGTCTACTGCGTCGTCATCACCCCCCCCTCCCGCAGGGTCCTTATAAAGGTCAAGGTCAAGTAGAATACGGGGGGAAAAAGGTCACCCCTCCCAAACTCCATCGATGACGCGTTTCCCGGATCGAATCCGTCCAGAGGTCAAGTGGAAAACAAACTACGAAAAGGTAGTGGTGTTGGGGGGGGGGGGGGGAAGGAGAAAAGGTAGGGGTGCTGGGGGGGAAGAGGTTGGAGGGGTGCATGTCCTCCAATCACAGTTTTAAAAATAACTTTGAGCTAGTTCGCGTGCAGATGTTTATCGGAACTATCAGCACATAATGATACGAATCCGTTGAAATTAGGTGTTCTTTAAAAATAGTTATTAGCTTCTGACGAAACGCAAAGACCTAACTGTATGGAAATGACAAAGGTGGCCGCCAGATTTTGTATCTCAAGAGCTTTTTTTTTTAATAAAAATATTAATACATGTATTCACTAATAATATTCATTTATATACATTCAATTAGGTTTCGATTAAAATTTTATGTTTTTGTAATTTTATAACTTTTTTATTTTGTATTTCACCTGTTTAGTACAACAAAATTTAAATTAATTCTGCCACCGTGTTTATATGAAATTATTTCCCGCCATTAATTTACGCCTCTACTTTAATAAAATTGCCATCAATCTAAAATTTCATTAAAAAATTAATATTCCTGTGATAAAAAAATCTTACAAATATTACATAAGACACATAATTGGGCTTCAAAATAGCAAAAATGTCCTTACGTTATACTTGAACGCTCCCAAATTTTACGAGTATTTTTTAGTATTATTATTATAATTATAAGCACCGCGTCTTACTACTCGTTCGTGTTATACGCACTTATGCTAATGTGTAATGGTAGGGTGATTGTGAGATGAAATGGAGGACCTACAGTTTAACGTGGGATCCGAACCACGGTGGAGGCCTGACATTCCACACATTCACAAGTTGTGATTAATACACGTCTTGTCAGAGGTGAAGGAAGGGTTTGGTAATCAGATAAATCTGTGCCGGGACCGAGAATTGAACCCCGGACCACCAGAACAAAAGTCTGACACCTTACCCTAGACCGCCAGGTCACCCCTTTCGATATTACTTTATTATATACATATACAGGGTATTTTCATGATGATAAGTCAAAATTTGAGGGATAATATTGGAGGACAATAGAAGCAAAATGAATTTTTCTCCCTGTGGGTGTCATCTTAAAAAGTCTTGTCTACGAGACACCTCTCGCTATTTGATGAAAAGACCTGCTGGCACGAATCCTTGCTGTCTGTGATGTCATCAGAGGGTCGCTTGGGATCTCTTTTTTTTTACAGCGGATGTGACAGAACCTCCTGTGACGCTGTCATGCTCGATTCGATGCTGAGGGGACGTCATTTCGAACATCTCTTTTAAAAAATGCGTATTTTATCCTGGTATGGACATTGTCATCGTCGGTGCTATATGATGTGTTGACTAAAAAACTATACAATCCCAATCCACTTACCCGCGTTTTTCACCTATAACTTTTTACTGTAACATTTCCGGGCAAGCATTCCATATATCATTTTGTTTCAATATTGTCCTACAACATTAGCCATCAAATTTTGAGTTATCCTCACGAAAACACCCTGTGATATATATATATATAAATTAAAATAACAAAATAATACCTAGATTACATTAAGCAGACCACGCTGCAAAAAGGAAAACAATTGTGTACCCGCTTCTATGACATGAACTAACGCGCTACTCTTAGTAGTAAACTAGACGGCCGAAAACTGGGAGATCAAGGTTAGAATCTTGGTCGTATTTATTGAGGGTGACTTTTTCCAAAATGGTTATCCACTCTCCCTCCACACAAATGCGGGTGAACCTCCTCTAAATCAAATCTTTCTCGTCCTAACACATTAGTGTATTTAACCAGAACGGATAGTGAGGCACGATGACCGTTGAGCTGGAAATAGACTAAGGCACTAATGGTGGGAAAACAAGGAACTATCCTGAGGAATTACGTAATAATAGTCTCGGAAAAACGTTATCGAAAAACAAAAGCTTTCCCGTTGATAGCGCTGTATTCAAATCACATGATAAAACACGCATTATAGGATACTTTCCTTTATCGATACATTTAAACCATGAGGTGGGAACTCTCATAGGACTAGCTGATCCCGTAAAGTAGTTTGGGGCACTATCGCTAGGAGCAGCTTGAAATGACTTCAAAGACGAATGCGCATGCGTGGAGGTGAAGTCAATAGAAGAGGAAGTGTTAAAGTCTATGTAAAATTCGCCATTTATGTTTTGCTAGCAAGTTGAATTTTATTTTAAAAGAAGGGGTTTAGTTACATTTGATTGAATTTTATATAAGAATTGATTAATTAATTAACATTCCGCAATAAAAAAAAGTGCGTTGTGTTCCAAATGTAACGTCCCACTTAGAATCTTTTAGTTCGTGGCACAAACGCCACGAGCGCTAGCGATGTGGTTCTATTCACCAACAAGAGTGGAGTTTCTATAATTATTATATCTTTTCTAAGATTCAATCATATACCAAATCTCTATCTGGTGTTAGCCCAGACAGTGTCGGTGACAGTAGGTGGTGAACTGAGGTGGAGAGGGCATCCATTAAGCCACCCATTCACCACCAACCACAACAACGCTACCCCAGCTCTTGACAGGAGGGTTGTTTTACCTGGGGGGGGGGGTGAGAGGGAAGTGACAGCAGCACGATACATTGGCCTTCAGTCCTCCCTCCCTCAACCCTATTGTCACTTGACGAAGCTCGTCTGTAGCTCCTTTGTCTATCGATCACCGATCCTGGAACTGGGAGGATTGACCCAGGTCAGGCAATGCAGCTATAGCCTCCATCTGAAGCGCTCAGCCACACTCTTGGTGTAAAAACCTGGTGAGGAGTTCGGGGTGAGGCTAGTTGCCGCATTGCTTGCCTCCAACTCATCCGGATGTATTTCATATCCTCTTTCTTCGAATATGAATCTTTCAGATAAGGTTCTTCCTATGAACATTGGACTGTAGTAACTAACTGCCAGATAAGGTTCTTCCTATGAACATTGGACTGTAGTAGCTAACTGCCAGATAAGGTTCTTCCTATGAACATTGGACTGTAGTAGCTTTTCTAGCTGTCAGATAAGGTTCTTCCTATGAACATTGGACTGTAGTACCTTTTCTAGCTGTCAGATAAGGTTCTTCCTATGAGCATTGGACTGTAGTAACTTTTCTGGCTGTCAATAAGGTTCTTCCTATGAACATTGGACTGTAGTAACTTTTCTGTCAATTAAGGTTATTCCCATAAAAGTTGGACTGTATTATGTATATGACAGCTCCGAGTATGAAAACTATCGTGTCTTTGCGCCGGGAGATAGAATTCCAGTCAAGTTGTTGAACCTGGCTGTTTGGAGGGTGGTATCCACGCTTTACAAGGGCAGGCGCGTGTATACTCCATTCACGGTAGGAATTACTCTCTGAAAGGTTTTTTTTTCCTACCAATATCCTACTATTTAATAGATTTCTGGTAGGGAAAAAGGCCTTTCAAAGAACAATTCCTACGCTGAACAGACTCCTAGATGTCGAGACAGGTGTTTGTTTAAACCCGAACCAAACGCGTAAACTTGATCACAAAACAGTTTAATAACTATCTGGCCTGCATTCGTCATTTTTATTAAAAGACAATTCCTAAACTTAGATTTTAGTTGTATGAATCTGAAACCAGAAAAATCCATGCAGAGTATATATATTCCTATTCTAATATGAATCCAAAATTTAAAATACTTCTGTCCGAACACTTTTTTTTTAAATATAAATAGTTTGATAGGATTTCAAACATTTAAATTTATATAAATCGGCTGAGTAGAGTTCTGGGAATGGTTGTTAAAAATGAAGGCTCAAATTTTAAATACAGTAAGGAGTCCTATTTATTTTCTCTAGCTCTATCCAATCCACCTTACATCACCCTATCCCTATATTGATCTAATTCTATCCAATCCACCTTACATCACCCTATCCCTATATTGATCTAATTCTATCCAATCCACCTTACATCACCCTATCCCTATATTGATCTAATTCTACCCAGTCCACCTTACATCACCCTATCCCTATATTGATCTAATTCTATCCAGTCCACCTTACATCACCCTATCCCTATATTGATCTAATTCTATCCAGTCCACCTTACATCACCCTATCCCTATATTGATCTAATTCTATCCAGTCCACCTTACATCACCCTATCCCTATATTGATCTAATTCTATCCAGTCCACCTTACATCACCCTATCCCTATATTGATCTAATTCTATCCAGTCCACCTCACATCACCCTATCCCTATATTGATCTAATTCTATCCAGTCCACCTCACATCACCCTATCCCTATATTGATCTAATTCTATCCAGTCCACCTCACGTCACCCTATCCCTATATTGATCTAATTCTATCCAGTCCACCTTACATCACCCTATCCCTATATTGATCTAATTCTATCCAGTCCACCTTACATCACCCTATCCCTATATTGATCTAATTCTATCCAGTCCACCTTACATCACCCTATCCCTATATTGATCTAATTCTATCCAGTCCACCTTACATCACCCTATCCCTATATTGATCTAATTCTATCCAGTCCACCTCACGTCACCCTATCCGTATATTGATCTAATTCTATCCAGTCCACCTCACGTCACCCTATCCCTATATTGATCTAATTCTATCCAGTCCACCTCACGTCACCCTATCCCTATATTGATCTAATTCTATCCAGTCCACCTCACGTCACCCTATCCCTATATTGATCTAATTCTATCCAGCCCACCTCACGCCAACCTATCCCTATCTTGAGCTAGTTCTGTCCAGTCCACCTCATAACACCCTATACCTATCCTGAGCTAGTTATATCCAGCCCACCTCACGCCAACCTATCCCTATCCTGAGCTAGTTATATCCAGCCCACCTCACGCCAACCTATCCCTATCTTGATCTTGTTTTATCCAGTATATCTCATTACAACTTATTTGCATCTAGGTCTTCCCAATGATCTATTCCCATTGAGTTTACAAGTTAGTATCCTGATCACGATTCTAGATTCTCTCATTGACGCTCCATGACCTGCGCAACATAATCTAGTAATTTTTCTATCTGCCATTTAAGGTTCTTCTCACGAACATTGGACTGTAGTAACTTTTCTAGCTGTCAGATAAGGTTCTTCCTATGAACATTGGACTGTAGTAACTGTTCTAGCTGTCAGATAAGGTTCTTCCTATGAACAATGGACTGTAGTAACTGTTCTAGCTGTGAGTTAAGGTTCTTCCTATGAACATTGGACTGTAGTAACGTTTCTAGCTGTCAGATAAGGTTCTTCCTATGAACATTGGACTGTAGTAACTGTTCTAGCTGTCAGATAAGGCTCCTCTTGTAAGAATTGAATTATACCTCTAACAGTATGAAACACAAAACAACACACACACTATTATATCAGGAAGGAAATATTGTCTTCTTACGACAGTTCCACTATAATTTCCAAGGGTACGTTTTCGCAAACCTGACCTCGTTTCCTCTTTTTTCTACCACTAATGAAAATTATGTCAAACTAATCCCTGATACGTCTCCCCTAGTGATTAGATAACAACCAGGGTTTGGTTGCATGCTGAAAAAAAGAAAGAAGAGAGACTTCGAAGGCCACACATCATCGTCCATAAACCAATGGATGAGTTGCGTAATTCACTCTGTCACGCGGTGGATAAAAGTTCAAGGCTAAGCCACGTCCTGATTTAGTTTACCGGGAAATAATGGCGGAAAACTGTTTTATCGGAAACAAATCCTTGTGGTGTGATTATAATCCTGAACCTTCTAGGAACAATACTACCAACTTTCTCATTATGTTTAATCCTTGTGGTGTGATTATAATCCTGAGCCTTCTAGGAACAATAATACAAACTTTCTCATTTCTTATATCCTTGTGGTGTGATTATAATCCTGAGCCTTCTAGGAACAATAATACAAACTCTCATTTCGTATAATCCTTGTGATGTGATTATAATCCTGAGCCTTCTAGGAACAATAATACAAACTTTCTCATTTCTTATAAGCAGAATCTTATACGACAACTAGAACAAATTAATATATATATATATATATTTTTTCATGTAGCCATACGTCAATGCGTATGATCCGCAGCGGTCTCTTTTGTTACTAAATATCAAAAACCATAATATAACATTAAAATTATATAAAATCATCTTTAGTACACAAAAGTCACCTTTAGTACATATAGAGTCACCTTTGACACGTAAAGAGTCACCTTTGACACGTAAAGAGTCACCTTTGACACGTAAAGAGTCACCTTTAAAACGTAAAGAGTCACCTTTTGTACATAAAGAGTCACCTTTTGTACATAAAGAGTCACCTTTAGTACATAAAGAGTCACCTTTAGTGCATAAAGAGTCACCTTTGACACGTAAAGAGTCACCTTTGAACACATGGAGCGGGCAAAGTTTGAAGTGAGAGAAGAAGACCGACCAAGCATCGAACCAGGAAGGAAAACCTCAACAATTATATCATCTTCTATCTCTTTCTAACCGTCCTTTAGTGAGTCAAGGTCAAACCGTCGCCAATATCTCCCCTCCTCTAAACCCCCCCCCCCCCCCACGTACCGACTAACTGCGATTGCGCGAAACTGATGAGTGTATGTGTGTATGTGCTTACGTAAGCGTTGAACTTGAAAAATTGAAGGGCGATGGAGGGATGGGGGGGGGGAAGAAGAGATGGATATATCTATATACTTATTGGCAGAAAAAAAAAGGCGAGGGGTGGAGGGGGGGAAGAAGCTGGCTGGCAGCCATTTTACCAGACCTAGACGGGACGCGGTAATACATACATACAAATCTTATTTAAAATAAAAAGATAAATTTACTATCTAGACAGCCAGAACAGTCACTAGATATACTTTAACGTATTCATACGTCAAGTCATGTGAACTGTCACTTTTTATGGATATCGATTTCTCAAAGCGTTGCTAGAATGGTTGCCACAACCACGAAACCAATAAACACGATAGTGTTTTTTTATTAAAACTTTTCTTTTTGTTCTTTCCACACGCTTCGGTGGCCACATGGTCTAAGACGCTACTGTCGCAGTAGAATAGACTGCCGATGACTGGGATATCAAAGGCTCGAATCTTGGGGGTGGGGGTTTCCATTCTCCTTACACGCAAATTCGGGTACATTTTCTCTAAATATAACCTTCCTAATCCCTAAAACCATTAGCGTAGTTGGTACACAAGTGCGTATAACCCGAACGGGTAGTAAGACGCGGTGTTATATATATTTTACTAACATTCAAGGTTCTAGAAAGATTACTGGACCCCACTTGTAACTGGACCCCCCCTGAAATTTATCGGACGCCCCCTCATTCAGGGGGTCCACAAATACATATAAAAACCTAAGGTTTAAGGTTTTTTTACTCCAGTTTTAATTATATATGTCATCAACCAAATATTAGTTAATTAATATTTTAATATTCACCTTCAAGACACACCTTGTCAAACTTACGTTTGTAAAATTAGCTGTGTCGGACCCGCCTCGGTTGCGTAGTTGTCTAACGCGCTTGTCGTGTTGAGCTCGACTGCTGAGGACGGGGAGATCGAGGTTCGAATCTCGGTCGGGTAAACTGGGGTGGTTTTTCCTAAATGGTTTTCCACTCTCCCTCCACGCAAATGCAGGTTCACTTCCTCTAATTCAACCGTCCCAATTCCTAATCCATTAGCGTAATTAGTACTTAAATGTATAACCCGAACGGGTAGTAAAACGCGATGCTAAAATATAAAAAGCTCTCAACATTTCAAATACCGCACTACTTGTCTAACACATTCATATGGTATTGAAAAAAACAAAGGTCGTTTCTTGGAATGAGCCGAGTAAGTGGGTTGTCACCTGTGAAAATGTCGGGAAAATTGCGCCCGGGAAAACTGTGCCTTCCCAGGAAAAAAGGGAGGAAAACCGTACCCTCACATGAATCATCCCTCACTAATATGTGGATAAAGTGCCCCCACACGACCTTGTCTCTGTCTCACCTTAAATAATTTTAACAAGGTCATGTGGGGGCACTTTGCCCACTTTCCTCGTGACCTTAACATTTTCACCGGCGTAGATCAGTTCTTGGCATCCTTTTGTTTAGGAGGGTGGGAGGATTTCAAACCGACTCATCGCACATCATGAGGTCTTGAGGTCAATGTACATCGATTAATCGCACCTGTATCTTTGCCTGTAGGTTAGGTTAGGTTAGGTTAGGTTAGGTTACACCTAATTTCATTGCTGAGGGAACTGCATGGTTACTATTGAGCAACAGCGTTGTCATTATTTTGTTTTCCGTGATCTGTCTTCCTTCGAATGTATATCAATTTGGCAATGCTGGGCTGACCACCCCATTCCACATTGTTTACAATGAGGGATTTCCAAGTAAACCCTCCCCCTCACACACATTCCAACATCAGAAAGCTAGAAAATTTGGCAACCGGTAACAGAGAGAGAGAGCGAAGATAAATCTTTTCTCCATAAGACATGCAGTTCCCTCAGCTCTGAGGTTAGGTTAGGTTAGGTTAGGTTAGGTTAGGTTAGGTTAGGTTAGGTCAGGTTACACCTAATTTCATTGCTGAGGGAACTGCATGCTTACTATTGAGCAACAGCGTTGTCATTATTTTGTTTTCCGTGATCTGTCTTCCTTCGAATGTATATCAATTTGGCCATGCTGGGCTGACCACCCCATTCCACATTGTTTACAATGAGGGATTTCCAAGTAAACCCTCCCCCCTCACACACATTTTAACAACAGAAAGCTAAAAAATTTGGCAACCGGTAACAGAGAGAGAGAGCGAAGATAAATCTTTTCTCCATAAGACATGCAGTTCCCTCAGCTATGAGGTTAGGTTAGGTTAGGTTAGGTTAGGTTAGGTCAGGTTACACCTAATTTCATTGCTGAGGGAACTGCATGCTTACTATTGAGCAACAGCGTTGTCATTATTTTGTTTTCCGTGATCTGTCTTCCTTCGAATGTATATCCATTTGGCAATGCTGGGCTGATCACCCCATTCCACATTGTTTACAATGAGTGATTTCCAAGTAAACCCTCCCCCTCACACACATTCCAACAACAGAAAGCTAGAAAATTTGGCAACCGGTAACAGAGAGAGAGAGCGAAGATAAATCTTTTCTCCATAAGACATGCAGTTCCCTCAGATATGAGGTTAGGTTAGGTTAGGTTAGGTTAGGTTAGGTCAGGTTACACCTAATTTCAATGCTGAGGGAACTGCATGCTTACTATTGAGCAACAGCGTTGTCATTATTTTGTTTTCCGTGATCTGTCTTCCTTCGAATGTATATCAATTTGGCAATGCTGGGCTGACCACCCCATTCCACATTGTTTACAATTAGGGATTTCCAAGTAAACCCTCCCCCCTCACACACATTTCAACAACAGAAAGCTAGAAAATTTGGCAACAGGTAACAGAGAGAGAGAGCGAAGATAAATCTTTTCTCCATAAGACATGCAGTTCCCTCAGCTATGAGGTTAGGTTAGGTTAGGTTGGGTTAGGTTAGGTTAGGTTAGGTTAGGTTAGGTTAGGTTAGGTTAGGTTAGGTTAGGTCAGGTTACACCTAATTTCATTGCTGAGGGAACTGCATGCTTACTATTGAGCAACAGCGTTGTCATTATTTTGTTTTCCGTGATCTGTCTTCCTTCGATTGTATATCAATTTGGCAATGCTGGGCTGACCACCCCATTCCACATTGTTTACAATGAGGGATTTCCAAGTAAACCCTCCCCCCTCACACACATTCCAACAACATAAAGCTAGAAAATTTGGCAACCGGTAACAGAGAAAGAGCGAAGATAAATCTTTTCTCCATAAAACAGGCAGTTCCCTCAGCTATGAGGTTAGGTTAGGTTAGGTTAGGTTAGGTTAGGTTAGGTTAGGTCAGGTTACACCTAATTTCATTGCTGAGGGAACTGCATGCTTACTATTGAGCAACAACGTTGTCATTATTTTGTTTTCCGTGATCTGTCTTCCTTCGAATGTATATCAATTTGGCAATGCTGGGCTGACCACCCCATTCCACATTGTTTACAATGAGGGATTTCCAAGTAAACCCTCCCCCTCACACACATTCCAACAACAGAAAGCTAGAAAATTTGGCAACCGGTAACAGAGAGAGAGAGCGAAGATAAATCTTTTCTCCATAAGACATGCAGTTCCCTCAGCTATGAGGTTAGTTTAGGTTAGGTTAGGTTAGGTTAGGTTAGGTTAGGTTAGGTTAGGTCAGGTTACACCTAATTTCATTGCTGAGGAACTGCATGCTTACTATTGAGCAACAGCGTTGTCATTATTTTGTTTTCCGTGATCTGTCTTCCTTTGAATGTATATCAATTTGGCAATGCTGGGCTGACGTTGTTGTCAGTACTTGGTGCTTCTTCCTCCAACACAGTCGTAAAGTTACAGTAGTCTGAGTCTCGTGTTCCTAATAGCTAGCTCAAAAACATTGACTAAATAAACACTCATATTTTATAAGTACTCTGTGTAGAATAATATGTGTTATTGATCACGTTAAGATTTGGTGTGTATCTGTATGTGATGGTTGCGTGTTTTATATTTTTACCGTAAGGTTGTGAAACTGAACTTGTTGAGTAACTCAAGCGGCAATGCAGACTGCAGAAGCTACAGGTGTATCTTATAAGTTAGTAATCTCTATTAAACAAGAATTCAAAACTAAGGGAAAGTTATTGACACCAATCAAAAGAAATAACTCTACTCAAATGAAGCGTTTGGATAAATATGGGCTTAAAGAAAAACTGCATGACAGTGTCGTGATAAATTTTGAAGGAAAGCTCCTCTAGCTCTGAAGATGATGATAGTGATGCTGATCTAGGAGTGGTACCGTTACCTGATTAAGAACAAGTAAGAATGTAATTTATAGCATTTATTATAAAATGCATGTTGTAATATATTTGTTTGTATATTAATTATGACGAAAAAAGCTTTATATACATAAAATATTTTAAGCATAATTACGTAGGGAATAGAGAAACGTTAATAAACTTCAATCTTGAAAAAATTACGATTGTGGAAAGAGTTAATGTTTCTTGAAAAGGCTGTACACCGATAGGAAATGCTTTTGCCTGTCAATTGAACCCCCCAACCACCCCATGCCACATTGTTTACAATGAGGGATTTCCAAGTAAACCCTCCCCCCTCACACACATTCCAACAACAGAAAGCTAGAAAATTTGGCAACCGGTAACAGAAGAGAGCGAAGATAAATCTTTTCCCATAAGACAGTCAGTTCCCTCGCTATGAGGTTAGGTTAGGTTAGGTTAGGTTAGGTTAGGTTAGGTCAGTTACACTAATTTCATTGCTGAGGAACTGCATGCTTACTATTGAGCAAACAGCGTTGTCATTATTTTGTTTTCCGTGATCTGTCTTCCTTCGAATGTATATCAATTTGCAATGCTGGGCTGACCACCCATTACCACATTGTTTACAATGAGGATTTCCAAGTAAACCCTCCCCCTCACACACATTCCACATCAAAAGCTAGAAATTTGCAACCGTAACAGAGAGAGGAGACGAAGATAATCTTTTCTCCATAAGACATGCAGTTCCCTCAGCTATGAGGTTAGTTTAGTTAGGTTAGGTTAGGTTAGGTCAGGTTACACCTAATTTCATTGTTGAGGGAACTGCAATGCTTACATTGAGCAACAGCGTTGGTCATATATTTTTTACCGTGATCGTCTTCCTTCGAATGTATTCAATTGGCAATGCTGGTCTGACCACCCCATTCCACATGTTTACAATGAGGGATTCCAAGTAAACCCTCCCCCTCACACACATTCAACCACAGAAAGCTAGAAAATTTGGCAACCGTAAAAGAGAGAGCGAAGATAAATCTTTTTCTCCATAAGACAAGCAGTTCCCTCAGCTTATGAGTTAGGTTAGGTTAGGTTAGTTAGGTTAAATTGGGTTAGGTTAGTTAGGTTAGGTTACACTAATTTCATGCTGAGGGAACTGCATGCTTACTATTGAGCAACGCGTTGTCATTATTTTTGTTTTCCGTGATCTGTCTTCCTTCGAATGTATATCATTGCAATGCTGGCTGCCACCCATTCCACATTGTTTACAATGAGGATTTCCAAGAAAACCCTCCCCCATCACACACATTCCAACACAGAAAGCTAGAAAATTTGGCAACCGTAACAGAGAGAAGAGCGAAGATAAATCTTTTCTCCATAAGACATGCAGTTCCCTCAGCTATGAGGTTAGGTTAGGTTAGGTTAGGTTAGGTCAGTTACACCTAATTCATGTGAGGGAACTGCATGCTTACTATGACAACACGCGTTGTCATTATTTTTTTACCGTGATCTGTCTTTCCTTCGAATGTATATCATTTGGCAATGCTGGTCTGACCACCCCATTCCACATTGTTTACAATGAGGGATTTCCAAGTAAACCCCCCCCCCTCACACACATTCCAACAACAGAAAGCTAGAAATTTGCAACCGGTAACAGAGAGAGAGAGCGAAGATAAATCTTTTCTCCTAAGAACTGCAGTATTTCCTCAGCTTAGGTTAGGTTAAGTTAGGTTAGGTTAGGTTAGGTTAGGTTAGGTTAGGTTAGGTTAGGTTAGGTTAGGTTAGGTTAGGTTAGGTTAGGTTACACCTAATTTCATTGCTGAGGGAACTGCATGCTTACTATTGAGCAACAGCGTTGTCATTATTTTGTTTTCCGTGATCTGTCTTCCTTCGAATGTATATCAATTTGGCAATGCTGGGCTGACGTTGTTGTCAGTACTTGGTGCTTCTTCCTCCAACACAGTCGTAAAGTTACAGTAGTCTGAGTCTCGTGTTCCTAATAGCTAGCTCAAAAACATTGACTAAATAAACACTCATATTTTATAAGTACTCTGTGTAGAATAATATGTGTTATTGATCACGTTAAGATTTGGTGTGTTGTTGGTTGCGTGTTTTGTATTTTTACCGTAAGGTTGTGAAACTATAGTTGTACGTGCATATTAATATATTTATTTGAATAATAGTGTATTGTTAACAATTAAGATATAACAAACATTATGGAATCTCCGGCTTGTTACAAACAATTACATTCCAAGAGGAAAATATTAGGTAGTAAAGAAATGGCAATGGTGTTAAGAGTCGACAACTATTTTCGTTAAGACGGAACTTGTTGAGTAATTCAAGCGGCAATGCAGACTGCAGAAGCTACAGGTGTATCTTATAAGTTAGTAATCTCTATTAAACAAGAATTCAAAACTAAGGGAAAGTTATTGACACCAATCAAAAGAAATAACTCTACTCAAATGAAGCGTTTGGATAAATATGGGCTTATAGAAAAACTGCATGACAGTGTCGTGATAAATTTGAAGGACAGCTCCTCTAGCTCTGAAGATGATGATAGTGATGCTGATCTAGGAGTGGTACCGTTACCTGATTAAGAACAAGTAAGAATGTAATTTATAGCATTTATTATAAAATGCATGTTGTAATAATTTGTTTGTATATTAATTATGACGAAAAAAGCTTTATACATAAAATATTTTAAGCATAATTACGGAGGGAATAGAGAAACGTTAATAAACTTCAATCTTGAAAAAATTACGATTGTGGAAAGAGTTAATGTTTCTAGAAAAGGCTGTACACCGATAGGAAATGCTTTTGACTGTCAATTGAACCCCCCAACACCCCATGCCACATTGTTTACAATGAGGGATTTCCAAGTAAACCCTCCCCCCTCACACACATTCCAACCACAGAAAGCTAGAAAATTTGGCAACGGTAACAGAGAGAGAGCGAAGATAAATCTTTTCTCCATAAGACAAGCAGTTCCCTCAGCTATGAGGTTAGTTATGTTAGGTTAGGTTAGGTTAGGTTAAATTAGGTTAGGTAAATTAGGTTAGGTTAGGTTAGGTTAGGTTAGGTTACACCTAATTTCATGTGAGGGAACTGCATGCTTATATTGAGCAACAGCGTTGTCATTATTTTGTTTTCCGTGATCTGTCTTCCTTGAATGTATATCAATTTGCAATGCTGGGCTGACCACCCATTCCACATTGTTTACAATGAGGATTTCCAAGTAACCCTCCCCCCTCACACACATTCCCAAAAACAGAAAGCTAGAAAATTTGGCAACCGTAACAGAGAGAGAGAGCGAAGAAATCTTTCTCATAAACATGCATTCCTCGCTATGAGGTTAGTTAGGTTAGGTTAGTTAGATTAGGTTAGGTTTGTTTGTCAATGAAATAAAGATTAGTGTGTATCTGTAAGCATTCGATGTAAACGTATAAATTTAAGTTACCAAACTAATTATTGACGACCTTTTACTTCATTTCTGAATCTAGCTAGACTCTTCAAACACTTTGTAGGTCCTTGGTGTATTTGTTTTGTAAGGTGTAAAACAGTGTGTGGGACGCACTTTACGACTG
Organism: Timema cristinae; assembly: GCA_039000515.1. Taxonomy (NCBI): domain Eukaryota; kingdom Metazoa; phylum Arthropoda; class Insecta; order Phasmatodea; family Timematidae; genus Timema; species Timema cristinae. Next base: position 27,925,007 of record JBCFYV010011135.1, read on the forward strand.
TTGGGGTGATGATTGATAGCAGGACGCAATTTTCCCACCTAATGTGTGATGATTGATAGCAGACGAACTTTTACACTGATGTGTGATGATTGATAGGAGGACGCATTTTTACCTCCTGATGTGTGATGATTGATAGGAGGACGCACTTTCCCACTGATGGTGTGATGATTGATAGGATGCAATTCTCCCACCTAATGGTGTGATGATTGATAGGACGCAATTTTCCTCTTTTTTTCTGGGAAGGTGCAGTTTTCACGGGCGCAATTTTCTCTAATCACCTGTAAGATCCTACTTGAGGAATTCCCCTGATAAAAGATTAGTCTAAATAAAGAGTACAATTGTTAGAAGTGTATATAGTTTACTTAGCTAGGTTTACTTTCCTGCCCCCACCCATCATCTCAACATACACACTTACTGTGGATTCACACGTGCGCCGTAGAGAAACAAGGTCACGTGACATGCATGCTCTAAGCCAATCACAAGATTTCCGCCTTATCGGCGAGAGCTGTTCCGCTAAAGTTAAACTCATCTCTACTTCGTCCGCTCTATCTGAGATGTTCGGCACAGGAGAACCAATCAAATCTCGGAACCAACCATCTCAAATCAGTGCGCATGCGCTGTAGAGCTAGAAGCGAGCAGACAGTTTCGTTGGTTGTTGTGAGGAGATTTGTAATAACCTGTCAATGTAAAGCGTGTGTATCGATGTATTGTATTGTGTAGCAACACAGCGTTATAGTTTGAAAACAACCATCGGGAGAATGATCTAGAATATATGATTATCAACTAGAAAATAACATATGTTGATAATCAGCTGTTCAAAGTTAGCGTTGCAATGCATCATGGGCCAACATAAAGTGTGTGAATTGCTATGTCACAGAAATAGATTCTGCTTTCTATTTTTGGTGAACAAAGTTTGAAAGAAAGAGCTGTCTCAGGGGGGGCGGGGCGGAGGGGAGGAAGTGGGGGTCCGGAACCCTCACCCTATAAAAATGAGCTTTCTACCAAGGTTTGCAATTTTTAAAAAATCTTGTGCTATCAGTTTCATTCGTTCCACCCCCCCCCCCCCCTTTTAGAAAGGTATAATATCATTGAACAACTAGCCCACGGTATTTTAAACGAAACGTCCGGGAAGTGACCGATACGTTTAGTGTCCTTGTCCTTTTGGCATTGGTTGGAGGTCCTTTTGGCATTGGTTGGAGTTCGTGTGGGTGAGGGGGGTTGGAGAGGGGGGGGGGCAGACAACTAGGATTGACGTCAGTCATCCGCAAAAGTGATTTACTTGCGATCAAGGTGATAGTGGTTTGCTATTTATTTATAGTCTCATAGTCTGTCCAAGCTAGAGATTTGAAATGTTACTATAATATTCTCGCCCCCTCCCCTTACAGCCCCCCCCATCAAGCCAACTTTTTAATTTGGGAGCGAGTGTAAGGAAATTGATAAAACCATATCAAAACAATTTTTTGGTCAAATAAATCAAATATTTCTCTGATAGAAAAAACCAAAGTTTAATTTTCTAATAAAGGGGTACTGAAGTCCCCCTCCCTCCACCCCTGATCAACCCATATATGGGTGACCATGCACGTAAGTCACATAGGTGCGTATGCGCACAGAGGAACGAACATACAAGTAAGTATTCCGGGAGTTTATCCCTACTTCAGGGCCCTGCCCTAGAGTTGACCTTTCGCTAACATTGTCAATATGTAAAGAGGAAGCGCAATGAAGGGAGGGATGGGCAGACAATGAAAGAGAGAGAGATATATAGAGAGAAAGAAACTAAGAGAATTAACAAACAAGGTCAAGTTTAAAATGGGGGACAATTTCTGCTCAGTAGATAAAACGTTTTGAAGGTCAGGTACACACAGTCTTGGATTATGAGGCCTCCGTTGGGTTGGGTACTTATGTACGGCTATTTCCGAACCCAATATATCACCTCGTGATCAAGATTCCCTGGCAACATATCCAGAGGTCCCGGGTTCGATACACACTGCTTAAATATTCCTTTGTTAGGCAGTGGATTTGGAACGAGGTCAAACTCAACCTCGCGAGGATAATATGAGGAGATACTTGAAACAAAAAAAAACAATCCGCTCCGGTGGTTGTATGGTCTAAGTCACTTCTCTCTCAGTAGAGTATTATTATTATTATTTATTATTATTATTAATTATTAGCACCACGTCTTACTACCCATTCAGGTTATACGCACTTACGCTAATGTGTAATGGTAGGGTGATTGTGAGATGAAATGGAGGACTACAGTTTAACGTGGGATCCGAACCACGGTGGAGGCCTGGTATTCTCCACATTCACAAGTTTTGATTAATACACGTCTTGTCAGAGGTGAAGGAAGGCTTTGGTGATCAAATAAATCTGTGCCGGGGCCGAGGATTGAACCCCGGACCACCAGCACATAAGACTGATACTTTACCCCTAAACCACCAGGTCACCTTGACGCAATAGATTGCTGATGACGGGAGAAAACAAGGGGTTCAAATCTTGTTTGGGTCTAATGAGTTTTTTTTTCTTCAAAATACCTAGTTTTACACACCCTCCACGCAAATTCTGGTACATTTCCTTAAATATAACCTCCCAAATCCCTTAAACTATTGGCGTAATTATTGCTTAAGCGAATAAACCAAAGTGTTAGAAAGACGCGGTGCTAAAAAAAAAATAGCAGTTCCGCTCTAGAAAAACTGAGATTAACGGCCTAGGTTTGATTTTACTGACCACCTGACATGATGGTCGAGGAAGCACAATGAGAAGTGCCAACCCGCGGCACGCACGCCACCAATGACACGCAAAGGAGGTTTAACCCCTTAGGGGGTCTCGTAGGTAGCGGAGATATTGCCCATCACTTGTTGGGTTAGCTTAAATATTTACAAAAAAACTTTTAAGGTGTGGCAGAAGGGAGTGGAAGTATTTTTATTGTTTTTATGTGATTAAAATATTTTGGCCAAAACAAATAAAATATTTCTCCAGTAGCAACGTAGTGTTTAGTTTTCTACACATGCTAATATCAACAGATGTTTAATATTTGTCAAGGGAGTCCTGGAATGTGGTAAAACTTTTCTTATTTATTTAAAAAGGTTGTAGAATGGAAATTTGGGAATAGACTGACGTCATTTAATAGGGGGAGTCACAAAACATTGTATCGCCATTTGTATTTTCCTCCTTTCCTGTTTGTTCTCCTACTGCCGGACCGATCCTCCCAGGAACGTTATAAGCCAATTGGTTTCTAGGCATATACAAATTTCTGATAGTAAACCATTTTACGGTTGCCTCAGATAAAATAACGATAAAAATATTATATTGGCAAACAGATAAACGGCTTAATAATAAGGTCACCTTATCCAGGCCACCTAATTACACCCTATCATTATCTGGTTCTATCCAGTCCACCTCATTAAACACTATCCCTATCTTGAGCTAGTTCTATCCAGTCCACCTCATTACACACTATATCTATCTTGAGCGAGTTCTATCCAGTCGACTTCATTACATCCTATCACTATCTTGAGCTAGTTCTATCCAGTCCACCTCATTACACCCTATCCCTATCTTGACCTAGTTCTATCCAGTCCACCTCATTACACCCTATCCCTATCTTGAGCTAGTTCTATCCAGTCCACCTCATTAACCCTATCCCTATCTTGAGCTAGTTCTATCCAGTCCACCTCATTAAACACTATCCCTATCTTGACCTAGTTCTATCCAGTCCACCTCATTACACCCTATCCCTATCTTGAGCTAGTTCTATCCAGTCCACCTCATTAAACACTATCCCTATCTTGACCTAGTTCTATCCAGTCCACCTCATTACACCCTATCCCTATCTTGAGCTAGTTCTATCCAGTCCATCTCGTTACACACTATCTCTTTCAATTCAACGATGTTATCCTGCCATCTGAGTCTAGGTCTTCCACTGGTCTTCCAACCAGTAAATACCCTGTGCACGATTCTTCCATTTACACTGCATACCCCGACCAGTGTAATCTTCAAGATTTGAACACCCTATTAATGTCTGACGGCGAGTTCAAGGTTTGTGGCCATACAATATGTAACCTATATTCTCCATTATTATTTAATATTATTATTTAGCACCGCGTCTCACTACCCGTTTGGGTTATACTCTTTAAGTACTAATTACGCTAATGGATTAGAAATTGGGAAGGTTGAAATACAGGAAGTGAACCCACGTTCGCGTGGAGGGAGAGTGGAAATCCATTTAGGAAAAACAACCCAGTTCACCCGACCGAGATTCGAACCTCGATCTCCCCGTCCTCAGCAGTCAAGCTCAACACGACAAGCGCGTTAGCCAACTACGCCACCGAGGCAGGTCCCATTATTATTATTATTATTATTATTATTATCATTATCATCACATTTCGGGATCAAACATTTTTTTTTAAGTTCTCTGGTTGCTGTTTTTTTAGGAACACCCTAAACTTATCCTCGTCATTAGTAGATTAGGATAAAAAGAATCAAGACCCTAAGTTATAACTGATGGGAATATGGCTAGTGTTTATTTTGAGGTAAAACCGAGCAATTTTGTTTGTGTATTACCCATCGCTTGGCAATTATCCTCTTTTGTAGGAAAGCCTTACGAAACGCTGGTAAACACTGACAAGGTCACCGTGTTTTAATAGGTGTCACATTGCAGGACTCCTCCTGCCTTGGGGTCTTATGTAACATTGGGGACTACGTCATTCAAGAAACATGTGACAACAAGTACATTCCCTTTAAAAAAAAAGTTTCAAAGTTTTTAATTTACCTCTTATATTATTATTATTATTATATTTAGCATCGGGTTATACGCTTTAAGTAATAATTACGCTAATGGATTAGGAATTGGGAAGGTTGAATTAGAAGTGAGCCCGCATTTGCGTGGAGTGAGAGTGGAAAACCATTTAGGAAAAAACCACCCCCAGTTCACCCGACCGAGATTCGAACCTCGATCTCCCCGTCCTCAGCAGTCAAGCTCAACACGACAAGCGCGTTAGCCAACTACGCCACCGAGGAGGGTCTCATCTTATAACCTGTTCAGTTTATATCCTGACAATAATTGCGTTAGTGGCAGGAAGAGTTTGGGGCGGGGGGGTCCGTACCCCCACCCCTGAAATTGTATGCACCCCATCTGGGGGAGTGGGTCGGGGAGGGTTGTACATGTATGCTTATTAAAACTCTTATAGGTTTGTATTTAAATTGAAAATAAAATAAATCTATCACTTTCAGAACCGACTGATTATATCATCCCATGACTATTATTATTATTAATATTATCATCACAGCGTCTTACTACCCGTTCGGGTTACACGCACTTACGCTAATGTGTAATGGTAGGTTGATTGTGAGATGAAATGGAGGACCTACAGTTTAACGTGGGATCCGAACCATGGTGGAGGCCTGGCATTCCTCACATCCACAAGTTGTGATTAATACACGTCTTGTCAGAAGTGAAGGAAGGGTTTGGTAATCAGATAAATATGTGTCGGGACCGAGGATTGAACCCCGGACACCTCAGAACAGAAGATTTGACACCTTACTCCTAAACCACCATGTCACTCACTATTAATCACCCGCCTCGGTGGCATAGTTGGTTAACGTGCTTGTGTTTAGCTCGACTGCTGAGGACAGGGAGATGATCGAGGTTCGAATCTCGGTCGGGTGAACTGGGGGTGGTTTTTCCTAAATGGTTTTCCACTCTCCCTCTACGCAAATGCGGGTTCACTTCCTCTAATTCAACCTTACCAATTCCTAATCCATTAACGTAATTAGTACTTAAAGCGTATAACCCGAACGGGTAGTAAGACGCGGTGCTAAATATTATTATTATTATCATAATATATTATATGATTTTATTTATGGTTCAAACAATATCAAAATTAAGATACAAATACAATTCAGGGGCAATATTACCATAAAAAGCACTTCAGAGAGCTTCTAGAGGTGTTTAATATTTATAATATTTCCTAGCCTTCTGCAATTGAAGGATGTTTTAAAGGATTGTTTTGATGGTTATAAAGTTTCAGAACTGACATTACCATAAGAAATACAGTAGTGTGAGGGTCACAACAGAACATTCTAAGATAATTGAGGATAGATAGACTTAGGGGCTTTGAATCAACAATACGAGGAAATGATACCACAGTTGGAAGATATTTCCTTCAAGTAAGCTGACATATTATGTTAAGCATTATTATTTTTAATCTACTCTACGTTCAAACAATCATTTCAAACCAATACATGCCAATTGAACATATATCTCGCCAAAAAGCGAAAAACATCATGTCGACTTTGTACCTTGCAAGTCATGAAAACAACACCACCATATTTCCCTCCAGTCAGCGACCTTGAACTAGTGGACTCTCGTGTTCAAGGTCGACTGTCAAGCACTGTCGTCATGTCATGCAGTCGCTTCGTTCAGCTCATTAGTATAATGGGATCGTTCATTATAGTCACTTTTAGTAGAAACATATTATTAGAGTCAGGCCCGTCCACTTAACCAAGTCCAATAACATTCAATCAAATCGTTCGTTCATTACTCAATAAACATAAAATTCTCGTTAGTAGAGTACAATTTTAATAGGGAGAGCCTTTTAAAAATACAAACACTTTTTTTCCACAAAAATTGTACTCTATTTTATATGTTATTTTATAAGTATTAATAATTTTTTATCAAATATGACAGCTGCAAATCGCAAATTACGTAAGTATATGTAAAAGAAGATCTTTTTGCCTTTGTAACCTTCATTTCCCTATGAACGTTGGACTGTAGTAACTTTTCTAGAAGTCAGATAAGGTTCTTCCTATGAACATTGGAATGTAGTAACTTTTCTAGCTGTCAGATAAGGTTCTTCCTATAAACATTGGACTGTAGTAACTTTTCTAGCTGTCAGATAAGGTTCTTCCTATAAACATTGGACTGTAGTATTATTATTATTAGCACCGCGTCTTACTACCCGTTCGGATTATACGCAATTAAGCTAATGTGTATTGGTAGGGTGATTGTGAGATGAAATGAAGGACCTACAGTTTAACGTGGAATCCGAACCACGGTGGTGGCCTGGCATTCCCCACATTCACAAGATGTCTTGTCAGAGGTGAAGGAAGGGTTTGGAAATCAGATAAATCTGTGCCGGGACCGAGGATTGAACCCCGGCTGCCAGCACAGAAGTCTGACACCTTACCCCTAGACCACCAGGTCACCTTGGACTGTAGTAACTGTTCTATCTGTCAGATAAGGTTCTTCCTATGAACATTGGATTGTATTAACTTTTCTAGCTGTCAGATAAGGTTCTTCCTATGAACATTGGATTGTATTAACTTTTCTAGCTGTCAGATAAGGTTCTTCCTATGAACATTGGACTGTAGTAACTTTTCTAGCCGTCAGATAAGGTTCTTCCTATGAACATTGGATTGTATTAACTTTTCTAGCTGTCAGATAAGGTTCTTCCTATGAACATTGGACTGTAGTAACTTTTCTAGCCGTCAGATAAGGTTCTTCCTATGAACATTGGACTGTAGTAACTTTTCTAGCCGTCAGATAAGGTTCTTCCTATGAACATTGGACTGTAGTAACTTTTCTAGCCGTCAGATAAGGTTCTTCCTATGAACATTGGATTGTATTAACTTTTCTAGCTGTCAGATAAGGTTCTTCCTATGAACATTGGATTGTATTAACTTTTCTAGCTGTCAGATAAGGTTCTTCCTATGAACATTGGATTGTATTAACTTTTCTAGCTGTCAGATAAGGTTCTTCCTATGAACATTGGACTGTAGTAACTTTTCTAGCCGTCAGATAAGGTTCTTCCTATGAACATTGGAGTGTAGTAACTTTTCTAGCTGTCAGATAAGGTTCTTCCTATGAACATTGGACTGTAGTAGCTTTTCTAGCTGTCAGACAAGGTTCTTCCTATGAACATTGGACTGTAGTAACTTTTCTAGCTGTCAGACAAGGTTCTTCCTATGAACATTGGACTGTAGTAACTTTTCTAGCTGTCAGATAAGCTTCTTCCTATGAACATTGGACTGTAGTAACTTTTCTAGCTATCAGATAAGCTTCTTCCAATGAACATTGGACTGTAGTAACTTTTCTATCTGTCAGATAAGGTTCTTCCTATGAATATTGGACTGTAGTAACTGTTCTAGCTGTCTGATAAGGTTCTTCTTATGAACATTGGACTGCTCATGAAATTGATTTGGGCCAATATTAATTTCTCTTTTGTTAAATTTGCTATGTACCCTAAAAGCTTGTTTCTAAGTCGATCGTACTATAGAGGTAAACCAAAATCGTTTATCCAGCGCTAACCGGGGTACCTTTTCATTTCCTGACACCATTTAACCTTCGTTCCAAGAATAAATCTCCACCGCGGATAAACAGGCGGACGTTGGTCAAAGGGCGCCTTAACCTTGCCGAGGACGTCCCAACGCTGTTATATCTCAGCGGCAGTGGTGTCATCAGGATTAAAATGAAAGGGAGGGCTCAGGCCATATGTTTGTGTTTTTTTAATTTAAGCATCGCGTTTTACTATACGTTTAGGTTGTACGTACCTGAAGTTATAATATTTAGCACCGCGTCTTACTAACGGTTCGGGTTATACGCTTTAAGTACGAATTACGCTAATGGATTGGGAATTGGGAAGGTTGAATTAGAGGAAGTGAAGCCGCATTTGCATGGAGGGAGAGTGGAAAACCATTTAGGAAAAACCACCCCCAGTTCACCTGACCGAGATTCGAACCTCTATCTCCCCGTCCTCAGCAGTCGAGCTTAATGCGACAAGCGCGTTAGCTAACTACGCCACCGAGGCGGGTCTAAAGTTACCCAAATATGCCAGAGATGAGGAAGGCTGTATTCAGAAGAATTGTACCGTGTTTGCTTGAAGGGAGAAAGGTGGAAAAGGCCTTTAGATATATATTGTAGCTGTCAAAATTCTATAACTGTAGAACGCATGGCGTATTAACACATTAAAATGATGCCATTAACTTTTTCTAACTAACCGTTCCTATTTCATCTAACTACACATCCGCATATTTTGAAATAAGCTACTAGGCTAATGATGATGTAGGTTGAATTTAAAAGAAAATGTACTCGAATTTGCAGTGTAGAGGGTGAGTGTAAAACCATTTAGGAATAAACCACCCTCAGCACACCCAACAGGGATTCGAACTTCGATCTTCCCGACATTGGCAGTCTAGTCTATTACGAGAGTAGCACCTCAGACCATGCGACCACCAAAGCGGGTGGCAATCAGATGTTGCGTTTAGGTTAAATATTGACAAAACATTAAACAGTACACGAGTTTGTTTACTGGAATGAACACAAAAACTATTTTCAATAATCATATAATGACAAGACGTGTATGAATCACAACTTGTGAATGTGTGGGAATGCCAGACCTCCACTGTGGTTCGGATCCCATGTTAAACTGTAGGTCCTCCATTTCATCTCACAATCACCCCACCATTACACATTAGCTTAAGTGCGTATAACCCGAACGGGTAGTAAGACGCGGTGCTAATAGTAATAATAATAATAATAATATATATATAATGAGAGAAGCGAGAGAGAGAAAGCGAGAGAGAGACTTGTAAACATAGTTTAAAAGTCGACATCTCTGAAAGGACCACATATTTCTGTTGATCATTAAGAGCTAAATGTCCGGGAAACGAAAGGTAACTGTTATAAGAGCGTAGAATGAAGTTTTGGGGATAGAATGACATCATTTAATAAGAGGGGTCACAACACATTGTTCTGTCATTTGTATTTTCCTCCTCCCCTGTTTATTCTCCTCCCAATCAAGGAACGTTTTAAACCCACACGTCTAGGAGTTTGTGATAAGACTCTTCTTCTAACTCCTCAACAACCAGTTTCCGTGACGACCGGTCTGTAAGAAGAGTAAATAATTGTTTCTCCTTCACCTTGGGACAGACTCGTCTCTCTCTTAAAACGTACGACCTTGAGATTTCTTGTCGCGCAATTCAAGTTCAGGGTCATACAACTTATCGTTAATTCACTTCAAACTTATCATTTCATTATATTTGCAATTTTTTAAAAATATATTATTATTATTATATTATTATCATCGCCGCGTCTTACTACCCGTTCGGGTTGTACGCACTTACACTAATGTGTAATGGTAGGGTGATTGTGAGATGAAATGAAGGACCTACAGTTTAACGTGGGATCCGAGCCACGATGGAGAACTGGCATTCCCAAAATTCACAAGATGTCTTGTCAGAGGTGAAGGAAGGGTTTGGTAATCAGATAAATCTGTGCCGGGACCGAGGATTGAACCCCGGCCGCCAGCACAGAAGTCTGACACCTTACCCCTAGACCACCAGGTCACCCGAGTAAGTATAGAGAAGATATAATTTATAGGAATTGTAGCCGGCGCATTTGGGTGGGGAGAGAGTGGAAAAAAAAAAATCCATCATTTATCCAGTCGGGATTCAAACCTACAAACATCCCCGCGTGATATTTAATCCACGTTCCGAACGATTCTCACCAATTTATCTGCTTCGTGACGTTGCTTACTTGGGCGAATTCAAATATTTTTGCGAGGCGGGTTGCATCTTTAACTTGACGCATCTAAGCAGTCTACATACTTATCACACATTGGGGTACGAAATAGAAATAGAAGGAAGAAATCGAGTCGTTCCCTCTGCGAGGTCTCTTGTTTATCTACTTTTAACACTATCCCTCTTCCTCTGACGAGTATAAACACCAACTTTATGTTTTATTTAATGTTTTATCATAGGCCACATCAGAAGAGTCCCTTTTAATTTCATACACAATTTCACGTAATGTGCTATCAAGTGTGTTTTTGTTTTTATATAACTGATAGATAGGAGGACGCGTCATCGATACAATAAGATATGCAGATGATCTAGCATTGCTGACAAGAATTAGAGAAGAGTTGTAAGAAATAATGGACCGACTGGTGGAGATAAGGAAAGATACCGCGTGGAGATCAACATTGAGAAGTCAAAAGTGATGGTGATTTTTAAAAAAATGACACTAAACATAAAAACAGGAAACCAGGAGTTGGAAAACATTGAACAGTTCAAGTATCCGAGAAGTCTGCTGACAAAGGACGCCTACTGCACCAAGGAAACTAGGTTTAGGATCGCCATAGCCGAGGAAGCGTTCAACAAGAAGGAAACTGATGAAATGTTACATTTGGAGCATCGCGCCGTATGGAGCAGAAATTTGGACTCCAGGAAGATGTAAAATAAATACTTGGATACCTTAGAAGTGTGATGCTGGAGAAGACTTCAGAAAATCAGGTAAACAAACAGGGTGCCAAACGAAGAGTGGGTGAGAACAGAACCAATGTGGATGTGGAAACTTGATCAGACACATCCTTAGGAGGAGGATTCAAATATTGGACGACTTGAAGGAAAGAAGAAAATTCTGGGAGCTGAAGGGGGAGGCAGAGGACAGGGGCATTGGGGGTCTAATTCACTGACCAAAGGAATGGACCTGTGTAAGACAGAAACCTAATAATAATAATAACACCTGATGGAACTGGTTACACAAAACTTGTCTATCTTTGTAGATGTCAATGAATTGTAGGATGATATTCCCAGTACACTTTTAATGTACCATCGAGGACGATTTTTAAAAAAAACATGGCGGGCTAAAAAGAAATGCTTACTACAATATCAGCACGCTACGACAACCGGCATGGGATGAACTACCCGTCCTTGAGACCATCCCCACGACACCAATCAAGGCACCAGTCAAAAAACCAAAACGCACAAAATCTACTCCTCGGGGGTAAGTCGACCGGCCTGGCCAGTCCCGTCATGACATGCCCGAAAATTCTGGCCCACGGTGCCGGTCAGTGGAGACAAGTCGAACCTGACTATATCAACTGGCCTCAAGTGAACGCGGCAAGGCTAGCACCTACCCGGTAGCCGATTCTTTTCACCCTGACATCGTCTCGCCCCAAATTTTTACACGTGGCGAGTAGCTTTCATCCAATCACTCAACCTACCGGCCCGTCTTTTGAAAAAGTGTAAACCAGCCATTACTCATGTTGGCTCACCACTGATAGGTTATACCAGAGTCCTTGGGGGGAGCCGTTGGTAAGTATCTACCACGCTGTTCCTTTCTTGTCAGGGGAAAATGTGCACCGGATAGCATGCAACCGCAACTGTGGCCTTAAGGTGCAGATTAGACCGCCAGCATATCACCATTGCTAACTTTTCCGTTTCCTTCAGCGATAACAGAATGGCCTTGAGGTCCCTACCCGCTCCTTCTCCCAAGGTCAAGAACTCGCAAGTTCTTGACCAATGGTTGGTGGATCCCTCCCAACTCATCCTTGGAATATATGTATTGGTCTCCCTCTAGATTTATTTTACACTCCTATGATACTTTGATACATTTTAATTATGAACGTGCATCGCATGCCAATCAACTGTGACGCAGTCGACTAGAAATAGTAAATTTACACCAAACCTATTGCACGTGGATCATTTCTGATTAAACATTAATGGAGATAAAGAGTTAATAGAAGTTCCTAATACTGAACATTGTTCAAATATTAAATGACATTTGGATAAAAACTGCATTGAAAAGGCCGTTTTTTTGACCATTTTAGAATGTCTTCACAGATAAGCACTGTCACAAATCTTCATTCTGTCATAACAGGGACATACTGTAGTTATTAACAAGAAACTTTGTCGCTTTGTCCCCCATCGTCACCGCGGAAAATGTCGAGTAATCATTCAAATACGAATGTACTGCACACATTTCTTGTCTTTTCCTTTTCCCTTTTACTCCCAAACTCGCGCGAGCCGGGAGCTGAGTTGGGAACTGATATCATGAACGATCTTAATAAATCAAATAAAAACAAATTTCTACTGTACCAAATTTAAGTGACTTTCAATCAATGTTTGGTGGTTGAAAGTTAAAGTTGGCCGCCTCTGTCAGCGAAAATATATCGTGGCGTGGGCCATATTTTGAAATCACGCATCGTAGAATTAAATATCGCGTTAAAGTGTTGAACGCTCACGCGGCCATTGTCCGATGACCAAAAGGTAAGTCGGAAAATGTTTCGGATGAATAAGTGCCATATGCTAAATTATAAACTTGTAAATATGTGTCATTCCCCTTATAGTCTAGACATAACTGTCTGGCCGGCGACAAAGTCGGTAATCTATTCAGACGATCGTGTTCACTCGGCTGTGCAACAAGAGTTTATACTTCACACTCAACAGTGCCCCCCCCCCTTCAATACCCCCACCAAATGTTCGATATGTGGTCTATTAACTCTATAGGTGAATGGTCGATAGAACAAAAGACTCTTTATTGTGGTCTGGAATATAATTGCGAGTATGACACGTAGAGAGGTGCAAAGCTACAGTTATTGAAACTTTATAATGTATTAGAGAATACATTGTTTGGTTACTTGTCACTGCGTTTAACTGCTAGTTGGCTTATGTGCATGTTACTGATTATGTTAATGTGTGGGGTCAATCATAAGCCATGTAATGTTACTGAAAGATAGGAAAGGGTAGCTATAATATCGACATGGTGTTACATGGGAGAAATCTAATGTCTACATGGTGTTACATGGAGAGTGCTCTAATGTCTTCATGGTGTTACATGGAGAGAGCTCTAATGTCTACGTGGTGTTACATGGAGGGCTTAATGTCTACGTGGTGTTACATGGGAGTGCTCTAATGTCTACATGGTGTTACATGGAGAGAGCTCTAATGTCTACATGGTGTTACATGGGAGAGCTCTAGTGTCTACATAGTGTTACATGGGAGAGAGCTCTAATGTCTACATGTGTTACATGGGGGAGCTCTAATGTCTACATAAGTGTGACATGGGGGAGCTCTAATGTCTACATAAGTGTGACATGGGGGAGCTCTAATGTCTACATAAGTGTTACATGGGGGAGCTCTAATGTCTACATAGTGTTACATGGGAGAGCTCTAATGTCTACATGGTGTTACATGGGGGAGCTCTAATGTCTACATAAGTGTGACATGGGGGAGCTCTAATGTCTACATAAGTGTTTACATGGGGAGCTCTAATGTCTACATAGTGTTACATGGAGAGATGCTCTAATGTCTACATAGTGTTACATGGAGAGTTCTAATGTCTAATAGGTGTTACATGGAGAGAGCTCTAATGTCTACATGGTGTTACATGGGGAGAGCTCTAATGTCTACATGGTGTTACATGGGGGAGCTCTAATGTCTACTGGTGTTACATGGAGAGTGCTCTAATGTCTACATGGTGTTACATGGAGAGAGCTCTAATGTCTACATGGTGTTACATGGAGAGAGCTCTAATGTCTACATGGTGTTACATGGGGAGAGCTCTAATGTCTACATGGTGTTACATGGGGGAGCTCTAATGTCTACATAGTGTTACATGGAGGAGCTCTAATGTCTACATAGTGTTACATGGGAAGCTCTAATGTCTACATGGTGTTACATGGGGAGCTCTAATGTCTACATAGTGTTACATGGGGAGCTCTAATGTCTACATAGTGTTACATGGGAGCTCTAATGTCTACATGGTGTTACATGGAGGGAGCTCTAATGTCTACATGGTGTTACATGGAGGAGCTCTAATGTCTACATGGTGTTACATGGGAGAGCTCTAATGTCTACATGGTGTTACATGGGGGAGCTCTAATGTCTACATGGTGTTACATGGGAGAGCTCTAATGTCTACATGTGTTACATGGAGAGCTCTAATGTCTACATGTGTTACATGGGAGTCTAATGTCTACATAGTGTTACATGGAGAGCTCTGATCTCTACATGGTGTTACATGGAGAGCTCTAATGTCTACATGGTGTTACATTGGGGAGCTCTAATGTCTACATGGTGTTACATGGAGAGCTCAATGTCTACATGGTGTTACATGGGGAGTCTAATGTCTACATAGTGTTACATTAGGGGAGCTCTAATGTCTACATGTGTTACATGGGGAGCTCTAATGTCTACATAGTGTTACATGGAGGAGCTCTATGTCTACATGGTGTTACATGGGGAGCTCTAATGTCTACATAGTGTTACATGGAGAGCTCTAAATGTCTACATGAGGTTTTATATTAATTTTATGGGGTGGAAGTAGAAGGTACTTACTTGTGGGGGTGAAACTGGGCTTGAACTCAGCGTGGGTGAATGAGAACTGTTAGTGTGCTCAAAGAAACTATTTATATTTTGTATCTTATTGCTAGGTTGTGGGAGAATAGGGGCGGGGCAATGGGCACTGGGCAATGCAATTGGCAAGGAGACGTGTTAAGTAGAAATATGCCTACCACCGCAGGTAAATGTTTCTACATTCAATCGATCTCCTCCCCCCGCCCCCATTTTACAATTTCTAAATTCGTGCTTTATCCAAAGGCCAACTCTGATTTATCAGTTTGTACCGCGGACAGAAGATTTATTTAGTAATCCCATCAACTTAATGTAGATCTACAAACAACACTTAATAATTATTTTTAATATTTTTAATACATTGATTGGTTGGTAGAATCTTTCAAAATTTTGCTAGAAGTAAAATTTATTAATCTCTAAACATGTATTATGAAATAAGCACACACTCACGTTCATAAAAAAAAAGCATTATAAGTAAATATTTATATTAATCAAATAAATGCATTATAAAATCATTACAATTAAAAAAATAAATTATTTTTCATTAACTATTGAATTCTGTGAGGGTCACATTTTCCGTGAGATTTGGGCCTTTCGACCCTATTTGACCTCTTCTCTCCTGGGGTATGGAGGGACTCGTTTCTTAGGTGGGTACACAGCAGAAGGGACCTACAGTTTAACGTGGGATCCGAACCACGGTGGAGGCCTGACATTCCATACATTCACAAGTTGTGATTAATACACGTCTTGTCAGAGTTGAAGGAAGGGTTTGGTAATCAGATAAATCTGTGCCAGGTCCGAGGATTGAACTCCGGACCCTTAGAATCGCCAAACTACCCTCTACAACTAATTTTTACAGTTAAATCTCCACCAGAAAATAAAAGTTCGTACTTACCAACTGCCCGTAGATGAATTCCATCTGAAACGGAGTAATGAATCAAAATAAAAACGGGTCAAAAAATATTACTTTTTTTAATCATTAAGGACAAATATTTAAATCAATTTGACCGAGGATCAGTTTTTTTTAACTAACTTTACTTTCCCTCGAGTCTTATCACTTGTTAAGGTTATAATCATACACTCGCTACGTTGACGGGGTAGAGATTAGAATTTAGTATTTTGAGGGAATGTACCAGCATCAGCGTGGAAAGAGAGTGGGAAACCATTAAGGTGAAAGCCATACTCAGTACAACTGGTTGGCATTATGAACGCATAACTTAACGTCGCAACCAAACCAGACTAAGCCACGTATCCACCAGTGCTGTTAAGAAACATAAATAATAGAAAAAGAAAGATAAAATAGGTGAATAAAATATGAAACAGAAAGACAAAATAGAGCTAAAGGAGTTAAATAAATAGAAAGAGTAAGAGAAATAATTGAATAGAAAAACCGTGAAAGAATAATGGTGAAAACCATAAAAAAAATAGTAAAGAAAGAAAGAGGGAGTTATAAATATAGAGAAAAGAAAGTTAACAGGAAAGAATTATCTAAAGAGAAAAAAGAGGGATGGAAAATGATAAAGAGAGAAAAAAGAGCTAGAAAGAGAACAGAAGATAGATTGAAAGAAATATACGGAGAAATAGAAATAAATAAAAAGCTATAGAGAAAATGAAAAAGGCGATAAAGGGAAGGAAAGAAGTAGAGAAAAAAAGAAGGCTATAAAAAGCAAGAATGAGAAGATAGAGAAAAAGATAAAGTCGATAAAGAAGGTAGAGAAATAAATTAAATATAGAAAATTGTATAAAGAGAAATCAACAATTCTCATTCGACAGACACAAGGAACTAACCTACCACACTGCGTTTTACCTGAGAGATAGCAAGCTTACCAACCAACTTCGGTGACCGCGTGGTCTAAGGCGTCACTCTCGAGGTAGACCGGACTGCCGATATCGGGGAGATCGGGGTTCGAATCCCAGTCAGGTGTACGAAGGGCGGTTTTCCCAAAATTGTTTATACCTTTCTCTCCACGCAAATGAGAGTACACTTCCTCTAAATATAACCTTCCTGAACTCTAAAAACCATTAACGTAATAAGTACATGAGCGCATGAACTGAACGCGTAGTAAGCACCCAGCTAGTCGGCGTAGTTATCTAACGCGCTAGTTTCGTGTTGAACTAGACTGCCAAGGACCGGGTGAGATCAAGGTTTGAATCTCCCTCAGGTGAACTGGGGGTGGTTTTTCCTAAATTGTTGTCCACTATCCCTTCACAAAAATGCGGGTTCACTTCCTCTATATTTAACCTTATTAATTTCTAACCCATTAGATTAATTAGTACATAGTGCGTATAGCCCGAACGGGTAGTAAGACGCGGTGCTAAAAAAAAACTTGCATTTGATTTGTTGCACTATGGTACATTATTATTATTATTATTATTACCACATCTTACTACCCATTCGGGTTATACGCACTTACGCTAATGTGTAATGGTAAGGTGATTGTGAGATGAAATGGAGGACCTACAGTTTAACGTGGAATCCGAACCACGGTGGAGGCCTGGCATTCCACACATTCACAAGATGTCATGTCAGAGGTGAAGGAAGGGTTTGGTAATCAGATAAATCTGTGCCGGGACCGAGGATTGAACCCCGGACCCTAGACCACCAGGTCACCCACAGTCAAATACTATTAGTGTTATTTGATAGCTATTTATGCATATCACATGACGTGACGTATGAACACGCGAAAAGAAATCTAGTAACTCAACCTTTTCACCTGATTCAATGACCGAATGGTCTAAGGCGTCACTCTCTTGTTAGACAGATACACTAATATGACAGTTAGAGCAAGGGTTCGAGTCACGGCGAGAGGGTGATTTATTTCCTCAATGGTTTCCCACTCTCCTTCCACGCAAATGCGAGTAGATTATTTCTAAAAAATACTTCCTTCCTCATCCTTAACCTATTAGAGTGATGTTGTATTCGTACAACCTGAACAAGTGGTAAAAAATTAAAAGAAGAAAAAATTACAACCTAAAAACTTACCTTTTCAGAATAAATGGAGCGTATAATCAATCCCATCGTATCTATTTCTCCCTTTCGTCGATATTTAACACCGCACTTTTTTATAAACACACGCACACGACTTACAAACCGAAGTTCCTCAAGACACGGTACGGCTACAAGACTATTCGTCCGGTCATTTAGCGCCCCGGATAGATTCTAACTGGAAAGTAAAACCGAACAACCCTCTTGTACAGTTGGATGCACGTGTTTCAAGAACCTCCACCTGCGGTGACCTCTGCTGCTCTGACCGATAGGCCAGGAGGACTGACTCCCTTCCTAGCTCGAGGTCTGGTCAAATGGGGCAGTGCGAGAAAGTACGCTACTTTTGAGTTCTTTGTAGATTGTATATCATGTGATGGTGGTATAGAGGTAAGGTGTCGGAGTTCAATCCTCGGTCCCGGCACTGATTTATCTGATTGCCAAACCCTTCCTTCACCTCTGACAAGACGTGTATTAATCACAACTTTATTATTATTATTATTAGCACCGCGTCTTACTACCCGTTCGGGTTGTACGCACTTACGCTAATGTGTAATGGTAGGGTGATTATGAGATGAAATGGAGGACCTACAGTTTAACGTGGAATCCGAACCACGGTGGAGGCCTGGCATTCCCCACATTCACTAAACACAACTTGTGAATATGTGGAGTGCCCAGGCCGTTACCGTGGTTCGGATCCCACGTTAAACTGTAGGTCCTCCATTTCATCTCATAATCACCCTACCATTACACATTAGCGTAAGTGCGTACAACCCGAACGGGTAGTAAGACGCGGTGCTAATAATAATAATAATAATAATAATAATAATAATATATCGTAACAAATTTTTACTTACTCTATGGAAATAGAAACGCGATAGTTCATTGCGTCACAAAAGTACGCCACCCTGCCCTATCTTGAGATAGTTCTATCCAGTCCACCTCATTACATCCTATCCTTATCTTGATCTCGTTCTATCAAGCCCACCTCATTACTCTCTATCCCTAAATTGAGATCATTCTCTCCAGTCCACCTCATTAGACCCTATCTCTATATTGAGATAATTCTATCCAGTCTACCTCATTAGACCCTATCTCTATATTGAGGTAGTTCTATTCAGTCCACCTCATTAGACCCTATCCCTATAATGAGGTATTTCTATTCAGTCCACCTCATTAGACCCTATCCCTATAATGAGGTATTTCTATTCAGTCCACCTCATTAGACCCTATCTCTATAATGAGGTATTTCTATCCAATCCACCTCATTAGACCCTATCCCTAAATTGAGATAATTCTATTCAGTCCACCTCATTAGACCCTACCCCTATAATGAGGTATTTCTATCCAATCCACCTCATTAGACCCTATCCATAAATTGAGATAATTATATCCAATCCACCTCATTACACCCTATCTCTATATTGAGGTAGTTCGATACAATCCACCTCATTACACCCTATTTATTTCAGCTCCATTTTATCAAACAATGTATTTGTTAGAGGAAGGCTAGATATAGAGTCTTTATTTCATCAAGACTAGTCGCCTAGCTCGGCTAATATGATAAAAAAGACGTTGAAAATAAGCTAATGTCGAATTTTCACATATTTGTTTCTACTAATAAAACTGAAAATATAGGGCGATTAAGATAAAAAGAGCCCTGTTGGAATCTTCTGACATTATTTTGGCCTGAGTCTTATTTTGAAATAACGCATCGTAGAATTAAATATCGCGTTAGAGCTGAACTTATGCGCGAAACCTTCAACATACACGAATTCGTTTACTGAGTTGATATCTCTGAAAAGACCACATATTTCTGTTGACCATTAAGAGCTAGATGTCCGGGAAACGAAAGGTAACTGCTATAAGAGCGAAGAATGGATCTTTGTGAATAGAGTGACGTCATTTAATAATAGGGGTCGGTGACCTGGTGGTCTAGGGGTAAAGTGTCAGACTTCTATGCTGGCGGCCGGGGTTCGATCCTCGGTCCCGGCACAGATTTATTTGTTTTCCAAACCCTTCCTACACCTCTGACAAGACATCTTGTGAATGTGTGGAATGCCAAGTCGCCACCGTGGTTCGGATTCCACGTTAAACTGTAGGTCCTCCATTTCATCTCACAATCACCCTACCATTACACATTAGCGTAATGCGTATAACCCGAACGGTCAGTAAGACGCGGCGCCAATAATAATAATAATAATAATAATAAATAATAATAATAATAATAATAATAATAATAATAATAATAATAATAATAATAATAATAATAATAATAATAATAATAATAATAATAATAATAATAATAATAATAATAATAATAATAATAATAATAAATAATAATAATAATAATAATAATAATAATATAAAGGGGTCACAACACAAATTGTAGTGTAGTGTTTGTTTTCCTACTGCCAAACAGTTCCATAATTACATTTGCTTTCTCGAACGTTTAAGGAAGTTCTATCCGACTATTCTATCGCCTAGTTCTGAGTTAACTCCGCCATTATCAGACGCAGATGTCGGGGGGTGTAGTATGCGAGGTACGTTTCACCCGATTGCTTAATAGCGGCCATCGTACGTCGTAGGATCCTGACGTCACGTGTTGGAATATGGCGGGGGGATTGTTCATCACGGTGGATAACGACGGAAGGTAGCTTAAAAGAAAGGTACCCCGCATTTGATTGAAGAAAATCGTGGAGGACCCCTTACCCCACCACTCCCCCCTTCTCAGTGCCCCTGGACCTGATTCGAACCTAGAACTCGCCGACAGCGGGCAAACTAAACAATACGAGAATGATGCGTTTGTCCGTTGATACCTTTATCCATTTTACCACCGATACGAATTAGCCAAATAACTATCAATTGATGCCTAAAATGGTTAAATACCTAGTTGGTAGTTGATGCCCAAAATTGTTAAATACCTAGTTGCCAGTTGATTGCTAAAATGTTTTGATATATAGTTGCCAGTTGATGGCTAGATACCTAATTGCCAATTGATGCCTAAAATGTTTAGATACCTAGTTGCAAGTTGATGCCTAAAATGGTTAAATACCTAGTTGCCAGTTGATGCCTAAAATGGTTAAATACCTAGTTGCCAGTGGATGCCTAAAATGGTTAAATATTAATATTTGTTTTATTATAATTTATATAACAATGTCAACAATAGAAATGAAGCTAAACTTTATAAAAAATATGTTATACATTTCCAAGATTTTTTTGGGTACCTTGCTTAACTAATCTTCCAGACAATCTTCACTGAATACAATAATCAATAGGTCAGGGATTACAGAGGTTGAATTTCAAGAAGGTGAGCCTGCATTTGCGCGAAGGGAGGGAGGGAAAAGGTTTTGGGAAAAAAATATCCACAATACACCATGGACTATAGGGACAAGGCGTGTATTAATCACAACTTGCGAACGTTTGGAATGGCCAGGCCTACCACCGTGGTTCGGATCCCACGTTAAACTGTAGGTCCTTCATTTCATCTCACAATCACCCTACCATTACACATTAGCGTAAGTGCGTATAACCCGAACGGGTAGTAAGACGTGGTGCTAATAATAATAATAATATAATAATAATAATAATAATAATAATAATAATATTTATAAACTTATCTAAGGTTCGTCTCTCCACAAAACTTCTGCTCCTTTTTAAATATCCTATATTTATTCCCTAATCCGACACCTTAGCTCAGTTGGTAGCATGTATGTCTACTCAGAAAAAGGTTTCGGGTTCGATTCCCGGTATGGCTCTAAAATAATCATATGGGAAATGTGGGTTTATCCTTTCATAGTGATGAATTAACGGGTTGGGGGACTGGGTTTTTTTATTGTGCCTGTCCTTGTCTTAAGTTATATTTTAAAGCATATGAAGTTACGACAGGCCTAGCAAGCCGGTAGTGGAAAAATCTATGTCTTGAATAAAAAAAAACTGGCCACAGGCTGGAAACAGTAATCTATTGAAAATATATATTCCTTAAATTCAATACTTCCTCATATCTTATGTCGCCACCTTTCTATAAAATAAATATAGAATAAAAAATGTTCATTAATATATATGTACATTTGGTCATTTTTTCCCCTCCTCCCCTAATTGATCTCTTATTGCCTGACAGCATCACCCAGGAATCCATTGATTTGTCGATTAAAAAAAAGACCCACTTACGATGGCCGCATGGTCTAACGCGCTACACTCGCAGTATACTAGACTGCCAATGACGGGGAGATCGAGGTTCAAATCTCAGTTGGGTATAATAAGGGGTTCTTTTCACTCTCACTCCAAGCAAATGCAGGTACACTTCCTCTAAATGTATCCTCCTTAATCCCTAAAATCATTAGCGTAAATAATACACACGCGTATAACACTATCGGATTGTAAGACGCGGTGCTAAAAAAAATATAAGAAAGAGGATAAAGAAAACTACGAAACTTCTTATCTAAAGTTAAAGAGGAAAGCTCGCTGTTAGTTCTCAAATATCAAACAATGACTGTATTTGTTAGAGGAAACTTGTTATCTCAAGGTAAAGAGGAAAGCTCGCTGCTAGTTCTCAAATATCAAACAATGACTGTATTTGTTAGAGGAAACTTCTTATCTCAAAGTAAAGAGGAAAGCTCGCTGCTAGTTCTCAAATATCAAACAATGACTGTATTTGTTAGAGGAAACTTCTTATCTCAAGGTAAAGAGGAAAGCTCGCTGCTAGTTCTCAAATATCAAACAATGACTGTATTTGTTAGAGGAAACTTGTTATCTCAAGGTAAAGAGGAAAGCTCGCTGCTAGTTCTCAAATATCAAACAATGACTGTATTTGTTAGAGGAAACATCTTATCTCAAGGTAAAGAGGAAAGCTCGCTGCTAGTTCTCAAATATCAAACAATGACTGTATTTGTTAGAGGAAACTTCTTATCTCAAGGTTAAGAGGAAAGCTCGCTGCTAGTTCTCAAATATCAAACAATGACTGTATTTGTTAGAGGAAACTTCTTATCTCAAAGTAAAGAGGAAAGCTCGCTGCTAGTTCTCAAATATCAAACAATGACTGTATTTGTTAGAGGAAACTTCTTATCTCAAGGTAAAGAGGAAAGCTCGCTGCTAGTTCTCAAATATCAAACAATGACTGTATTTGTTAGAGGAAACTTCTTATCTCAAGGTAAAGAGGAAAGCTCGCCGCTAGTTCTCAAATATCAAACAATGACTGTATTTGTTAGAGGAAACTTTTTATCTCAAGGTAAAGAGGAAAGCTCGCTGCTAGTTCTCAAATATCAAACAATGATTGTATCTGTTAGAGGAAACTTCTTATCTCAAGGTAAAGAGGAAAGCTCGCTGCTAGTTCTCAAATATCAAACAATGACTGTATTTGTTAGAGGAAACTTCTTATCTCAAGGTAAAGAGGAAAGCTCGCCGCTAATTCTCAAATATCAAACAATGACTGTATTTGTTAGAGGAAACTTTTTATCTCAAGGTAAAGAGGAAAGCTCGCTGCTAGTTCTCAAATATCAAACAATGACTGTATTTGTTAGAGGAAACTTCTTATCTCAAGGTAAAGAGGAAAGCTCGCTGCTAGTTCTCAAATATCAAACAATGATTGTATCTGTTAGAGGAAGGCTAAATATAGAGCCCTTTTTTTTTTATCAAGACTAGTCTCATAGCTCCGCGAATATGATTAAAAAAGTCTTTGAAAATGAGCTAATGTCACATTTTCACACATTTGTTTTTATAACTAAAACTCAAACCATAGGTTTGTTAAGTAATAAGAGTCCTTTTGGAATATTTCAACTTTATTTTGGCGTCAACCATATTTTGAAATAATGCATGGTAGAATTAAATATCGTGTTAGAGCTGAACTTCTGCACGGTAATTTCTCGTTTACCGAGGCGGCCCCCTTAGGGCACATATACTGGTAAAACGCTATAGATGACACATGTCAATCAACTCTGTGACACAGTCGGCTAGAAATAGTAAATTTACACCAACAATATTGCACGTGGATCATTTCTGATTTAACATTAATGGAGATAAAGAGTTAATAGAAGTTCCTAATACTTAACATTGTTAAAATATTATTATTATTATTAGCACCGCTTCTTACTACCTGTTCGGGTTATACGCATTTATGCTAATGTGTAATGGTAGGGTGATTGTGAGATGAAATGAAGGACCTACAGTTTAACGTGGAATCCGAACCACGGTGGAGACCTGGCATTCCCCACATTCACAAGAATTCTTGTCAGAGGTGAAGGAAGGGTTTGGTAATCAGATAAATTTGTGCCGGGACCGAGGATTGAACCCCGGCCGCCAGCACAGAAGTCTGACACCTTACCCCTAGACCACCAGGTCACCTGTTAAAATATTAAATGATATTTTGATAAAAACTGCATTGAAAAGGCCGTTTTTTGACCATTTTAGAATGTCTTCACAGATAAGCACTGTGCACAAATCTTCATTCTGTCATAACAGGGACATACTGTTGTTATTAAAAGAAACTTTGTCACTTTGTCCCCCATCGTCACCGCGGAAAATGTCGAGTAATCATTCAAATACGAATGTACTGCACACATTTCTTGTCTTTTCCTTTTCCCTTTTACTCCCAAACCTCACGCGAGCCGAGTTGGGCCTGATATGACGAACGCTCTTAATACGACGCGTGATGAATTAGTCCTTGACGACTAGTACGTGGTATTACAGTTGACGATTATGTCGAACATCATAGCAAGTCCTACTCACTCACATACGTCAGTAAATAACATCCCATTTAGTGTTTGTTGACCTTGGCATTTAAACTCGACTTGGAGCATTAGCTATTCAAAAAAGCAAGCTGGCGGTTGATAAGTGTTCAAGGTCGTAAAGAAGGGGATTGTGGGAAGGGAGGAGGGGAGGTCTTCCTTAAGATCAAATACGACGTGGTGGCAAGTTCAAGGCGTAAAACATAACATACAATCAATATCAATCAATAGTTACTTCCGCGATTAGACGGCGTAAAAATCCTTTGAGATTTTATTATTATAGTTTAAGGGGTCATTCATAAACCACGTAACTCTGCTGAAAGGGTACAAGGGGGGAGGGAAGGGGGCTCTAACGTAGACATAGTGTTACATTAAAAGGAAGAGGGGAGGGAGGTTACATCACATTATTTTATTTATCGACGCGTCGTATTACCCTTTGAAGTTATACACTTATGTAATAATTAATTTAATGGTTTTAAGGATTAGGAAGGTTATATTTAAAGGAAGTATGCCTACATTCGCGTGGGGGGGAGGAGAGGGAGAGTGATTTTTTTAACCACCCTCTGTACACCCGACCGAGGTTCGAATCTCGATTTCTCCGTCATATTCAGTCCACCGAAGTGAGTCTTCCAAGTGTCCTAAACACAAATCTTATAAGGCTGTTAATTTTACAACTAACCCGTTTGAGTGGCTGAATAGTTTAAGGAGTCACTCAAAGCTCTAGACAGGTCTGTTTATGATGAGAAGATCGGGGTTCGGATCTACCGAGGGTGATTTGTTTCTCCTAAATAGTTTCCTCTTCGTCTTCCTCGTAAATGGGGATAGATGTCCTTAAAATCGCTTCCTTCCTCATCCTTACCTCATTAGAGTAATTATAATATATGCATAAAACCTGAACAGGTAGTAAGACGCGGTGATATAAAAAGCCAAATACTTATTTTTATTTACAATAACCCCAAATAAAAATAATAAAATAATGTTTTTCTGTTATTTTTTTAGCACCGCTTTATAGGCCTACTACCCTTTCGGACTATATGCCTTTTTACTAATTACTTAAATTTTTAGGGATAAGGACGGTTGAATTTATAAGAAATTTACCCGCATTTGCGGTACACCCGACCAGGATCGAAGCCCGATCTCCCCACCATCGGCAATCTAGTCTACTTACTAAGAGTGACACCTTAGACCAGGCGGCCACCGTAGTGGGTAAAAAGCATTGATGCAAAATTATTTGAAATCTTTTATATCTAGAATCTAGAGTGAATTTTTTTTTTAGTAGTATCAATTGCGAGTATCTTTTTTTTTAGTGCCATAAAAGCTTTCCTATGAAATTACGACATTCTCTCTAGAGGTAAAAAGTTACGTAACAGCTTGGAGAAGGGGGGAGGGGGGTAGATACTTGGTTCTAAATAGGGGGGGTATGGAGGTATAGTAAAATAAGGTAAGAAATAAGCTTATGGATTATACACTTGTTAAAATTGTACCATAAAATGATAAAATAAAGGGATAGAGACAATATGAGTAGGATTCTAAAGAAAATGTACTCGCATTTGCGTGAAGGATGTGGGAGGAACCATTCAGAAAAATATACCACAGTACACAACACTGGGGTTCGAATCCCACGCCCTTACCATCCCCAAGGTGCGGGTCACAGGTGCCTTAACACAGAGGGGGGGGGGGGGTTTATGAGGAGGGTATATAGGAGGAAATGCACCCGTTTAGAGTGGATAAAGGGATGGAAGAAACGACAGTGATTAATCATTTGGTCAAAAAAAAAAAAAAAGCCAATCCACCTGGACTAGATTTGAACCCTCCAACC
This sequence comes from Timema cristinae, assembly GCA_039000515.1. NCBI lineage: Eukaryota > Metazoa > Arthropoda > Insecta > Phasmatodea > Timematidae > Timema > Timema cristinae. The sequence goes on from JBCFYV010011135.1 coordinate 27,951,657, forward strand.
TTGCCCGGTCCCCCCGGCAATACATTTTGTTCCCTTCCTCCTCCCCCCCACCCCCCAGTTCGAATTTATTTCGGAATAATCGATAGTTTTTTTATGGTCATATGTAACCCACACACTACTTTGCGACCTTCACATATGTGACGCAACTACATACCAAGGGTATTCGCGTTTCACATAATGTGATTGCGTGACAAGTACCGGCTGTCACGAGCCAATCATGGCAGGGCAACGCGCGCAAGCGCAGACTGAACTAAACTGGACACGTAAAGGAGAAAGGTTCAAGAAAATTGATGAGCGATAGCTCACGCGCGGGCGCGAGTAGTATTAGATTGGGGATGGAGCTGATCAAAGTACGTTATTATTATTATTATTATTATTATTATTATTATTATTATTATTATTATTATTATTATTATTAGCACCTCATCTTACTACCCGTTCGGTTTATACGCACTTACACTAATGTATAATGGTAGGGTGATTGTGAGATGAAATGAAGGACCTACAGTTTAACGTGGGATCCGAACCACGATGGAGGCCTGGCATCCCCACACATTCACAAGTTGTGATTAATACACGTCTTGTCAGAGGTGAAGGAAGGGTTTGGTAATCAGATAAATCTGTGCCGGGACCGAGGATTGAACCTCGGACCTCGAGCACAGAAGTCCGACACCTTACCCCCTAGACCGCCAGGTCACCAAGAAATTTTATTAAATCCCTGTTATCCAGGTCACTGTGCACTCTGAAAAGGATTTAGTTCCCAAGTCGGATGCACCAAGATAAAAAAAAGGTCCAACTTCAGGGAGAGCCATAAAGATCAGTCGTAGAAGATCGTAACAAAGGAGGCTGGGCTGGCGTGGGAGGAAGACGGGGAAGGTGAACTCTGTGGAGAGATGAACTCCCGCCCTTTCAAGGTCGAGAGGACCTTGATTCCGACCGGGCCCCAATCAACCTCAGACCCCCCCCCCTCCAAGCACCCGCCCCAAACCATCTCTTTCCTCTCATCTTGTGGTTCTAAACTTTCATAGAGCAAGGATGCTCTTAGTCCCATATACAGTAGCCCCATGGCTTCTTTGGTGCTGACGGCTTTGAAAAGTTACCAGACCAAATTATGTATCCCTACGCCGAAACATATGATGTGCAAAAACATGTGTTTAGCAGCTGTCACTTCTGACAGTCAAAATTTAGGTATATACCTAAATGCAGACTGTCAGAAGTCAGAAGAATGGATTTAATATTTAAATGAATAGATCAAGCTTGAATGTAACAATTTAAGTTAAAGTAAGTAAAATTTTTTTTTGTTAAGATTTTATCAAGTTCCTGAATAAATTTTCTTTTTATACATTTTTTTTTCCTTTTACACAATTTTAAAACAAAGGCTAAAATTTGTCTGGAGCAGCACCCTCACTAATTTTAGCTACGAGCCGCCACTGAAGATAAGTGTAAAACATTTTATAAGGGATCTAGCATTTTTTTTAAGTCACAAAAATGCCAACTTTTTAATATTTTCTAGGCAAGTACTAGTAAAATTGTAGATTACAACTTTTGATTGATAATATATAATATTACTAATAAAATGATAACTATTTACAACCAATGTTTGCAATAAAAAATATTCAGTTTGATCTCAGTAAGCATTTCTTCGTTGGATAGAATGTTTTCCTAAGGGAGATGTATTACATCCCAACTAAATGGTCTCATTTCTGACATTTCTCAAACAAACAACCTTTATGAAAATTCTGCATTGTATCCACCAGAATTATTAGTATTTTATCAGACAAATCCTTCATTGAATCCGATAGGAATGATTGACATTCAGACATTTCTCAAATAAACCACACACAGAAAATTCCACATTCCTTCTATCCACAATTGGGGGACCTTAAGTCTTAATTTTTATGTTATAAAGAACAGAAGAAACTTTTATTTAAAAACAAACATATACAATAGTTTCGTATGTTATATCTCTTTCTTGCAACTAGAATACTACTATAAGTCGGCTCTCGTGGAATTTATATTTAGAATCATTCTTGGTTTAGGATTGTTTTCTATTTGGATACTAGTTGACATTTCTCTTTGATTTGTATATTGTTATTTTTTCTCCGGATTTGAGGTTAAAATCTATCTTTGGATTGCGATTGTTTTCTCTTTGGATATAAGTTAAAATTCCTCTTTGAATTGCTGATTGTATTCTTATCTTTGGATTTAAGGTTAAAATCTCTCCATGGAATGAGATTGTTTTCTCTTTGGATATAAGTTAAAATTTCTCTTTGAATTGGGAATTATAATCTTCTCTTTGTATTTAAGGTTAAAATCTCTCCATGGACTGAGATTGTTTTCTCTTTGCATAAAAGCTAAAATTCCTCTTTGAATTGCTGATTGTAATCTTCTCTTTAGATTTAAAGTTAAAACTTCTCTTTTGTTGAAGTTAGAACTTTATGCACGATGGAAAAAAAAAAACACCAATTAATACACTTATTTTTCCACCTCATCTTGGTACCAGTATATATATATATATATATATATATATATATATATATATATATATATATATATAATTAATCCACACTTATGGACACTAGGAAGGGAGTATTTCGAGGAAATGTACCCAAATTTAAGTGGAGAGAGTATGATAAACTTTTTAAAGGGATAGGCTCGTGGAATCGATACACCAGGCCAGAATTTGAATCTTCTACCTTCCTAGTCACCAGGAAACCAGACTAGACAAGACTGACACCTCTTTCTGCGTGCTCATCGGTGAAGATATATAATTTTATACTGTAAAAATATCCCCAAATAATAATAATAATTTTAAAAAACATGGTCTGGTATTGTAAAGTATGAGACGTAACTTAAGTTAGCCCACCACATTGCTGATTTTTGTTTTGTTCAATCGTTTGTGCTCTATTTGTGCTCATATGTGCCAGAACATGAACATTTGTGCTGTGAAACTAGCCCATTTAGAAAATATTTAATGTGGTGGGCCAACTTGAGCTCAAGCTAGCCCACCAAATATTGAAAAAACACAACATAATAAAAATGTATTTGTCACTCCATTGTGCTCCGTTTGTGCTCATATGTGCCTGAAACATGAACTTTTGTGCTGTGAAACTAGGCCTTTTAAATAACATTTAATGAAAGCGATCCTCACGCTAGCCCGCCATATTAATTGTTTTCTAGATTGCCTAATTTTAGAGCACATATGTTCATTTTCGGGCACATATGAGCACAAACGGAGCACAATAGAGTGACATAAATAAATTTTTGTTATGTTGTGTTTTTCAATATGTGGCGGGCTAGCTTGCGCTCAAGTTGGCCCGCCACATTTAATATTTTCTAAATGAGCTAGTTTCACAGCACAAATGTTCATGTTCGGCCACATATGAGCACAAATAGAGCACAAACAATTAGACAGAAAGAAAGAAAAAATTTCAGCAATGTGGCGGGGCTAACTTGAGTCACGTAGGTATGAGTATCCTGTGACCTTGACATCACCACATTTGTCCGCCAGGCGCAGCAGCTGCGTTTGAGTCGAGACTGCGCAGACACCCGACTCTATTGGTTGTATAGGGAGAAGAGAGGGGGGAGGGGACTCTCCAGGGTTCAACACCCGGGCCGGGTAGTGACCTTGACATTGGTTCCATTGCCTCTTTTTCTTGCAGCAAGCCCGAGAGGACAATGAGTTTGTTTAAAAAAAACAACTTTACTGGTGAAGAATTGGCGGGAAAATAAAGAGGAGTGGAAGGTGACGGTATGCGCCCGCATAAGGTGGGGATAATTTATTAAAACGACGCCATATTTTATAATCTAGTAGCGAACCTTCACAGCTTTCGTTTGAATAAATCTACTTTTTTTTTATAGCTATCAACGTAGACCCGCACTTTCTAAACTAACTTATTATTTGATTGGATATAAGAAATATAATTATGATTGTGTATATTTTTATTTAATTCTAGAAACTAAGAATCATTATCATTTATCAGCATTGTTACCAAGTTAGATTATTTTCTACAGTCCCATTTTAATAGAAAAAACCTTATCTGACAGCTAGAAAAGTTACTACAGTCCAATGTTCTTAGGAAGAACCTTATTTTACAGCTAGAAAAGTTACTACAGTCCAATGTTCATAGGAAGAACCTTATCTGACAGCTAGAAAATGTTACTACAGTCCATTGTTCATAGGAAGAACCTTATCTGACAGCTAGAAAAGTTACTACAGTCCAATGTTCATAGGAAGAACCTTATCTGACAGCTAGAAAAGTTACTACAGTCCAATGTTCATAGGAAGAACCTTATCTGACAGCTAGAAAAGTTACTACAGTCCAATGTTCATAGGAAGAACCTTATCTGACAGTTAGAAAAGTTACTACAGTCCAATTTTCATAGGAAGAACATAATCTGAGATCTACTTTTAGGTATTCATACGGCAAGTCGTATTGAAATTCAATGTTTTCGTCAGAAACATTTCCAGACGTGTACACGCATTTGCGTGGCGGGAGAAAGAGGAAAACCAATAAAAGAAACCCTCACCCCACCAGGATTTGAACCCCGACATCCCCATCATCGGCAGTCTAGTCTATTGCAAGTGTGATGCATTAGATCATCGGTTTCAAACCTTTTATCACTTACGTACCCTTAGTAGCCCATTTCCATATATTGTGCCCTTAATTATTTTTTTTTGCAAAATTTTTAATACTGCCGTAGTAGTTATTTCTAATTTATTTGTTGCCAATGAAAATAAATGTGCTGTTAATGAGATTAAAAACAATGTGATAATAAGTCGAATAAAGAGTGCACATATTTTTGCATTAAAATAAAATAATAAAAACATATTTAATTTATTTATTAATACTTTTAAAAAACTATATTATATTCGAAATTGAAATTATTTTCTCAAGGTCAAATATATATTATCATCATCACCCGCGTCTTACTACCGTTCGGGTTATACGCACTTACGCTAATGTGTAATGGTAGGGTGATTGCGAGATGAAATGAGGACCTACAGTTTAACGTGGGATCCGAACCACGGTGGAGGCCTGGCATTCCACACATTCACAAGTTGTGATTAATACACGTCTTGTCAGAGGCGAAGGAAGGGTTTGGTAATCAGATAAATCTGTGCCGGGACCGAGGATTGAACCCGCCCGCGACACCTTACCCCTAGACCACAGGTCACCCAGCAAAAATACAGAATTAAACCTGGATCGCCCTTTATCATTTCGTTGAGTTGATTTCATAACTTTTGACTGATCTATTGTCTTACACTGTTGCCATATGTAGCTCTTTCCGCCATTAATACAATATTTTCCCGTACCTAAAACGTCCTGGAACCCTCCCCCCCCCTCCATGTTGGGAAACATTGCCTATGACTAATCGACCATAGTAGCGAAATTGTCTTGTTTAATTTTAATTAATATCGACATAAAACTTTTATTATCAAACCAATAACTATAAAATAAAATAGTTTTGTTTGTGGTCGCCTATGAGTTACTGGGGACTTCCTTGTAAGTTTGTTTTATATCACTCTTAGTCACTTAAAGTCTACAACAGGGATTCAAGCTCGGTACCCCCTTGAAAACTTTCAACGGAGTTTTGAATTACCCAAAAATTTAAAGAACGCTCCAAGATCATGCCATAAGCTTTATTTGCTCATTTTTTTAAAAGTTTTCCCCGAGTAGCTGGGAATGCCTGCAATAGAAGGTTTATGCAACCCACTTTACAGCGTGTTGATTTAGTTGACTAGGAGTTGTGGCGTAGTCGTGGCTCCACAGTAAAATATTTTGAAATGTTTTTTTTTTAACACCAAGGTTATTAAGGGTGACACCTACAATGTGGTATTTTCTATGTTAATGTCAGTTTGGAAGCTTCAAAACCACTAAAACAATCCTCAATTATCTTAGAACTCTCAAATACAATACAATAAAGGCATTAACATTCCAGTTTTCTTCTCACACTCAGTATCGACTACAGCGCTTGGTGGTTAAATGTGTCACTAACGTTGTGTCCGCTGTAGCCCAGATATGTTACTACTCCAATAGTTAATCAGAACCTTAACCAATACATCATCTTCTCCTGGTATTCAATGACCGAAAAAATTGTTCAAACTTATTATAATCTCTAATCGTCGTTATTTGTTTAGATTCTATTATTTAATACACTAACGACAAGATATTAAAACAAAGTGAAGGTTGGCGTATAGAACAACTAGCGCTAACGGTGATATAACCTGTAACTTTGAATCATCATCATAATCATCATCTGTTTCCAGTCTGTAGTCGGGTCAGTTTAGTAAAATACCTCCATATTCCTCTATCCTTTCAACATTCTTCCTCCTTTAATTGCTTTCATTCTTCTCCTCTCACTTGCACACTTTCTTTTATCTGTTCCTTCCATCTCTTTCTTGGCCTCCCTTGAGTTCTTGTTCCCACATACTCCATTTTCATCTTTTCTTTGGCTTTTGCTTTCATTTCTCTTATGTCAATCATTTCACCTATTCTCATCATATACTACTCAACACCTCATTAATGCCCATACATCTAGTCTTCTTCTCTACTTCTATGACTCAACATCCTCATTACATGCCATACCATCTCAGTCTTGCTTCCTCTACTATCTCATGTACTCCAACATCCTCATTATATGTCCATACCATCTCAGTCTTGCTTCCTTACTACTATTACTCCAACACTATTACATGTCCATACCATTCATCTCTTCTCTACTATTCATGACTCAAATCCATTACATGACAACATCTAGCTTCTTCTTATATCCATGTACTCAACATACTATACATGTCATACCATTCAGCTTGCTTCTTACTATTCATGTACTCATCTCATTACATGTCCATACCATCTCGTCTGCTCTCTACATCTTAAATTTTAATTATCATTAGTGAAAATGAAACAAATTAACGGTAAGAATACGAACAGAATACTGCATTTATTTATTATGTGGAAGATTTTAATTTAAGTTTAATTTAGACTGACCACTTGTAACCATTGTAGGGGATTTAATCCCAATAAATTTTCATTTCAACTCATGTTGAAGTCTGGTAGCAGAGAACTTATGAAGTGTCGTTTGACGCACTTTCTACACATATTTTCATTTAATATATTTTCTAGCTCGTACGATAAATGTACGCATATTTCACAAACCGCAGCGCGCATTAATTTTACACGGCGCCATTTATATAGATGAAACAGTAGTGCCATGATCATAGGTGTAGGGTCAGTGCACCTGACTACGAGCTTAGGGGGTCCCAGGTTCGTATTCCCGGCTGGTGACTTTGGTAATTTTTTATTTCCGAAAGGAGGAATTATCCCAATGGTAATCAGGGTTCGGTTATTTAGGCTTAAGTTAGGTTATAAATGTTTCCACTGATTTCACACCCTCATACTCACCATCCCCTATAACCCTCATCTCGTCTCATCGAGACATATAAAGAGCCTTCACGGAAAGGATGTACTATTAGTACATTAGTACGTCCCATGTACAACGGTACATTAGTATTGGATAGTATTTCCTCCATTGGATTACAAATAATGTAGTCCATTCTCCCATTAAAGCTTAGTTTAACGGCCTTAAGAAGAAAAACACCTAACTATACCATTCAAAAAACTACCAATTATATTTAAAAGAATTCATACGCCAAGCCATCAAACCTTAAAATACACACCCATTTGACTGTTATAAGATAAATATAAGTATTTTTAAAAAAATCAATAGTGGCAACGCCACAAAACAGCATAGAAAGTTTTTTTTTTTATGGAATTGAGATTAAAAACTCTACCAAAAACCAAAATAATATACCAATAATAGAATATGAAAAAATCATAATAAAATAATAAGCATAAATATTCATTGTTCATAAAACGAATATTGTTAGTGAAGGGAAATAAGGTAACAATTATTTTCAAAAATTTGTGCTGTGAATAAATGGTACGGTGCACCGCAGAAAAAACATTCTCTTTTATCTCAAAATAGAGACATTTACTAAGAGCTCGTAAGATTTGGGAAATGAAATTATACACATCGTTGCAGAAACACTATTCCAAATAGCATTAATCAGATAATATATACCGTTGCAAAAACATCTCTGTCCACCAAAGAAAATAATAATCAATTATATATATATGTATATATATTTGTATATATATCAGAAACTAATTGCTTCTATAAAAATAGATTTCAGTTAAAAAGATTTTTATTTTTAATAGTAGGTTTACTAAAACTTTACAATGTTAAAGTATTTTGTATCTCAAATATTATCGGAGAATTTATGAAAATTGGAAATTTATGCTTATGTAAAGTACCCTTAAAGTCATCTTCATGGGTAGCCTAAATAAGTCGCCATTTTGTTTGTAATGTTAAATAATTCCTGGATACAAAATTTAATCAAAATCATTGAAAAGTATTTTGAGAATTTTTTTTTTTTACTTTTCTCCCCCTTTCAGTAAACTACCCTTAATTTTAGGGTTGGATATTAAATTCCAAAAATCCCTCGGGAGTACCTTATGAAAACCCCAGATACCAAATGTTAATCCAATCGGTAAAATGGTTTCGTCTCCAACTCGAAAGACAAAAGCGGAAACCAATTTTTCTGTTTTAGGGGGCCATGAAATGTCCACATTTATCGAAATCTCTAGCTGGATATTTTTTAACGATTACAATACTTCTCTTTCCGAGGGATTTTGTTATTTTTTCAACTATTATACTCTCTTTAACCATTTTAAAAACATTCTTTTTTTTGTTTTTATGGATTTCAATATAATAGATAAAATCAACACTACTATTTTTTTGGTGACGTTACGTTAGTTTTGTTTTTAATAAATATCTATAAACATATTTAAATCAATTTGATTTTAATTTATTTCAATCCTTCTCAAAACTTCTTAAAGTTTCTAACACCTCCCCCCTTTCTCCACTCCCCACAAAATATTCTGATTACAGCCATGTATAGCTATGTTCTAATTATACTAATGGCGATCTAGCCTTAAACACCTTTAAAACTTTTTTTATTTGACTCTTATCTATTGTTTTGAAAGAAAGAAAAGCATTGTTTTTCTGCGTAGCCCCATTTGTTTTTATTTTTCATCCATAAACATTTAAGTTACGCATGTATATATTTAAAAACTAATCTTTCTGTTTAATAGACATTGTTTTTCAGATAACCAGCCCGCCGAGATTAAAGGAAATGTCATTCCAAACTGAAAGCGTTCCAAAATAATTTCAATGACTTGATTGTTCATTGTTAAGTCCAAAGTAAAACTCAACAAACAAAATAATCTTACTTTGCATAGAAGAAAGTTGACAAATATAATTCTTGAAATAATAATAATAATTTATTAGTGCTGGTTTCAATAACAAAAACACAAAAACGCTCACAGATGAAATTATATTCCAAATACAGATACCAAGAAGACAACCAAAAACAAATGAAGGACTATAATGGTCTAGATGATGTTCACCGCAGCCATATTGTGTATGGAAAAATACACTGAGTTTATAAAGTTTAGATCTAGAGTTTGTACGGTAATATTAGTGGATTTAGTTTTTAAGGATGACAAATTATTACTCGGATATATGATACTGAAATTCATTTTTACAGCCTGCAAAGTTTATATGACTTTAACCGAAGATACCGGTGCAGAAATAGCTAAAAAGACACCCAACTATGATCTGGAACATTTATTATTCCGCACTTAGATAGCGACGACTTATTGGACTTAAGTTATCTCTTTAACTTTTAACATGGAAGTTAAATCCTCCTAGATCGATTGGAGGAAAAAATAAGTTGAAAGAAATACACGAATATTTATTTAGACAAATATTAGTGGGTAAAAAAATTTGACTTTTTAATAAAATGTAATATCAATTAATTATTCTAATGGTAAGAAGATTTTTTTTTTAAGTCGCTCCTTAGCATAAATGTTGACGTTTACATTTTACAATTTAAAAAAATATATAATTCAGGTTCATCTGTATTAAATTGTGTTTATCAAGCTGTCAGGGTGTAAATGAAATTAACCAAGATATATTATAAAATTAATTTATTCACATTCAATAAGAATAACTAATATTTTAAGTTAAGATTCTGCGTACATAAATAAATGTAAGCACCGAAGATATGGCACAGTTGTAGTAACTTTCAACGCCACTGATGTAATTTGGGTTGATCAGCATTTCAGTCCATAAGATTGCTTGAAATAATCTGGAAAGAGCAAATATTGAAAATTTAAAGTACCGTATACATTGTTTTTGAAACTACTTTTAAAGTAGTATATGATTTTGCTTTTTCATAATATACAGCCCACACTTCATCTACCCTGAAATATAGGGTCTAACCTTGATGGATTACACTAGACCCTATCTTATAAACTATAACGTAGTGGAATAAATAAAGGCAAGATTGCCCGTTTACGAGATAAATGAAGGAAATAATTTACTCCTTTACCGATAAAGGTACCCCCATTGAGGGTCTACCCTATGGCCCTATCTTATGAGTTACATCGTTGGGGAGAAATAAATACAAGGTGAGTTGGCTACCTTTCAAGGTAAATAAAGGTTACATTCCATTTACACAGAAAGGTTGGAATCATACCTTGACTGATTAGACTATGAACCTATTTTTATAATCCATTCCATAGTGTAACCTAATAAGGTAAGCTTTGTTACCTTATAAGCTAAACGAAGCCGCAGTAAAAAGTATTTTCACTCTCTTGATAGAGAAAGTGATGGACATTTAACATATGTTTATAGATTACCAGATAATAATTATTTTATCATAAATTGCACTCATTCATATTATCAAATAAAGTGATTAATATTTTTACAGTCCAGTTTAAAATTATGTGTTAAACTAGATAGGATATATTTTTAGTGAACACTGTACTTTTGTTGTTGTAAATTAATTAATAATTTCTCAACATTTATGGAAAATAATGTTATCAAATCAATTGGTTTAGAGGCATACCAATTAATATTTATAAATTACACTTTTTATATATACAGTAGCCCCATGGCTTCTTTGTGCTGACTGACAGCTGCTAAACACATGTTTTTGCAGATCATATGGCTCGGCGTAGGGATACATAATTTGGTGTGGTAACTTTTCAAAGCCGTCAGCTGTCAGTCAGCACCAAAGAAGCCAAGAGGCTACTTTAGAAGGTTTGCGTAGCTTATAGTGGTACGTAAGTCTTACTTCTGTTATAGCACTTGTTATAACAACGCATGTCACATTCACTGGAAAAGATCCTTCTACTATGGCTGGAGAATTCTGCTGCACAGATTGGCTGGTTGATGATGCACTGAGGACAGGGACAAGGATCTGAATTTGAGGAGCTACTCACTCCACCCACACGTATCACTGCCGCAGCTGACGTCACGCACACCAGCGCTGCAGCTGTAAAAACCCACAACTAAACGTTCAACGAACAAAATGATTGTTTACTTTGTGGAAAGGGAGCAAGGTTCATATATAAAAGGAGGTCAGACCAAGAAGATTATTTTTGATTTAGTAATAAGGTTCATAAGGAGTAGATGTTGACATTTATTTACAAAAATATGTTGTGGCGGGGAGAAAAATCATCCAGTAGTGAGGTATGACCTTCTAGAAACCTCAAAACACAAATTTTTCAAATACAACTATTCAAGTTTGATTTCTCAAAAACTGTATAACGTCTCTTTGTAAGTATTAAAAAAAAATGGACAAGGAATAACACAAATAAAAATATAATAAATTTAGAGTGGTGATTGTTAGTCAACCAAAGAATAAATAAATTTAAAAAAACAACACATTTCAGAATTAGTAGCCATTGGAGAAAAGGGCTTTTAATATTTTCGGTGACTTAGTTACGAACCTGCACTTGAACAATGGTAACATGGTCACATGGTCTAAGGTGTCAGGCCCGCAATCCCCAGACAAAGATTCGAATCTAAGCCATGTGCATAGGGGAAGATGGTCTTCCCAATTACTCTCTAACCTAATGCATTTACATTTCCTCTAAATTCAACCCTCCTCATAACCTAACCAAGTGTAAATGAGTGGTGCACAAAAAAAAAAAGTAAGGTGAAATTAATATGAAATGCATCTGAATTTGGATGGAAGTAGTGTGAGAAAAATCATTTAAGGAGGGGAAAAAAACAAACTGAAAACACCTGACCAGAGATTGAAGCCCCGGACCTCCCCATCAACGTCTAACGAGATCAGACGTGCCTAAGTACATGCCCACTCCATTTACCTCAAAAGGATTACACTATTACCTACACCATAGTGGAATAATGCAAGGTAAGCTTACCTTAAAGCATTGATTCTCTAACTTTTTTTTTAGATTGCATCTCTTGGTCACGACAAAATATCTAATGTGCACTCATAATAAATTTCCCCATATGACGAATATCAGGTATAATCAATCTAAGGAGAAAATTTCATATAAAATATTCCCCACATTGTTTAGTTATCTTGTCATTACGTCTTTTTCTTACATTGAAAGCTGCTCATTTACCCCCTGAAAGTCACTCACGTACTTCAGTTTGAGAAACACCGCCTTAAAGAGTAAACGAAAGGATATCCATCAATAGAAATAAAGTTAAATAACTTAAAATTTAAAATAAAGACGTGATATGTCAAGATACTGACCCATTAAGAATAGAATCCAGGTCTTCATGCTGTTTGAGGTTATGTCAGACGCTATCACAAAGATAACTCAATAAAGTTTCTTGTCCACTCCAGAGAAGCTCTTGATTTTCCACCGGTAGAATAGACGTCTTATAACCCCCCCGTCCCCCACCCAATAACGGTGATAAACAGGTCGAGAGAGGTAGAAGGGGGTCCTCGGTACTTCCCCGACATCTTTAAGATACTTGTTGTTGAAAATGCGGCGTTATTGAAGGTTTCTTAGAACCGTCACTCGACTTTGTACGCGCGGGTTATAAAGTGAACTCGTTAAATAAAAAAACAAAAACAACGAAACACGTCAGCACATCGGTAAAGGGGATTCACCTTTTATACCTACACACAATATCATCGCTGAGAGAACAGCAGGTCTTCAGGAGAAAAGCTTTATCTTCGCTCTCACTCATTTAACTGTTGCCAAATCTCCTCGCTATTAGTTAGGTCTGAAGTGGGTGTGTTGAAGTAAGAAGGAGCTACTGGCAACCATAGTTGCGAAACTTGTCTTATATTTGAGGGAAGATTGACCACATGAAAACAAGAGAATGACAAGCTGTTTCCCAATAGTAACCATACAGTTCCCTCAGAGATGATATCCAGTCCAGACGTGTATTAACCACAACTGTGAATGTGTGGAATACCAGGCCTCCACCGTGGTTCGGATCGCACGTTAAACTGTAGGTCCTCCATTTCATCTCACAATATACCAACTAAAGTGTGAGACGGACTTATAATCATAGCAATGTAAAAGGAAATAGGCTCTCTCTCTCTTATATATATATATATATATATATATATATAGTTAGTTCGTAAAACACTTTATAATACAAACTTTTCTTGCTTTATTTGCAACAAATGTTTCAAATAATGTCTTAAAAGTCGATTTCATGACGGAATCTTTTTTTTTTTTTTTTACAATTCATTTTTGAAAATAACTTTTCCCCCCTAAAGTGACACCATTAGTGCTAAATATATTCTTAAAAAGTATATCAACAATGGAAAATGTTGCTCTAAAGTAAATGATGTTCATTGAGGATTTTATAGAAGAACATTTACAGAGTATTTGTAGTTTTCTTTCATCTCCACCACTAGCGCTGTGAACTGTATTAGACCATTCCTTAAGGATCCTTTGAGGTCATTTTTGTATTCATGGACCAGATCGGTACAGTGGAACCACGGGGCACTGCCCCCCCCCCCCTCATAAAGAATTGCCCCCTTGATATATTTCAAATCATACGATATTATCGAATATGAAGTTGAAAAATGCCCTTATCAACTCCAAATTACTTCTAGAGGCACCCAATTTTCAAAAATACATTGGAGGAGGACCACTCCAAATTTGTTCTTGAATCATCCGAATTAAAAAAAAAATTGGGGGGAGGAAGACTGATTTAAATAGTTTATAAAAATAATCTGATTTTCAAAAATTTGTAAAGGAGGACCACTCTAAATAGCTTTTAGAGAAATATAGTTATCAAAATCTTTATCAGGGGTTGGGGGGAGCAGGGATATGCTAGACAGGTGCAAGAGAGTGATCTAAAACACATATTAGCTACCAATATTGACATACACTGCATAAACGTAACGAAGGATAGAAGCAGAATGCAGGTGCGATATTTCTGAGAAGCAGGATCCGTGTGATAAAATGTGACAGGATAGAGAAGGCGGTATGGCCATGTGGAGAGGGTGGAGAGGAAAAGGATGCCCAGGAGGAAGGTGTAAACGGAGGTAAGAGGCCGAGAGGAAGTCCTGATTGAAAGGAGTAATGCCGGGATCATGATAAACTAAACATTAACTTAAAAGTAACACTATAAGTAAAGGATTTCCTCGTGTGTTTAAATGGAAGCGATCACGATGCAGTTAACATAAGATATGTCCTGGTAGGTCTTTTTACTTCAAGTGAACGTTACTTGAAGGGTATCACGTGACCTAACCAGCCAATCATCATGCAAGTGACGTCAACGGGCTATTTAGTAATTCATTTGTTGGTTTTAGGACCAAGGTCTACTCTATAGCATAAGTTCTAGCGATCAGACATTGAAATAAAATAGGAAAGTTTAATTTATCCAAAAAGTTAGGTGAATCGTGATCACACATATGTTAAGTTAACTTTAGGTTGAGTGTGATCTCGGCATAAGGAGGAGTGTGGAGAGGACTGGACTAAGGTGGAGGAAGAGAGATGGTGGAGAGGACTGGACCAAGGTGGAGGAAGAGAGATGGTGGAGAGGACTGGACCAAGGTGGAGGAAAGAGATGGTGGAGAGGACTGGACAAGGTGGAGGAAGAGAGATGGTGGAGAGGACTGGACCAAGTGGAGAAAAGAGATGGTGGAGAGGACTGGACTAAGGGGGAGGAAGAGATGGTGGAGAGACTGGACCAAGGTGGAGGAAGAGAGATGGTGGAGAGGACTGACCAAGGTGAGGAAAGAGATGGTGGAGAGGACTGGACCAAGGTGGAGGAAGAGAGATGGTGGAGAGGACTGGACCAAGGTGGAGGAAGAGAGATGGTGGAGAGGACTGGACCAAGGTGGAGGAAGAGAGATGGTGGAGAGGACTGGACCAAGGTGGAGGAAGAGAGATGGTGGAGTGGACTGGACCAAGGTGGAGGAAGAGAGATGGTGGAGAGGACTGGACCAAGGTGGAGGAAGAGAGATGGTGGAGAGGACTGGACCAAGGTGGAGGAAGAGAGATGGTGGAGTGGAGAGGCAGGCCTACGTTCCAAACAGACCCAGTCATCATGATGATGATGATGATGATCAGGGGGGAGGGAGGGGGAGTGAAAGGCAAGTCCATAAAAAAAACTTTTTATTGCTTGGTATTCCCTTCACAATCAAGGTTTCGCCGCCACTAGCTAGATGTAGATTATATTTTCAATAGAAAATTAAAATTACTCTTTTCTTTCTTGTGTGTGGGTGTTCAAAAGGGCAATCGCCCCTTCCTCTTAAATCTCGGCATTACTGGTTCTAAAAAACTAAACAATCATTTGATTAGGTAAAACTAAGTTCATTCAAGTACAAGCATACAATTCTTAGAAAAATAAATAGTAGTAAGTTTTGTGAAAAAACCTCAACATGTTATCAGATAGTTGACACATGTTTGTTCTTCAAGAGTGTGTTTTCCAACATGCATTGTCTTATGAAAAAAAAAACGTTTTGAACGTTAGTAAACAGTTTCCTGGAAGTAGTAAAAGAATCCTAAACCTGTTTACAACTTATCTGTAGAGATAATACAGGTTTAGCCCAAACAAAAAAAAAAAAAAAAAAAGTTAAAACTTCCTTGTGCAATATTTGGCATTCCTAAACTTTGTTTTAGTAAAAGTCCTACGCCTTAACCTGGGTCGGTCAGCGTGTCTTCCTATTGAGTTTGGGTTCGATTCCCGGCATGACTTGAAAATGTATAATTAGGGAAAAAATGTATATGTTTCCCCTTTCACAGTGTTGTTTATGTTCCAGATTTATGTTAAGTAAATAAGTCGTCGTTTAGAACGTCAGGCACTAGAAACTAAGTGGGTTTATAAAGTTCCCGGGTGGAGCTGTCCGTCAGTAGGAGAACAAACAGGCGAGGGGGGAAATACATGAGAATGAAACGATCCATTCTACGCTCCTATAACCTTTCATTTTTCGGACATTTAGCTCTTAATGATCAACAGAAATATGTGGTATTTTAAGAGATGAAAATGTAAACTTATAAACTATGTTTACAAGTCTATAGATGTATATATATAAGGGTTATAGAACATAGTTTTGTGTGCATTCCAGTAAACAGCAAACTCATATACTGTTAAAGGTTCTGTCAATATCCAGTCCTAAGCGCAACATTTGATTGACAATGTCTCAGATACCTAGACTAGGGATGGAAAATCTATAGCGCACAAACACGATTAGAGTGGTGCTCAACATAAAAAAAATATCATTGTATAAAAGTTTCTCAATGTGGTTTCATTTTTTTGAAGTTATGTCATGTCACACAGTATTTTCTGAAGTCAACGTTAGAAATTGTCTTGGCTCGTACTTAAGTGCACCTTTTGTTCGACAACAAGGTTTGAACCGGACACATAATATACGCCTATCAAAATGTAATATGTCAAACTAATATTAGACTGGCATACTGATGACGAGTAAATCAGGATTCAAATCCCGGATGGGTCTACCGAGGGTGGTTTTCCTAAAGGGCTTCCTTGCTCTCCTTCCAAGCAAATGCGGGTATATTATCTCTAAAATACTTCTTTCCTCATCCGTACCCCAATAGAGCTGTTATAAAATATACATATAGCTTGAACAATGTAATAAGTGGCGATTAAAAAAAGTTTTGGTTTTAAAGACTCATTAAAAATGTAAACAAAAAATGGCACAGTAGACTTTTCCAAATTCGGCAAAACTGGCCGGAAAAGTTTTGCCATCCCCGACTTAGGCAGACCCGTTAAATACTTAAAATAAAATTGAAATTGTAAAACAAAGTTATGATTATAAATAGTTGGGTTATCCAAGTAACCAATACAGGTAATTCTGGATTAGGATTTGTTGATAAAATGTTTTTAAAAAACAAAACAGCGTGGAAAAAACTATCAAGTAATGCAAGTGATAATAGAGGAAGTCAATTTTAAATTAGGACCCGACAACCAACAAATAAACTTCCCTCTTTATTTTTTGCCACTTGTTAGTGGGTCCAAACCCAGCCGGGATATACGGATTTTTCTTGAGTGATAAAAATACGTAGCACAACTTTTTTCGGAGGGGAAGTATAGCCATCTGGCCCATATCGATTGTGGCACGGAAAAGAACCATTGGAGGTATGTGAAAACAGAGGTACAGGACATGTCCGAACGTGCGAACGAGGTTCAGGGGAAATTAAGACAGTCCTGGGGAAATTATGGGGCAAGGAAAAGTCCCAACAATTTTTCTGACGTTTATAGTACATTCTGGTTCTGATAGGGTTGTTTCATTGGTATGGAAAACAAAGGCCGATGATATTCAACACTGACACTTTCAATATGTTCATAGAGTGAGGCAGTGTCTAGGGGCTAAGATAATGTGTCAGAAAACTAGATAATAGTCATAGGGCGAGATAAGGGACAGAGGAAAAATCTAATTATTCAACTTGGCTTATGGCGTGATTGGGGATGGGTCATAAGTAACCTATGCTAAGCAAGAGTTTGGTAACTAGGGCAGGCAGGTGGTGGAGGGTAGGGAAGGTTAATTGAGGTTTTGTTTTAGTTTGAATTCAGTGAACTATTATAACACAGCCTGAATACACGGTGATGGGGTAGTAATTTATTTAAACTAATGACGTGCGTATTTAATAATTGTCTAGCCATGAATTGTTGTCTTTATTGTATCTTTTAATGGTTGTACAGTGTACAATAGATAAATGTTAATAAAAAAAATTAAGATGCTTTAGTGAAACAAATGTTATTATGTCGACTTTTAAGAGCAATAAAGACGTCTAACAGTGCTTAATGTGAATGGCTGACAGACGTGAAAAACTTGGATATCACGTAACTAATAAACATCCCAAGAAAAACCTAGAAGTAAGGATCAAGGTATTATTGCAAGTTTTGTAAAATGTAAATTATGTGATCAAGAAAAACTCATGGTCGTATATAGTGTATATGTATTTCCCCTATTGTGGTTTATAGTGATAGTATTTCCCCTGATTGATGTTGTGGTTTATAGTGAGTACCTTGTGTTTATAGTATATATTCCCCTAGTGTTGTGGTTTTTATTGTGGATAGAAGAGCTTGCAGTAGTGGTGAGTCAACGAAAAAAAAAGTCTATGAAAATCAACAATTAAACCAAGCCTCTCAGAATTACACTCTTACTCTCAATATATAAAATTAAATGTTTGTACTGGTAAGCCTAATGGTTTCAATGGACAATTAATAACAATATGTAATGCACACAAGGAAATGGGAGAAAACTAATTTTTTTATAAAGTAGGTGCTATGAAAGTAACTATAATTAAAAATATGTTTGAATTTGAATTTTCAAACCACGTAGTAGGTAATAATCATTATTCCTTTCAGCTTCTATAAGAAATTCAATGTTTTATTTTGAGCGCTATGATTTTTGGGGATTTTTTTTTTTTAATGTTATGTTCTGGGTAAATATTGGATCGCCGAAAATATTCTGCAACCTTGTGTGAAAATACCTTTCCCAACAAGAATGATAGAACCTTTCGAGCTCGCTCAAAGAAATTCTCATGTACTGATATAATCATTCGATTGAGAAAGTGCACTGTAAAATACCTCAAATAAATTATAAATTCTTCCCACTTACAACTTCTGATTACTTTCATAACTTCACATCAGAAGATGGAAGTAAAAGTCAACTTTCTTTTTTTTATTCAAAGTGGATTCATATCGAATGTATATAGTTGAAGTTTTTGTAGATTTGCACATCCCATTATCTGAATGATTTCTACTCTAGCATTACCGAGGTAAGTGGTGCTGGTTTATAATTTTTAACTCTATACAGCCCTCTATTCCAAATAACCTTTTGTAATAAATAAAATATAATTATTAGAAAAATGGTCAGAGCACAAATAAAAGTAAAAACACTATCACATATTTACACACACATCAATATTTTGATGCTATTATAACAATCTTCCTCAGAAAGTAGTAGTAGACTGAGTCAGTCAGTCAGTAAGTCAGTCAGTCAGTCAGTCAGTAGTCAGTCAGTCATCAGTCAGTCTGTCAGTCTCGTCTCAGTCTATCATCATACTTCCTGCAGAGAAGATGTTATAATTTTCAGCATCTCGAAAATTATTAGCATCGTATTGTGTGTGTAAATATGTGATAGTGTTTTTACTTTTATTTTCATTTGTGCTCTACCATTTTCCTAATATTCTATCATTTTATTATTACAATTGTTTTTGCTCAATGCACTTTATTTCATACATAAAAAAAACCTTTTTAGTAAATATTTGCAAGAAGGTAAAGCAAAGGTGAATAGAAATGTATAAAAAGGGGACAAATAAAATATGGCTTTTACCAATAAAAAGAACACAGTTCACACTTTACGCCGTTGCCATTGGACAAATAGGTAATAGCCGCAACTTGAAGAAAATCGATCCGTTATTGCCAATCTCTTGACCTACAGCTCGATGTGCCTCTGAAATACTTCCCATCTCATCCCTTCCTCATTAGAGTAATGTTATTATCATATATGCGTATAATATGAACCGGTAGTAAGACGCGGTGATTAAAAAAATATGTTTTAATTTAAATTTGGTTTCGGGGAATATTACATATTTTCGATTTGGATTCGGTTTGAATTTAAAAAGTGTACTTAACACACTTGTACACTATACTTTGGTAAATATTAGTAAAAATTATTCAAAGGCTCAAATAGGGCTGTGGGGTTGGAGTCGGCAAAAATATACCTACTGCGGCTTCAAAATAAAATCTTATAGTTACTATATATTGTTATATTAGTATATCATTTGATTTTGTTTTTTCTTATGCTTTAAAAACCAATATTTGTAATTTGGATTGACAATATTTAAATACAAGGTGAAGGCCGTGGAATGAAGTTATCCGAGGAAGAGTGAGGCGGACAGAGGAAGCAAGACTGAGATGGTATGGACATGTAATGAGGATGGAAAAAGGAAGGATGCCGAAGAAAATATTGGAAATGGAAGTATGGAGGAAAAA
Organism: Timema cristinae; assembly: GCA_039000515.1. Lineage (NCBI taxonomy): Eukaryota > Metazoa > Arthropoda > Insecta > Phasmatodea > Timematidae > Timema > Timema cristinae. Next base: position 27,971,988 of record JBCFYV010011135.1, read on the forward strand.
AAAAACTACAAGGGAAGCCAAGAAAGAAATGGGAGGAGCAGATAACAGAAACGATTCATGTGAGAGGAGAAGAATGGAAGCAATTAAATGAGGAAGAGTAGTGGAAGGAGAGAGGAAGATGGAGGCGTTTTACTAAAACGACCCGGCCACAGGCTGGAAACAATGTCAAAGAAACTTACCACGAAAGTAATCTGTATCAGAGCATTTTACTGTGACCGAGACAATACATTTGTTATTACTAATTAATATATTTCAGTCATTTATGGAGGATTATGAGTTGGAGTTGAACAGTAAAAAAAAATAGAAGAGTCCGAGTCGAAAGCTTGGCGTACCAACTCCATAGGTCGGGGCTCTAATGTTCTTTCAGATATAACAGATATTTTAAATTTCTTTAATGAGATGTCATAAAAACTACCTGCATACAAATTGTTTCAAAACATATCTTGATGACAAGTTATTTACAAACAAAGAAAAAAAAAAATCTTTTAAGAAAAACAGCTTTAAACTATTTCTTCTTTGACTTTTTCCCTCCGCTTTTCTGCGGTCTGCCTTTATTCGCTTTCCCTTTTCTGCCTTCTTCCCTTTCAACTCGAGTTTAGCTCTCCTCGTGTCCTTCTTCAATCTAGGATCCACCACTTTGTAGTGTCCTTTAACCCCCGGAGGTCTTCGGGCCTTCTTCCCCGCCATGTGCTTCTTTGAAACGACGTACGTTACCTCCTTCTTGGGCGTGCTCTTCGCATTCTTGTACAACCTGGGGAAACCAAATAATAAATAATTATATATTAAATTTAAACATTTAAAGGATTATAGATGGGCAAGGCCTACACATTTACCAGAAAATTGTAAGCCTCAAAGTTCAACCAAAATGTATTTTAAAATTCACTGACTTTACCAGAGCCTATTTTACCGTCGGGCGACCTGGTGGTCTAGGGGTAAGGTATCAGACTTCTGTGCTGGGGTCCGGGGTTCAATCCTCGGTCCCGGCACAGATTTATCTGATTACCAAACCCTTCCTTCACCTCTGACAAGACGTGTATTAATCACAACTTGTGAATGTGGGGAATGTCAGATCTCCACCGTGGTTCGGATCCCACGTTAAACTGTAGGTCCTCCATTTTCATCTCACAATCACCCTACCATTACACATTAGTGTAAGTGCGTATAACCCGAACGGGTAGTAAGACGCGGTGCTAACAATAATAATAATTTTACCGTCACTATAGATTTCAAACATTTATTTTATTAAGATCGTAACGTGATGTTTTTTTTTTTACACATACGGCCTACACACTTCTAAATTGTGTCATTCTACGAAGTGGTCAGAGGATATCATCCTAAGGTAATGGGCCGTTGGGGGTACAATCCAAGTTAGATTTCAGAGACATTCATTAAATTAAGTATTAAATTACAAGTGTGGGGCCTGTTAGTTTGTTTGTTAAGTTCATCCTATATAATTATAAATGGTTTTAAGCCACCAATTAAAATTTATAAGAACTCTAAAACAAATTTAATTAAAAATGAACTTTTAAGGATTAGAGTCTCAAATTCGAAATTGTATCGAATCCTCTAATATCCTTAAGTATTCGAAGTCCCATCACTAACTAAGCCATAATTTAACAAAACATTAAAAATCATAGTGATAAATAGAGATATGCAAAATTCCCATTTGCGATAAAACTAATTTTTACACGAATTCTACTGTTTTCATATGAATAACACAAATTTAAGTTTTTTTCTATGTAAACACCATATCTAAGTAATATGGCAAATACCACATCATGTAATATATTATATTTGAAAGAAGGTATCGGAAAGGTGGATAGAAACATATAAAAGGGAACGAACACAATATGGCTTTTGTAATGTAATTTTCAACACAGTAACACTGGTGAGAGCACTATACCAGTGCTGCCGTTTATAAGAATTGTATCCGATTTTACTTATTTTATGGTTATAAAATGGATCACAGTAAATATTAGTGTTTTCAGGATATTTTAGCCTTTTTTTTTTAGGTTAGCATTAAAAATCACGATTTTCACTTTTACACATTACGATACATAAATTTCAATAGAGTGAAGATTTCACTCAGGGTCTAAGCAAGGACGCACGCACGCACACACACACACACACACCTTGCTACAGGCGGTCATGTTTGGCAAAATTATATATATTAAAGTTAAGACTTATATAGAAAACTCCATTTTCCTTATTTGAGAGTAGTTTGATCCTCTATGACAACATGTTTCGGGGTTATTATTGTTTGGTCTAAACCTAAACTGATAGTCGATTATTTTTGATATTGCTATTTGTAATTGATATATCGAGTTTGATATTACTAAGCGTGAAATGTTTTGTGTATATTTATACTTGATTTTTCTCCGAATATGTTAATAAATAGTTAAATATATAAAAAGAACAAAAAATTTAGATAGTTTTTATCAGAGTTTTTTTTTAACGAATTCTAATTTGACTTGTATTTATGTAAATAATAACACTGCTTTCAGCTTATGATATCATCGCTTTTCGAGAAAAATAACACCACTTTTCCCTTAAAGATAGCCTCACCTTTTGCATGTATCTAATGATAAGACATGTAATTACTAAGAGCCACAGTGAAATTAAAGGAAATAACATGTATTTGATTGCTTTCTTTAAAAGTATATTTATTTTCAGACATGAATAATTCCCCCCCTCCCCATTTCAATTTTTGAACATAAATAATTTTTCTTACTAACAAAGTATTCCACCACATTTTAATGTCGGGTCTAAATTCGGGGCGAGGTTTATTTTCGAGCCGACACGGTACTCACCGTTTTATCTGGTTGGCCTTCTCTCTGTCCGACACGTCCACGTTGTCCATGATGGACTCCACCTTCTTCTTGGCCTTCTCCAGCCGCCTCACCGCCCTCTTCTTCTTGCGGGCCTTCGCTTCGATCACCTTCTTGATTGGTCGGACATTCATCTCCTGCATCTTCTGCTTGTACTCGTCCACCAGCTCCTATGAACAGGACCACCAACATTACAGGGGGTGGAGAGGAGGATAAAACATTAGAGGGGGTGGAGAGGAGGATAAAACATTAGAGGGGGTGGTGTAGAGGAGGATAAAACATTAGAGGGGGTGGAGAGGAGGATAAAACATTAGAGGGGGGTGGAGAGGAGGATAAAACATTAGAGGGGGGTGTAGAGGAGGATAAAACATTAGAGGGGGGTGGAGAGGAGGATAAAACATTAGAGGGGGTGGTAGAGGAGGATAAAACATTAGAGGGGGGTGGTAGAGGAGGATAAAACATTAGAGGGGGGTGAGAGGAGGATAAAACATTAGAGGGGGTGGAGAGGAGGATAAAACATTAGAGGGGGTGAGAGAGATAAAACATTAGAGGGGGTGGAGAGGAGGATAAAACATTAGAGGGGGGTGGAGAGGAGGATAAAACATTAGAGGGGGTGGAGAGGAGGATAAAACATTAGAGGGGGTGGAGCATGGCCGCTGGAGGGGAGGATAAAACATTAGAGGGAAGGTGGAGAGGAGGATAAAACATTAGAGGGGGGGTGGAGAGGAGGATAAAACATTAGAGGGGGGGTGGAGAGGAGGATAAAACATTAAAGGGGGGTGGAGCATGGCCGCTGGAGGGGAGGATAAAACATTAGAGGGGGGTGGAGCATGGCCGCTGGAGGGGAGGATAAAATATTAGAGGGGGGTGGAGCATGGCCGCTGGAGGGGAGGATAAAACATTAGAGGGGGGGTGGAGAGGAGGATAAAACATTAGAGGGGGAGGAGAGGAGGATAAAACATTAGAGGGGGTGGAGAGGAGGATAAAACATTAGTCGTGAAAAGTTGAAAATATACATTTATATTGAATTAAAATAAATAATATGGTAAATAAAATAAAATATAAAAAATAACACTTTAATAGAACAAATTATAACCCGTACGAGACCCGCCGGTAAACACAACGCATGACTGACACTACGCATGTTCCAATATCGACAATGGGCACTAGGGGGGGGATATTTAAGGTAATTCTTTCATTCTACGGTAGCAAGATAGAGTTTAAATTTTACTTTTATTCTACCTCAACTGATCGTATAGGGGATCAATAAGACGTGAATGCGCCTTAGCCTATTTCCCTCCCTTTTCAACCCTCATGCCATTTGAAGGTCATAGCGGCAGAGTTGAGATGGCTTTTAGTAAGATATTCCGCTATCAGTAGCTTCGTGGAGACGATAACTCCACAGACACACACTTGAAAAATAAAAAAGTATTAAGTAAAGATGCTGCCAAAATACATATGTTTGGGATTTTTAAAATATTCAAGTTATTTTAATTCATTTAATAGAATAATAATTATTTCGATGAAAGTAAGCGAGCAGTTTTTTTCAATACTTATATGGACCGTCCGCCACTTGTAACGAAGATGGAAAAGAAAAGGATCGAATGATGAAGATGAAGTATGTAGGGCAAATACAGCAAAGGAGACCAAGAAAGAGACGGGAGGAGCAGATAACAGAAAATGTGCAAATAAGAGGAAGAAGAATGGCAGAAAGACAAAGGTATATAGAGGCCTTTTATTAAACTTTCCCAAACCAAGGCTTGAAACAGTGGTTTTTTTTAGCATCGCGTCTTACTACCTGATCAGGTTATACACATATGTACTTTTAAGGGAAACAGCCATTACCTTTTTTGTCCAGTGGCAGCAGTGTAAAGTGCGAACTGTATTACTCTTATCGTTGTTAACAGCCAAATTGTGTTTGTTTCTTATATATGTTTCCTATCCATCTTTCATGTGCCGACTTCCAAACATAATACAACATAATACAATGAATTTATGATAAATATAAGTCGGATTCGGTATTTTTTTTTTCCCACTCCCGACTCCACTCAAAAATGATTCAAGCTATAACTTTACAGCCATGATAAATAATTAATAATAATCTGTAGGTCCCATGAGCCAAAAGACAGCCCTTACCCCCCTTCTATCTCTCTCTCTCTGTCTCTCTCTCACACACACACACACAAACACACTAGGCGCACAGTAAAAATAGGAATACAAACAGTTGTAGCGCGACAAACCTTAGGAACAGGCGCGTCTTTCTTCATGTGTATCTTTTCGTCCTTGACGAACCAATCTGGAAGATGCTCGTCGTTGAAAGCAAAGCGGTTCCATCCAGCATCCAGGAGGTCTCGCTTGGTTCTCTGTGAGGACACCATCAGTGCGCCAAGCGCCAAACCTTCCTCGTCTAGCTTACGTTTGCGATCTTTCTTGACTTGAGTGACAAAGCCAAGTGAATTACAAGTTACAAACATTCAAAGGTCATGACATTCAAGGTTTTATATTAACAAAACGTATGAGATGAGGAAGAGATAAGAGTTTCACAGAAAATGTACACGTGTTTGCGTGGAAGGAAAGTGGGAAACTATCTAGGATAAAACCACCCTTAGTACACTTCGACCAGGATTCGAGTTCAGATTTCCCCGCCAAAGATAATCCAGTCGAACACGAGATTAAAGCATGTAACACCCAATATAGGTAACATTTCAGTTATTAAAAATAAATAAAAAATGTTTTAGCTAGAACTTAGGTTATAAGTTAGAGATGGGACCCTTGACTCCCTTAAATCCTTAAGGATATTTGAGATTAAAAGATTTGAGACTCAAATCCTTACAAAAAAATATTTCTTTTTTTCAATCTTTCAAGTGAAACTTGTTTTAGAGCTCTAATATTGCTTATTGGAGGTACATAACCGATTATAATTATAGGACGAGCTTAACAACTAGCCCCCAGATCAGTAATTTATCACTTAACTGAATGTATCATTATTATATTGAATGTTTATAAGAAATAAAGTTATGTCGCGAACTCCCCCTCTTCCCCGCTATGGGCTTGATCTGTCGGGATAGTTTGCGAGAGGGGTAAGGTTGCAGGCAAGGTAATTGTGTGGGTTCAGAATAATATGCAGATTTACGAATTTCGATTTAATAGTAGTTACAAAATGCGATGTTAAATGAAAGATAAACAAATAAAGAGAGTGGAAGCTCATGGAAGAACTGGCTTAACTCGTGGAAACTTAGACTGACACAGCACGTGACCCGTACAGAACTCGAGCTTGGGATCCTGGGCTCGACGTATGCCCTTTAAGTATATTCCATCCAAGTACAAGTGCTAATGATAACCCGAAGATGTAGTCCAATACGCTACGGTGTCGGGTTGCGTGCGTGACTGCCTGCGATATCGATGGAATTGTGACAGACCCAATGCCAAAAAATACCCTGCTATGGTCCCTTTCCTGAACAACTAATTCAACATTGTTATGAATGGTCAGCGTTCTATTTTAACCTTTCTAGTTCGTTACTTGATACACGCTAAGCCAGAACTTTTTAGCGCATGCGTCCAAACGTTATGGAAAAAAAAAAAAGTCAAACATTGCTCAGTGATTATGATAGTTAATTCATAGTTAACATTTTATTACCATTTGTTTTTTCTATTATTCTTTTATATTTATATTTTTTCCTATGTTCATAATTTTTTCCAAGATTCGGATTCAAATTCTTAAGATAATGAATTCGATCAATCTCTATTATAATTTGTACCAAAAGTGCTAGGTTCGATTCTTGTACTTTGATTTTTACTTTACATCCATTACTGTTTTCCACCTGTGATCAGTTTTTTTTTTATTCAAGCCATATATTTTTACACTATCGGTTTGATAGGCCTATCATAGCTTCATATATCTTATAATATAACTAAAGACTAGGACCGGCACAACATCCAGTCCCCTGGCTGTTAATTTATCACTGTGAAAGGGTTAACCCACTTTCACCTTTGATCAATTTTTCGGCCATGCCGGGAATCGGGCCCGGGACCCTTAGCTCAGTAGGCGGACAGGCTACCGACTGAGCTAAGGTGTCGGACTTTTGTACATTGGTGTATTTTTCAAAACCATCAATTAAATAATGTTTCGCACAGAAAGAGAAGATTCATTAACATTTAACTATAAACGGTTTTGTAATGTCGAGAGTCTAATGTGGCGACTCGACGGGACTCACCTTCTGTCTTTGGGACAACGGTGAATCCATCCTTTCCCCCCACCTGCTTCTTGTTCTTCTTGTTCTTCTTCCCGGCGACCGGTTTCGTCACTAGCTCCTCCACGTCATAGTCGCTGTCGCCGTCGCTCTCATAGTCGCTGGACTTCATCTTGCCTTTTCTATCCTTGTTCATTTCCCCGACTAGTTTCACGCCTTTCTTCTTGTACTCGTCCACCATCTTGTCCAGCTCGTAGTCCTCATCTTTCTCATCCTCCAAGTCCTTGAATACGTCCTAGGGGAGAATCACTACTAATTAGACTCAATCACCGATTTCGCTGGTGAGAGAAATATTGGGGTGTGAATCTCGGTCGGACTCGCCTCGGTGGCGTAGTTGGCTAACGCGCTTCTAGTGTTGAGCTCGACTGCTGAGGACGGGGAGATCGAGGTTCAATCTCGGTCGGGTGAACTGGGGTGATGGTTTTTCCTTAATCGTTTTCCCACTCTCCCTCCACGCAAATGCGGGTTAACTTCCTCTAATTCAACCTTCCCAATTCCTAATCCATTAGTGTAATTAGTACTTAAAGCGTATAACCCGAACGGGTAGTAAGACGCGGTGCTAAATAATAATAATAATAATAATAATATAATAATAATAATAATAAATCCTCGTCAGGTTTCCTTAGGATGATTTTCACCGGAATAATTTTCGCCAAACTCCCTCCACACGAATGTGGGTACATTTTCTCATTCCCTATATTATATTTAAGGGTGGGTGAGTAATTGAGTTACAAGTCGAGTCTTAGTAGCGTCTCAAACTAGACTATAACATTTTTTTTGCAAAAACTAAAAAAAAATTTTAGTACCCGGAAATTTCTACCTTATTTTTGAAAATTCCTAGTTTGATTAATTTAATTCAATTTCAAGATAAAATTTTATCAAAAATAGAGTCCTTCAATATTCCCTAATGTCTGATTAAAATAAATTTTTTTATAAATTATATTATATTTATTCAAACAGTCAAATTCGTGTGATTATGAAATTATTTTTAAAAAAAACAGTTTGTATTTATTTTTGGTTTATGCGTGGATCTATGACAGATATTTCACTTGAAATATTTTATGTACAAATATTGCTCTATATTACTCGGACTCATAGAAAAACTCTTTAGTTTTCACTTAAACAAGAGGGTTAGAGATGAGAAAGGAAGTATTATTTCGATAATCTATCAGCATTTTCATGGAAAACCATTTAGGAAAAATTACCCGCTGTAGACCCAACCACCTGATCCATCTTCAGCAGGTCAGCTTAGCATGAGAGTAACACCTTAGATCCGTTCGGACCACTGAATCGGATAAGTGAGGGAGTTATTATTATTATTTATTATTATTATTATCATCACCGCGTCTTACTACCCGTTCGGGTTATATGCACTTACACTAATGTGTAATGGTAGGGTGATTGTGAGATGAAATGGAGGACCTACAGTTTAACGTGGGATCCGAACCACGGTGGAGACCTGGCATTCCCCACATTCACAAGTTGTGATTAATACACGTCTTGTCAGAGGCGAAGGAAGCGTTTGGTAATCAGATTAATCTGTGCAGGGACTGAGGATTGAACCCTGGACCCCAGCCCAGCACAGAAGTCCAACACCTTACCCCTAGACCACCAGGTCACCAAATGAGGTAGTTTACAAGATATTCTATTACTAAAGATGAGACCTAATTCCATTTTTTTTTTTCAAATTTCAATCTTCATTTTATCTATGCATTAGGGTTAACTTTCTTGAAATGATATATTTCAGAATTCCAATTAAAATTGATACACATCAATTCTCCTCAAGTTGATATGAAAAAGGTCAGTGATAAAAAAAAGGCACAAACATAAAACCACCACATTATAATATTTATATTGAAAAGAGAAAAACAGTTCACAATGAACATTACTGCCAACAGAAAAACTAGATAATGACCCTAGCAGAAAATCAATAATCACCAAAGTCAAAGTCGACATTTTATATTTGAAGCAAAACTAAGAGCTTGCATCACACACCAATCAACTCTGTGATGCAGTCGACTAGAAATAGTAAGTTTACACCAACACTATTGCACGTGGATCATTTCTGATTAAACATTAATGGAGATAAAGAGTTAATAGAAGTTCCTAATACTGAACATTGTTCAAATATTAAACGATATTTAGATAAAAACTGCATTGAATAGGCCGTTTTTTGACTATTTTAGAATGTCCTCACAGATAAGCACTGTGCACAAATCTTCATTCTGTCATAACAGGGACATACTGTAGTTATTAACAAGAGACTTTGTCGCTTTGTCCCCCATCGTTACCGCGGAAAATGTCGAGTAATCATTCAAATACGAATGTACTGCACACATTTCTTGTCTTTTCCTTTCCCTTTTACTACCAAACCTCTCGCGAACCGAGTTGGGCCTGATATCATGAACACTCTCAATACTGTCAAAGCTAGATCCAAATTTGAAAAATATGTTTTATATAGAAAATATTAGGATTGGAACCCTTGAAACTTTAAGAATATTCGAGGATTCAAGAATCAAATCTTAGAAGAAAAAGAAAAAAAAAACTTGCCCAATTTTTCAAATGAAATTTGTTTTATAGCTATAATACTGCTTATTGCTGGTCCAGAACCAATATTATTTTAGGATGAACTTAACAACCAGACCCCAGACCAGTAATTTAACACTTAACAGAATGTTATAGTGAATGGATTATAAGAAAAAATGTTAACATTTAGTTACTTTTTGTATTTTATATTATTATATTATATTTATATTTCCTCTTATGTTCTTAAAATTTTTCCATGGTTCGGATTAGAGTTCAAGACTCTAAAGCAAAGGGAAGTCTTCTTGGATTTGAGCCAACTTTGATTCAAACTGAAGGGAGTCAATTATTCAGGTGATTTATCGAGAACTTTCCAAAAAACATGTGCGCTAACCGTTGGCAAAACTTACCTTCTCGAACCAAAGCTCGGCTTTGTGGGATTTCTTTTGTTTCTTGTCTCGGTTGTCAAGTTCCGTCAATAAAGGGTGTTTGGGACTGGTTCCTTTATCCCGTTTCTTGCGGGGTTTCTTTTCCCCATCACTCATGTCACTTCCACTCAAACCTGACAAAAAAAAAAAATTAAGAAGAAATAAAGAAAAACCCTGTACTAAGTTATAAAATATTTGGAAACAGTTATAGAATGGAAAAAGATGTATGGATTATTATTATTATTAGCACAGCGTCTTACTACCCATTAGGGTTGTACGCACTTACGCTAATGTGTAGTGTTAGGGTGATTGTGAGATGAAATGGAGGACCTACAGTTTAACGTGGGATCCAAACCACGGTGGAGGCCTGACATTCCACACATTAACAAGTTGTGATTAATACACGTCTTGTCAGAGGTGAAGGAAGGGTTTGGTAATCAGATTAATCTGTGCCGGGACCGAGGATTGAACCCCGGCCGCCAGCATAGAAGTCTGACACCTTACCCCTAGACCACCAGGTCACCGACAAGATGTATGGAAACACATCAACAGGAACAAACACAATATGGCTTTTATAATGAAAAGAGAAACACGGTTGATACTTTTTTCAGATCTTAAATATGTTGAATACCAAAGGATTCAAAGGGATTCGAAAATCCCATCCCTATTAATTTATGAACTCACCCAAACCTTCTTCACCGCTGTCAGACTCCTCCGTGTTCTCACTTTCAATGTCACTTTCATCAGATTTATAAAACCTAAAAAGAAAAAAAAAAAAAAAGTTTGGGTTGAGTTAGCAAAGGTTTTGTGCAATTATTTCATTATGAAACAAATTCAAAGAATTTTAAATGAGAGGGGAGAAATCACCATCAATACACCTGGGGTCGGGATTCGAAACCAGACTATCTTACCAACAGCAAACCAGACTAGATCATCATGTGCTCTTTATCGCTTAAATTTCACAAGGTGAACTATTGTTACATGAACATCTTTAAGGTGACCTGGGGGTTTAGGGGTAAAGTATCAGACTTCTGTGCTGTGGGGTCTTGGGTTCAATCCTCGGTTCCGGCACAGATTTATCTGATTACCAAACCCTTCCTTCACCTCTGACAAGACGTGTATTAATCACAACTTGTGAATGTGTGGAATGCCAGGCCTCCACCGTGGTTCGGATCCCACGTTAAACTGTAGGTCCTCCATTTCATCTCACATTCACCCTAACATTACACATTAGCGTAAGTGCGTATAACCAGAATAGGTAGTAAGAAACGGTGCTAATAAATAATAAATAATAATAATAATAATAATAATAATAAATAATAATAATAATAATAATAATAATAATAATAATAATAATAATAATAATAACATGTTGAAGAACTTATATTTAAATGTCATGATAACTTCTAGAAATTTGGTCCAAAACTAAACCGATGGTTTTAATTAAATTGCGAACTCTCTTCATTTAACATGATTAGTTTACAATTTTTTAACTCGAATAGAAGGAAAGGTTGAGGAAAGAAGGAAAGGTTGAGGAAAAGGAGCTTTTAGAAAAAGAGGAATTCAAATATTGACTGACTTAAAGGAAAGAAGAAAATTCTAGGAGCTCAAGGTGGAGTTAGAGGAAAGGGTGCATTTGCGGTCTAAGTTCACTGACAAAAAGGAATGGATTTTCCTAAGAGAGAACACCTAATAATAATAATAATGATGATGACGATAGTGATAATGATTACAACACTACTAATACTACCAACTAAAACAACTAGGAAATAATCAAATTCAATAAATGTTTGGAATTGTGAATAGTATTTGTTTCGACTTGAACTCAAAAACTTTGCTTCACGGCTTCTAGTGTGTAAATAAAATATATATGACGCATTATTTGTGTTTCAAGTAAAGTGAATTAAAAGAATTATTATTATTATTATTTAGCACCGCGTCTTACTACCCGTTCGAGTTAGACGCTTTAAGTACTACTTACACTAATGGATTAGGAATTGGGAAGGTTGAATTAGAGGAAGTGAACCCGCATTTGCGTGGAGGGAGAGTGGAAAACCTTTAGGGGGGAAAAAACCAGTTCACCCGACCGAGATTCGACCCTCGATCTCCCCGTCCTCGGCAGTCGAACTCAACACGACTAGTGCGTTAGCCAACTATGCCACCGAGGCGGTCTTAAAATAATTCAATGTGCAAGTGAACCAACCACAAGCTATTTAAAATAAATCAAGTAAATCGAGCACTTACGTTCCTGAGCTGTCCAAATGATCGGTTCTGTCCCTTTTAAAAGCTACCATCTTGCGTTTTGGCTCCAGTTCATCATCCGAGTCCGGATCTGATTCAGCCACAGTATCTGGTACCTGGTCTATTACGGTGTTCAGAGCCTGTAAAGATACACATTCCCCTGTGAAATATTCCGCAATAACCCGGAAATAAGCTTCCCCTGAACGTAGAACCCTGAAAATACCACGGTTTAGAGAGTTGAAATTAGGATAGACAGCCAGCACTGTTACCTTGGTGATACTGGAGTAGAAATTATCTAGACACACACACACATTTTTAAAGATGAGTTTTAATTGTCACAGACAACTTTTTCAGGTCAAAAGAGTGGGCTGATTGTCTTGGTTGGACTCGCGTAGGGATGTGCGAGGTCAATTTTTTTTTTCAATCCAAAGCGAAACTCGAATTGAATGTATGAAATATTCTCGAAACCGAATCAAAGTTCGAATATTTTCTTTTGGTTGTTTTATGATTTAAAAAAATTATATCATGGTTTTTTTTTATTATTATTTCATATTACTCTGACAAAGCAAGTTATTATCACAACTTACAGTTCAACTTCTTAAGATCTCTTTTTTTTTTAGTATGAATATTAATTAGTAATGTATAAAACAGCTCAGAATGATTATAATTGAAAATAAATGTAGTATTTTAGCTGTAAATATTTTTACTGGTGAAGTTTCGAAGTTTCGCACACCGTATATGGACTGTAAAGGTGACAACCAACAGGTGATTGTTTATTGGTTATAATTTAACTGTATAGCTGGCAGCACTTGAATTAAATACATAGATAATCCAGTATCACTAAGGTAAGTGAGCTATCCTAATGCTCCATTAGGGGATTATGGGAGATTATATTGAGAGGCGTCCAGTCTCTTGGTATAGTAGCAGTACTACCGTAGGTACTATTTCTGTTTTAACATTCTACTTTACATCCATTACTATTTTCAGCTACTATTTCCAGCCTACGGTCAAATTTTTTTTTTATTCAAGCCATATATTTTCCACCACCGGCTTGCTAGGCCTGTCGTAGCTCCATCTGTCTTATAATCCAACATAAGACTAGGACAGGCACAACAGCCAGTCCCCTGAACTGTTAATTCATCACTGTGAAAGGGTAAGCTCACATTTCCACAATGATAAATTTTCGGCTCTACGGTTAACATGGTTTGGTTAGTCGGTTAAGTTATAAAACAGGTGTACTAATTACGTTAATGTGTTAAGGGGATGAGGAATTGTTGCATTTGGAGGAAAGAGTAGGACACTGTTTATGAAAACCCACCCTCAGTACACCTGATCGAGATTCGAACCCCAATCTCCCCGTCATCGGCAGTCCAGTCTAATGCAAGAGTGATGCCTTAACCCATCCGATCACTGAATCGGGTGTGTAAGTTGTTGTTTGTTTGTTTGTTTGTTGGGTGTTGTTGTTACAGGTCTTTAGCGTGCACTTTCTGAACTGACTGTCAGCACACAACTTATGAACTAACTTAAATCTAGAACAGACACAACTCCTGGTTGTTATTTGGGCAGACACGCTACCTACTGAGCTAAGTTGTTGGGACTGTGTAAATGAATTAAACAAATGAATAATGATAACTAGGGACATGCAAAATACGCATTTCGATAATACAAATATTTACATGAATTCTACTGTTTTTACACGAATAACACTGGTAACACGATAACGTAATGCCATGGCAGCCGTTTATACGGATAGTATAAGTTTTTCCTTGTTGTTTTATAGGTTTAAAACAGATTCCATGAAAAGTGAGTGTTTTAAGGATATTTAGGCTTTCCCCCCTAACCCCTGAGGTTAGCATTAAAAATAAAGATTTCTACTTTTACACATTACAATACTTAATTTTCAATTTCAATAAATCGATTCCTTGTTTTCAGCCTTTAAAATATCTCACGCTAGTTCCAAGCAAGGTAATTCATGGCTCTTGTTACAGGTGGTCATGTTTGGCAAAATTATATTTTCCTTATTTTTATTCCTTTCTTCTTATTTGATAGTAGTTTAATCTTCTATGACGACATATTTTGGAGTTATTATTGCTTGGTCTAAACCTAAATTGATATTCGATTATTTTTGATATTGCTATTTGTAAGACTCTAAGTTAATCATATTGATATATCGAGTTTGGTATTACTAAGTGTGTAATGTTTAATGTGTATTTATTATTTGATTTATCTCCGAATATGTTAATAGATTGTTAAATACCCAATATGAACAAAAAAGTACAGTTTTATCCTAGTTTTTTTTAATGAATACTAATTCGACTCATTTTTATATAAATAATAATATCACTTTCAGCATATAATATTATCGCTTTTTGAGAAAAACAAAATCACCTTTTCCCTAAAAATAACCACACCTTCTTCATATCTCTAATGATAACTTATTGAGAGTCCCAACATTAGGTTGGAGAAGGGGCAAAGAAAATCCCAGCCCTTTAGATGCCGAGTTTTATCAAAACAATATATATAAATAAAACTAAGAATTTTCAATATTACCTCTATGGTGGTGACTTGGTTTAGATCAAACATATCTTCCCCTTCCAGGCGGGGGCCCTCGTCTCCACGGAGCACCATCTTCAAGTTGAGCCGGTCCTGCAGCTTCTTGCGCTCTTTGTTGGTGCGCTTTTTCTTGCGCTTTAGATCTCGCGCTTCTTCCTCCTAAAGGAGCAAGGAAAATAAAAAATAAAAGACTTCAACGTGAGGACATGAGAGAATTCAGATGTGCGTATCTTTTTTTTTACAAGTCGAGGTTATTAACACATAATGAGATAAACTCGTCACTTATATCTCAGTTACCCTAAACAGGATTCAAACTATAAGCTTTGCCAGACATGAAAGAGGAATGGAAACATATAAAAGGGAATAAAAACAACAGGGCTTTTAGAGTGAAAAGAATAACACAGTTCACACTTTTACATTGCTGCTACTGGGCAAAAAGTTAATGGTTTCTTAAAAAAAATCTATCTCTACGCCCAATCCCCCGACCTAGGTTTCATTCTATCGGAACTCTTCAGAAGGGAGTGTGAAACGGGGGAGGGGGGGGGGGGAGCAGATAGAAACACTTTGATTGATTATATCAGCACACGAGAATTTCTATGAGCAAGAGCGAAACGACTTACCTATTTTTGCCGGGAAAGCTATTTTCACATACCTTACAAGGTTCTTTTACATGCCATAACCGTCAAGGGACTGACGGTTTTAAATTCCATCTCAAAGGAAGTTGTGCTACAGAATTTTTTATCGCTCAAGAAGAAGCTGTTGACCGCGGCTAGGTTTGAACCCACGGATATCAGGTCCTGAAGTGAGTACATTACCTCAAGACCACCGAGTTCAAATTTAGAGACACATTAAAAAAAAAAAGGAAACAATGTTAAAGGTAATAAAATTACAAATTTTAGAAACAATCTTTATGTGTGTTGCATCATACCACATTTCAAGCTAACGGTTTAATGTCTCAATTTTACAGATATTTAATTTTTTGGCGGAGTGGGAAGTGAGGATAAAGATTTAAAAAAAAAAAAATCTGTACATGGACTGCCTTGATTAAAGATTGAGGATTATTTAATATTTATACTAAAAATAGCAGTCCGATGTTTAAACAGTCGCTTAACAAACCTGTAACTCGGTAATCTGTTTGGCGACTGCTTCCAACTCTTCCTCGTCTTCATCGACTTGTACCGTCCTTCACCTCTTCTTCTTCTTTGACAGTCTCCTCTTCCCCTTCTTTGGCCTTCTTCTCGGCGAGCTCCCTCATAGCCTTCCACCAGTTGAGGAGGAGACGTAAATCCTTTCTACCCAACACCTTGATGTCCTTGACGCACTCCTTAATCTCGGCCGTGGTCAGAGGGTGGTTCTCCGTCTCTTTGTCGTCAAATACAATCTGTGACACAACACAAATTTATTAACAATTTTTTTTTTTTTTTTTACATAATTCAGAATAGGAAATATGCGAGGTCCATGTTTTCAATTTGAAGCAAACTAAAATCCAAAATATGAAATTTTCTCAAAGCTGAATCAAAATACAAAAAGTTTTTTTGTTGCTTATTTCATACTTGAAAAATATATTTATTAGAGGTGTACTGATTCAGTAAAACCAATTACCGATGCCGATTGGTTAAGATACGTGTTCATGATACGATTATTTACACCGACCAATCACGATTATTGATTATTTATTAATAACTATTGAGAAATATGCTTAAGAGAATGATAACAGATAATGTGATTAATACAAAAAACATCGTATAAACACAAAAATATATTTTATGCATAACTGGAGAAAGTTGGAACTATATTGTTAATTTTATCAACAGTATGAACTTATGTTACTGTATCTGGTTATGTAATCGTTGCATAGCCCGCAACCCAGATAAAGTGTGTACATAAGTTGGTTTTTTTTGCGATTTTGATCACTGAACTCCCACCTAAAAATGTTTAATTCAAATTCCAACTAAAAAGAAAGAGTTAATCGAGGTAATAATCAGTGACGCACTAGTAATCGTCTGATAACGGTTCATCGGTATTTGCAAAATATCAAAAAAATAAATATCAAGATCCAGGTTTCAAATCATTTTAACTACGCACGGTCCATATGAAGGAGAGGGTAAAATAAAAAGCAAAGTATGGAGGTTTTGAGGTATCGAGTGGATACTAATTTGTGGTTCTGACCTCCGAAGCCCCTTGCAAGGCCTCCACGACGTTCTCACTGCCGAGGAACTTGGTCACCGTCATCTTGTGGTGGAGGGTGTAGTCGTTGTCGGGGTACCCTTCTGCCCGTGCCTTCTTTTGTTTCTCAGGGTGGTAGACACTCAACTTGTTCTTTGGCTCGACGTCCAATTCCTCAAACACGTACTTGGGGTCGAGGAAGCGAGCGTCCAGCTTGTCGGGCGCCTTGTAAAACTGGCACACTACGAAGATCTCGGCGGACTCCGCTCGGGACGCCTGCGGTTTGGTCGAGTGCACCTGATGAGCGACAAAGAGGTTGTGATCAACATATATTTTGCTAGACATGGTCTCTCAATAAGCCAAATTCGATATTTGGATTTGTAAGATAGTGGAATAGACCCCAACTCTAATTTGTTTTTAACCCTTTTAGTGCCGCGCCCATTCCAGAATTTGCGCGCTAAGAATGCCAGAGGCCTGTTAGGTTTTGTGTGCAGACTGCCAGTTATTTCCTCATTTTTTAAGGGTTTTCCAGAAAATTCGCCAAACCTGTATTTATGAAGCGATTATTTTGATTATGCTATCATTTTAGTCCATATGTACTGTTCTTTAATAATAATAAATCATTATTATTATTATTATATAATTATTTAGCACCACGTCTTACTACCTGTTCGGGTTATACGCTTTAAGTACTAATTATGCTAATGGATTAGGAATTGGGAAGGTTAAATTAGAGGAAATGAACCGCATTTGCGTGGAGGGAGAGTGGAAAACCATTTAAGGGGGAAAAAAACCTAATTCACCCGCCGAGATTCAACCTAGATGTTCTCGTCCTCAGCAGTCGAGCTCAACATGACTAGCGTGTTAGCTAACTACGCCACCGAGGCGGGTAATATATTTTTACAATTTAATTAAAATTATTTAATTCCTATATTATAATTTTTTTTCTCAAAACTAATGCTAAATAACATATTTTAAAAAATATTGTATATACATTTCAATATTATTTTGTTGTAGTGCATTTTGTTTAATACAAAAATGAATAGTTTATATGATTATAAATAATAATTACAGGAATTTTTATTTGATATCCTACATTATATGTTTTTGAGTCATTATTCTTACATTACAACAAGATTTATCATATTGCTTACCTCATGAATACATATTAAGCCAAAACATAATGAATGCATTTTTTTTTTAACTCTTTATAATTAATAATCTCATATTAAAAAAAATATTTCTTAATTCATAAAGTACCTACACATGTTTACTTACATTAGTAAGTAAATCTTTTTATTCACATGACATAACATGAAAATCTAAATAGTATATTTTTCTAAACTCAAAATAATTTAAACCCGTACATTTGAAAATTGTTTACAAAACTATTTACATCAGTATGAATAATAGCCACACTTATGTTTTAAACATGCAGCCCCCATGTAAACCAGCGTAGCACTTAGTGCCTTGAGTATGTGACCGTTCCATTGTAAACGTACTAAACTCCCGGTTCCAATAACAGCTATTTACTGGTGATTTTTGTTGCCAACCTTATATAAAATTTTTAATTAGCACCCCATTAAACCGCGTTAGCACTTACTGCCTTTGATGTATGTGAGCGTACATTGAAGGACTACATTAACTGGTTCCAAACAGGTATTGCCTGGTATTCCAATATATAAAATAATAGAAGGAAATTTTCTCTTTCCAGTGCTATATGACCATAATACACTATCTATCAGATAAAGCGAGAACTAAATCAAATCTGGTGAACCAACCTAATTGGCTCTTGCATTTTTAACGATAGTGATAATAGGCGGAGCCGATTAGATCGACTCATGGCACTAAAAGGGTTAATTATTTACCTTACGACAGTAAAGTTCCATGAAAAAAAAAAAAACAAAAAAAAACTCACCAACTTTTTTATAAGGAAGTAAAACAATTATTATAAGTAGGACCTATTAATAAAACAATAAAGCATTTTGAATGTTTAGCTTCAAGGTTATATTTAAGTGTGATATTTATTCAAACTGTGAGAGTTTTACTCGGGTGGATATATTTTGTTGAGGTAGGGAATTTTTATGGCAGCAAAATATTCAGTTGGCAGTAATGAATTTGTATAGCGTTCTTTCCTACTATTCACTACTACTGATAATAAAGAAAAACCTAAGTTTTACATTAAATTAGAATCTTGAATTATTTTTAATTGTGGATGTATTATAAAAGCAATAAAATTTAAGTTTTTTCTTTAATAACGTTATAAAAACACAAAATAATTACAAAATGTATAAAAAATATTTGTAACCAGTAAGACAGGTGTAAAGTGAAAATGTTTGTAATTTTTTTTATTAACAGTAAATAGTGATTTGACAATAAAATACTCTCTAATATTTTATATAATCGTACAAACTATTTATTATTTACCTGCTCCAATGGCCGCATAGTTTAAAGTGTTGCTCTTGTTTAAAAATAGACTGCTGATAACAGGCAGATTGGGGTTTGAATCCCAGTCGGATGTCTTTAGGGTACTTTTCACTAAACGGTTTTCCACTCTCCCACCATGCAAATACGAGTATACTTCATCTAAATTCATCCTTCCTCATCCCTAACTCTAAAGTGTAATCAGTAAATATTTGTATAACCTGAACAGTAGTATTATGTAATTATAATTAACCAATGTACATGTGTTGTAACTCACCCCTGTCAAACCTAATATGTGTCAGTCAAGTAAGGATTTCTCTGAGATTTTATGGAAAATTTAATGAATTTCTCTAAACAATAAAGGTTAGGAATCACCTTTACCATAATGTGGTTGATAAAACCTAAAAAAATTTAGATAGGAAAAATATATTTTAATTTTATTTAAGGTATTTATTTAACATCCACTTTTCTGAACCGAATGATTACATCAGCACAAGACTTATGAATTAACTTAAATCTAGAACAAACACAGCCGTTAATCAACGATACATTTTTCCGCCATGCCGAGAAACGAGCCCGGGATCCTTAGCTTAGTAGGCGGACAAACCATTAAAGAAGCTAAGGCGTGAGAAAATCTCCCTTATAGAAGGAAAAATTGATTCAGCCACGTTCCCTACGTGAAGCTCACCTTTTTGAAGAGCTGCTTGAACACCCAGATGAGCGGGTGGTAGTCTTTGGAGCGGAACACCTTGGTGATAAACCATCCCCCCTGTCTCAGGAACAGAGTCGCCAACTTGAGCGCGCTTAGCGTGAGACATGTCTGTTGGTAAGCATCGTGAAGCCAGTTCTTACCTTGACAGGAAAAAAAAAAAAAAACGTGACAAATTGCGAGAGGCCGACCTTATGCTGTGGGCAGGAGTCGTTGAAGCGTTATAACTTTAACGTGGCAACCAATCACCTTTGGATACATTGTTTATTCATATTAAAGATGGATCGAGTTCTATATTTTATGAATTTGTATCTTAAATTTTCTTTTGAGTCACTTATCCAAATTGAAATCCTTAAAACATTTAAGTTTTAATTAATTATGGTTAAGACTTAGATAAAAACTTAAGATTGTCAAATAAAGTAAAAGGTTACTATACACCGATGAATTAACGAAATGACTTAATATTAAAAAGTTAAAATTGATACTGTATACTTTAATGTTATAAACTGCTAAGCTGTGCTTACAACAAGTATAAATACACTCTTTTCACTAGTTTCTTATTTAATAATATATACTTACCAACATTAGGAGCTCCGTCGTGAAGGATTACATCTGCTTTCCAAGTCTGCAGTTCCTTCTGAAGTGACAGCCGACACTTATCCGTGGTGATATCTTCTTGGAGACTGATACACCCGGGGACTGCCTTGAAGGGATACATATCGACACCTGAACAAAAAGAAACACTTGAGTTTAAGATGGTGAACATTGAACCCAAAGGTTGGTTGGATCCTCGACAGTTCCATGATCGGATGTATTCATTATTATTATTATTATTATACGCGTCTTACTACCCGTTCGGGTATACACACTTACACTAATGTGTAATGGTAGGGTGGTTGTGAGATGAAATGGAGGACCTACAGTTTAACGTGGGATCCAACCACTGTGGAGACCTGGCATTCACACATCACATTGATTAATAGTCTTGTCAGAGGAGAAGGAAGGGTTGGCAATCAGATAAATCTGTGCCAGGACCGAGGATTGAACCCCGCCCCAGCAAGAAGTCTGACACCTTACCCCTAGACCGCCAGGTCTCCCAATGTCGGCAGTACTGAAGAGGCGCAGTAGGAAAATGAGTGAGGCAGTTTACCGTTGCGTTCCTCCCCGAGCCAGAAGGTACAGTTGCGAACTCACTCGGTCTGCCAAGCTACCGACTGACCCTACAAGCGACACCTTCACTCCATCTTAGTCCTATTACATTACTTAACTTTATTAAGGTGGGAGTACAGGGAAGATTTGAATTAGGTTAAGTGTTTTTGTAGCAAAACATTTTATTGGCACCCGCCCAGTTGGTGTAGTTAGCTAACGCGCTAGTCGTGTCTAGCTCGACTGCCGAGGACAAGGAGATCGAGGTTCGAATCTCGGTCGGGTGAAGTGGGGGTGGTTTTTCCTAAATGGTTTTCCACTCTCCCTTCCACGCAAATGCGGATTCACTTCCTCTAAATTCAACCTCCCCAATTCCTAATCCATTAGTGTAATTAGTACTTAAAGCGTATAACCCGAACGGGTAGTAGGACACGATGCTAAATAGTAATAAAATAATAATAAAAACATGTGTCAGAATTTGTTTCATTATAATTAATTTGAAAATGTTCCAGAATTTTTTGGGCAGGATATTAAAAAAATAGCTTTGCATATAGGCCTACAGAAATTTAGTTTGATAAATAAAAATAACTAAAATGTAGGTATACATATTAATTTAAAAGTATATCGCTAAAATTATGTGGATGGAAACCACGCGAGTTGTTCTGTTCCATACCATAAAATAATCTTAATATTGGTTTGATTCATGTGCCAATTGTGAATAAAAATTAATTTTGGTAGTGATATTTACAGAGAAAACATGTTTCTGACATTCACATAAAAGTACTATTCCCAGTTGTAATTGTCATAGCTGATGAAACTAACCTACAACAATGCTCGACACGGGCATATTCTGTTTGGCCACTTGCATCCATCCTCCAGGGGCGGCACAAAGGTCGATACATACTCTCGAATTCTGAAGAAACTCAAACTTGCGGTTCAATTGGATGAGTTTGAAAGCTGCTCGAGATCTGAAACCTAGAAGCAAGAAAGTGTTTGTGTACATATATTAACATTTGTTCCTTTAGTTTATTTATTATTAATTGTATATATCTACCTTATGGCTTTATCTATTTTATTTCATCCACTTGTGATAATATATATGTAAAATAAGCAAATCATTTTTTAAAATCTAATTTACTAAACAGATTATATTTAAACAGTAAACCCTCGCTCCCCCCTCCCAAATGATTTATAGTCTTTTGTTGGGTTGTTGAAATTAAATACTCAGCGAAGTGTATACACAATGTGTTTTAACGTAAACTGAGTAGAAGTCAGAAGTCGGTAAAAAAAAATCCTATCCACTGATAACCTAGTCATCGCTGTAGGCTTTGCATTAGTTGAGAAAAATGGGATGTTGACAACAGAAATAATATATATAGGATACAGCTCGGAGCTCTTGCAAGGTTATGGTTAATAAAAGCATCGCAATTATGATATATTACCAGTTTCTTTAGCGAGTTTGTAATATTTATCTTGCCGATGCTTTCCGATTTTATTTTTTCTCCCCATTCTTTGAGGATATCTTGAAACCTATTCACATTAGTTAATAAACACGCAGATAATAATTATACACGTGCAGACGTAATGATTCACAGACGACCACCATTGATCATGTACAGGCTTGGAACATACAAACAACAAATAATATAATAATATGTGTAAAAGCCTTAAAGCTGCCAGTTATGAACTCTAAATATATACTTTATAGAACAAAGTAAAAGGATTGTCGATATGTATATATATTTTAAATATATATTTAAATTATTTTTAAGTGTCAAATTAAACATTAAATTATTTTGTCACGATAAGTTTGGCTTCCTGATATTATTTTTAGTGTATTGTTTTATGACAGAAAACAAGGAAATCACACAATTAATCTTTAAAGTAATTATAAACATATAAAAAATACAAAAGAATTATTGATACATATATTAACATTTTTATTTCATATTAAAAAAACGTGATACTTCTTCATAACTGTAATGAATAAATAATACTATGGCTTAATTGTACGTAGTTGGTGTCAGTGTTTAATTTATGTACTTGTTTGTCAAGACAGCGCCACTCGCTTTTACTTTGGTTGTGAATGGCTATTAAACAATGAGGGAAGATGATGATGGCTGATCAGTTTCGTAAAGTGGAACAATATTCGCCAAAATCATCACCCAGAGGGGCTCGGTCCCCTGTTGTTTCACGTCAAGATTCTACAGGAACTTTAAAAACGACGATCTCTCTAGGGAAGAATCCATCTATCGTCCATAGTGGACCCTTCTACTTGATGAAGGAGCCGCCAGGTAAAAAATCAATTTTTAAGACTTATTTTGTTTCGATTAATAAGTAGACGCAAATACTTATAAACACAATGTATACCTCATTTAATTATCTTAGGATATAAAAGTTTAAAATACGATTAAAAATATTTCAACTCGACATCTTTGGTTGTCAAATCAAAGTGCCATGTTTATTTAAATAGAATGCAAGATGTGTGATTTATTACAACTGTTAAGAATTTTAGAAATATGCCACTCGTACGATACTAAGACTTAAATTGGGTCTTTACACACAGTAGTGTATTATTTTATTTGAGTCTTACTACCCATTCGGGTTATACGCTTATGTATTAATTACCCAAATAGTCTAGGGATGAGGAAGATTGAATTTAAAGGAAGTGTATCCGCATTTGCGTGGAGAGAGATTGGGAAACCATTTAGGAAAAAAAACTCAGTACACCCGACCGGGATTGAACCACGATCTCCCTGTCATTGGCAGTTTAGTCTATTGTGAGAATAACACCTTGACTATTCGGCCATTGAAGCAGTGTATCAAACTCAAATATATTAAGTTTAAAAAACTTTTCCTTCAGTAACTTAACCGAGCTGGTAGCTTTTGTTTTGATCTGCATCTCTTACTCGTAATGTGGTAGGGATGAGTAAGAGAAAATTCAGAAGATATGCAGCCACATTTATGTTTAAGAGAAAGCGAGAAACCATTGGGGGAAAAACATCTTAATACAGTAGCCCCATGGCTTCTTTGGTGCTGACTGACAGCTTCTAAACACATGTTTTTGCAGATCATATGGTTTGGCGTAGGGATACATAATTTGGTCTGGTAACTTTCCAAAGCTGTCAGCTGTGAGTTGTCAGTCAGCACCAAATAAGCCATGGGGCTACTGTAGCTTTAAGCCTTAACCTCCCGGTTTCCACTAAACCGGACTAGAAAAAGTTTCCAACAGGTTGGCCATTGCAGTATTTGTCACTGTACCACTTAGCTGACTCATGTCGAGCTGGTGGTCTTGGGTAAAGTACTCGTTTCAGGGCCTGATATCCGTGGGTTCAAAACCAACCAGAGTCGATTGATTTTTCTTAAGTGCTAAAAATTAGTAGCAAACTTCTTTCCGAGGGAAAGTAAAGCCGTCGGTCCCGCGTCGATTGTAGCGTGTAAAATAACTCTGAAACATGTGTGAACCTTCCCAGCAAAATTGGTAGGTTCTTTTGCACTCAGCTCATAGACATTTTCGTGTGCTAATATAATCAGTTTATAAAGAGTACCTTAAATACGTTTTAAATAAATGAATAAAAGTCAAACTCACCCACCCAGGGATAAGAACCTGGTTAGCTCGTCTTGTAGATCAGTCGGTGCTGAAAAGGGGAGTTGTCTCAAACTTTGGTAAGTTGTAAATTACAATTAATTGATTGTATTTCTTACGTTTCAGGCGAAAGTGAGTTAACCGGCGCTACAAATTTGATGGCATATTATGGCCTCGAGCACTCATACAGCAAATTCAGCGGTAAGAAGGTCAAGGAGCAGTTGTCGTCTTTCCTCCCGAACCTTCCCGGGATGATAGACACGCCCGGGCACCAGGACAACAGCTCGCTACGGTCAGTCATCGAGAAGCCGCCGATAGGGGGGAAAGAGCTTCTACCGCTCACCAGCGTACAGCTCGCCGGTTTCCGTCTCCATCCGGGCCCCTTACCGGAGCAGTACCGGTATGTCAACCAGGCGCCGCAAAGGAAACACAAGAACAAGCACAAAAAACACAAGCACAAAGCCGGGGACACGCCGAGTCAAGAGGCCCAGGTGACCGAGACGGGGCAGGACACCCACGAAAAGAAACACAAGAAACAGAAGAGGCATGACGAAGAGAAGGAACGCAAGAAACGGAAGAAAGAAAAGAAACGTAAAAAACAGAAACACAGCCCCGAGCACCCGGGCGGTTTGACGCCCAACCAACATTCCAACGGTTGAGATCCAGGTGTACCAACCTTTGATTTGGTCTCTTGTGTACATACATATTCTGTGAACATACATAATTTAACATGGGTACATTAATTTAGTGTAATAAATTCTTCACATACCTATCGTTCAAATGTCGTCGGAAACGTCGAGTTTGGCTTTCTAGAAGATACAAATATATATATAGGGATGTGCAAAGCTCACTTTTTCAATGCAAAGCAAAGTCAAATCGAATTGTATGAAATAGTCCTAAAGTCAAATCGAGGTTTGAATGTAAAAAAAAAAAAAAGTTTAATGTCGGGGAGGAAAAAAAAATACAGCACAGTTTGCTAATCTGAACCTGAAAGTGTAAGGGGCTGTTGACCTATCAAATTACTCTGATTAAAAAAAATAGTACAGCTATTAATTTATTTATTTATTAATTACTAACCCGAACGGGTAGTAAGACGCGGTGCTAGTAATAATAATAATATTAATTATTCGTAAATTTATTAGGTTTTATTAATTTTGGAAACACATTTCCATATCTTTACGGCATGTTTCTTTACATAAAAACTAGTATACTTACTCACAAGGAGGAAGCCATGCCAACAGAACGGTTGCCGCATGTTGTCGAATATATTGCCAATATTTGTGGATAAAGGATGTCTTCGGTGCTGGGTGGTCTAACACGCTACTCTCTCAGTAGACTAGATTGCCGCCGACGGAGAGATGGAGGTTCGTATCTCGGTTCGATGTATCGAGAGTTATTTTCCCTAAATGGTTTTCCACTATACCTACATGCAAACACTGGTACACTTCCCTTAAATATAACCCTCTTAATCCCCTAACACCATCATAGTACATAATCGGGTGTAATGTGGTTATTGTAATGAACCTTTCAGTCGTTTATCTCAGTTTTCTAGATTGGAGCTGATATTTCTTTATTCATAAAGCTCCTAATTTAAATCCTCATAAAGTGGGTTTGACTGCATTGCAGACCCACTTCTTCACAGAAATTTCTGGAAGTGTTTAGGATAGAACCCAGGAAATCAACTCTTGACCACAGAGGTAGTCACATAATACTTCATAACTGGTTTTATTAAACAATATCTCCCCTTTCTCAAGTCATTCTAAAATCACACATTTTGGTTTTAGAATTAATGTTTTGTGTTTTCTTTTGTTCCACAACTTATACACAATAAATTCATGTAAAAAAAAAACAAAAGCACACTAACAAGATGAAACATTAAATGGGGCAGCTGGCTGTCCTTAAACTACTTAAGGCCTTCTCCCCCTCCCTCCCCCCCCACCTTTTCCCACTCTCTATCTTATAATATTTTTTTTTAGGATTCAACAAATTTTATTATTTTAATTGTTTGGCTATTTTTAAAGACAAGGATTGGTAATAAAAGCGTAATAATAATAATAATAATATATAGCACCGCGTCTTACTACATGTTCGGGTTATACGCTTTAAGTACTAATTACGCTAATGGATTAGGAATTGGGAAGGTCAAATTAGAGGAATTGAACCCGCATTTGCGTGGAGGAATAGTGGAAAACCATTTAGGAAAAACCACCCCCCAGTTCACCCGACCGAGATTCGAACCTCGATCTCCCCGTCCTCAGCAGTCGGGCTCAACACGACTAGCGCGTTAGCCAACTACGCCACAGAGGCGGTCACAACTCTCTTAAAGAGGGGGGGGGAAGGGGGAAAATTAATTATTTATTATACTTTTGAATCGAAGTCACTGCTGACAAATATCCTAAGTGAAGTCTGAAGTTTTTTTGAAGCTTTGCACACTCATTCAATTCATGATATCAAAAATTATCGGCTAAGTTTTAAATCTTGTACACATTAACTTGTATTATATTTATGAATGATTTTAAGACATTTTAAGTTAGTCATAACACGTATCGTTTGTAGTTATTTTAAGAAACATTATGGTTAAGGTTTTACATTTTTTTCGTAAAAGTATTAACATTACATTTATGTTTATCTCATCAGTACAGTCGGTCAGCGTGGAATGTATTCCCCTACAGACCTGGGTCACAGACAACGTATACACCGGACACTTAAGCCTTACGGGGGTTTCGCAGCACTCCATGAGCCAGGTTGAGTCCTTGGACACGAGGAGTGCTAGTAGCAGTTTTCAGTGATAACAACCTCCCCGAACACAATAGTTCATGTATCAGCAACATTCCCCCCCCCCCCCCCTCCCCAACTCACCTCCTTACTGACAAGTAACTAGTCGAGATCATTTGAAGATTGTTTACAAATAAACAATTTGCCTGAACATCAAAAAAAGGACTGTTGTATTCTTTGTTTTATTTATAATTTGTGGTCTGAGTAGGTTCGTTTGAAGGGTTGGTGTATGGGAAGGGAGGGTTGGGCCGCTACCTGAACATAGCTTTGTAAAATCAAGTTTATTAACATTAGTAGACATTTTTTGTCTGAACTCTAGTGAAACCATGTTTAAACTGAATTGTATTTAAAAATGCTTGCTCAATAGCGATATTGTCACTGGGGACTGCAGATAGTGACCGTAGTGTTGGGAGGAATCCAAGCGCTCTCAATGAACGTAGCCATTTTAACTTGGAGGTTGTGTGTCTGGTATTCACCTTGTCTGTGGCCCGGGCTCAATTGTCGACTGCCAATATCAAGGGAGTCCTGGTGGCCTGTTTTTAACTACGTTTAGCCAAAATAATACCAGCCATTTAAGCACTTATTTTGATAGGAAATCCATTTTCGACCACCAATCATTGTTTGAAAGTCACTAGAATTTGACGTATATATATCCTGCCACTGTCTGGGTCTGTCTCGGACATGAGCCACTCTATTAACTTCTGTCCTCCCACCACTTTTCCTCCTCCACACAGGCCCACTCCACTCCACACTCCTTTTATCCACCTGTCCTGCGTCTTCCTTCTCCCCTTCATCCCTGTCAATGGTGACCTTGTGTGTTACAAGTCATTTAACACCGCTGACTGCCTGGCCACTGGTACAAGTAGATTAGTTGAAGAGGAATTTTGGGCAAACCTTAAAAATGTTGGTTGGGCTAATAGGTTTAAAATAGGTAGAGAGATCTTTCAACAAACAAATGCTCAATTGTGTATCAAATATTATTAATAATAAAAAAGTAGTAAAAATAGAGGTGGGTGAGTTCTCAAAAATTCAAATATGGATTGAGTCTTGGTAGCTGCTCAAACTTGGCTCAAAGATTTTACAAAAATTCAAAAAATTTGAGTACCTGAAATTTTCAATATTTCTCTTGAGAATTATTGATATAATTTCATAGTAAATAAAGTCCATCAATACTTTCTAATGTCTGATTAAAAAAAGAAAATTGTACAATTATATTAAGTTTATTCAAGCATTCAAATTTGTGCGATTATAAATTTATTAAAAAAAAATTATTTATTATGATAAAATATATAAGTACTTATTTATGGTTAATGTATAAATCCATTACATCAATTCAACTTGAAATATTTCTTGTATAAATAATGCTCTATATTACTCATATTCTTAAAAAAACTGTTTTTCCTTCAAACTTCCCTCAAAGTGAAAAAATGTCTATTCACACCACCCCAACCCCCAGAAAATGGGAAACTGTCAAGCTACTCACAACCTAATTGTGGTGAAAGTCGAACCACAAAAAAATTCACTTTTCGTAATTGACTTAAATTTATTATTTTCTCATAGTTTAATTGTAATTATTATTTTTTTTGACAAATACCTAGTAGGTTGACATCCAAACAAAAGGTGTGACCATCCGGCTATGAGTACCCCTCACATTTACAGACCAAGCCATTCCAAAATCTCCTTGTCAGTGCGTCATTTAACTTTGTAAACACCTGCTTCGGTCAATGGCCTTTGACAGTGTGAAGCAATCTTAGAATCTTTCGGTGGTGGTTTTGGCAACCTTGATGAACCAGCGTTGCAAAACTTGTATTTGAGGGGAGATTAACCACACGAATACAAGAAATTGACAACGCTGTTTCCCGATCGTATCCAGACAGTACCACAGGAACTAAATACATCAGAGCAATGACATTAAACTACAGTGGGCAGATACAGAACAAAATTATGTAACGTAAAGTCATTGCTGAAACTGCGATCTTGTGCCGAGGTTTGGTACTAAACTTCATCAATAGTAGGTTAGAATGACACACCTACAAACAAGAGAACCTGAATATCCCATTCAGTAGACTCTCATGGTTCGAATCCCTGTGTAAACAGAATTACACCATCAGGTTTTAAAATTAAGACTTATATTTCAATATTTTGTAAACTATTATTGAGGAATATAGGGGAAAAAAGTATTTTTGTTTAGCATAACTATCACGATAGTTAAAATGTCAATTATTGTTTGTACATCGGACCTATAAAAAGTTCCAAACTGCCTCAAATTCTTAAAAGTATGAATGTGAAAATATAAATTATTCTCTTAATGCAGCGAAATAAAATTCTTTAGTTACCATTAATATATTGTATAAGCTATGTAAGATTTGTTTGGTTTCTTTATATGTTATGTCTTAATTATATTAAAAAGTAAATGTATTTAGTTTGGTGTTTAATTTAACAACTACGTACTCTTTGGCATTAGGAACTCAAAAATTCATTGCCACACTCATAAAAGTATGCAAGCTATCCCTTTCTTTAGCTAGTTCTATCCAGTCCACCTCATTACATCCTATCACTGATTTTGTTCAAATTGGATATTTAAGACGCCATATAATCATATATTGAGAAGTGTAATTATGATTCTTAATTCTAGAAAGAGTAGTTTGGCTTATAACTAGTTCCTAAAAATTGTTTGAAAATGTTTATCTATGGGCTATTATTA
This sequence comes from Timema cristinae, assembly GCA_039000515.1. Lineage (NCBI taxonomy): Eukaryota > Metazoa > Arthropoda > Insecta > Phasmatodea > Timematidae > Timema > Timema cristinae. The sequence continues at coordinate 28,002,321 of JBCFYV010011135.1, forward strand.
CATGATAAATAAAACTGTAAACTTGTCATCAGGAAAGAAATTCATTTAAGAGTTGTTTATTAGTCGTCATCACCGAGTCGTCAATATGGCGATGGTTTGCTGCAACTTGCCACTCACGGGATTGCGGCAGGTTCTTGAAATTGCCTTTCACATCGCAGTGCTACGGCTGTTAAAATGGCTGCCGTACTCACCTATCGCTATACCGGTCTACCGACCTCCAATTATATCCAGTACTGAAATAGCTGCTAACCTTTTACAGTCTCTTTGAATTGCCTTTTACGACAGGCAGAAATTACTCTGGATGTATCATTTCCCCATTCACAGGGATGACAGTAAAAAATATCATCAACTGTTTCCATCTTGTGGCCGGGTCAGTTTAGTAAAATGGCCTCCGTCTTCCTTTATCCTTCCACCATTCTTCTACTCTCACTTGCACACACTTATCTGCTCTTCCCATCTCTTTCTTGGCATCCATTGCAGTATTTTCCCCACATACTTTATATCCAACATTTCATTGGAATCCTTTTATACTAAAAGGAAAAAAAAACCTTTTCCTTCTAATTTGCAAATATATTATGTCAACAAGTAGGTCCCTAATGTAAAATGATTTCACTTGTTAGAGTTACAAAAAAAAATGCATGTAAAAAAACATGAAACGAAATTTTAAGTGATCCTGCAAAAAAACAAAGGCCTTTTCTCGGGTTCCATAGATTAACCGCCTTGAGGTGTTTTTTTATTTTTCTAATAGGACTAGACACAAAATAAACAGAGTTAAAACAAAAGTAATCAATGTTTAATTGATTCACAAAATATAAATAAATAAAAATAGTATGCTATGATTTAAAATTGTTACCATACCTTGACTTTATAAGACTGAGAAACTTTATTAAATATTAATGTGGGGTGACCGGGTGGTCTAAGAGGTAATGTGTTGATTTCTGTTCTGAAGGTCTGGGGTTCAATCCCCAGTCCCGGCACAGATTTATCTTTCCACCTTCTGACAAGATGTGTATTAATCACAACTTGTGAATGTGTGGAATCCAAGGCTGTATTTGAATAGTCAAGTACACTTGACTTGATGCAGACTCGATAATATTACACTTTACACCCACTTGAGATCGAAAACTGCAACAGACTTTTCGAAGGCAACTACCACTTACACGCCCTTGAGTCTGCAGTGCTGCTTTCACCCGTTATCTTAGAAACTATTTTAAACACCATGCATCAGCAGGGAATGATTCAAAAATGAGGTGGCCCAATGGCTAGATAATTTTATAATAAAGGAAATTGATAAAACTAAAGAAAAAGGAAAAATAAACTACTAAGAATAAATTTGATGAAGAAAGCCCACCTGGGGAAAGAGGAAAGATGTGGGAAGAATCCAATGCACAAAGGTGACATCTTCTTCCTTTCTTCTGTCTTCTATAGTAGAAGTAGTCACACACACATTTTAAACACAAATATATAATATTTCGGCATTGTTGCCTTTATCCAAACACAAAGAAGAAGAGAGTACAAATAACACAAACAATGGATTACTCCATTTTGAATTTTGAATTAAACTGTTAGAAACAAATTGTGCCAACTGTTTTTGGGAGTAGAGATAAATTCCTTGGTTGTGGTTAATATTTATAGAAAACTGATGATGATAATAATAATAGACAAGAGAAAAAAAAAAATAATAATAATGTTAAATTTGGAAAATAATAATATAGAAATAAACTATCTTCTGTTGAGGCCTGGTGGTAATCTTGATTTGGTGATCCATTGGTGGGCCAGTTCCCACTGTCTAAGTTGAGAACTGTTGCACTGTTTGGGAAATGCTCTTAATATTTTGGTGGTGTAGCAGGTTTGAAAGTCCTGGTTGTGGGTACTAGCATGGATGGGTACAGGCTTGTCCGGATCTTTGTGGTTTGTGTCAAAGCGATGATTGTTCATTCGCTGTCTGAGAGAACCTGTAGTGAGGCCTATATATTCTGCATCACATGATTTGCACTGTAGTTGATATATCAAGTTATTGGTTTTGCAATTGTAATAACCAGGGATTTTGTATTCCAATTTGGTTACTTTGCTGTTGAAGGATGTAGCTGGTAGGTGGATTCCACATGTGCTGCAACGGGTGCTACCGCAGGGGTGTAACCTTTGGTAGTAGGTTTTTCTTCTGGATTCTCTTGGGGTCAGGAAGTTTGGGATGGACTAGAATATTGTGGAGATTGGGTGGCCGTTTGAAAGTAACTCTTGGGGGTGAACTAAGAAGGTTTTGGGTCTGGGTAGAACTGGTTAGGAATTTGTAACCACATTTAAGGATGGTGTTGATACGTTGTAGACCAGGATGGTATTGGGTTGTGAGAGGGATGTCCTCAACTTTTTTTGGAGGGTCGTGGTCATCCCTGGAGAGTGCTCTGGAGATTTGGTTGTCTATTAGAGGCTTGGGTAACCTCTACTTTGGAAAACTGTGGAGAGTTGTTTCAATATTCAGTTAAATCGTCAGGTTCTGAACATATCGTTTGGCTCGTGTGGCAAGGCTGAATGGTAGAGACCTTTTTGTGTATGAAGGATGGCTGCTATGTAGTGGAGGTATTGTTGGTGATTGGTGGGTTTTATATGTACAGTGGTACGAATTTGGTTATTTTCAAGGAACAGATTCACATCAAGGAAGGTAAGACTATGATGTGATTTATTGTGGGTGAAGTTTAGGGGGCTGCAATTGTTGAGATTATCTAGAAAGATGTCCAAGGATTCTTCGGAGTGAGGCCAGATCATGAAAATGTCGTCGATGTAGCGAAGCCATAGATATGGTTTGATGGGCTGAGAATGTAGAAAGCGTTCTTCTAGTAGTCCCATGTAAAGATTTGCATATGAAGGAGCCATGCGTTACCCATAGCTGTGCCCTTAATCTGTGGTAGTGTTTGTCTAGAAAACGGAAGTTGTTAAATTGAAGGATCATCCTAGCCAGCTCCACCAGAAAAGAAGTGGTAGGTTTGGACCCAGGAGGTCTGCGGTCTAAGTAATGCTCCATTGCTGACATTCCATGCACATGAGGGATGTTAGTGTAGGGTGCTGTGACATCAATAGTGACCAGAAAACAGTTCGATGGAAGATTTTTGATTTTGTGAATTTTGTCTAAGAAATGGTTTGTATCCTGTATGAATGAGGGAAGTTGTTTTACAAAGGGTTGTAGGTGTGAATCAACCAGAGATGAGATTCTCTCAGTTGGGGAGCCGCAACCAGATACAATCGGACGGCCAGGCGGAGGTCTTATTTCTTTGTGGATTTTAGGGAGGAGATACAGTGTGGGAGTTTAAGGTTCTTGTGGAAAGAGAAGTTGAATTGAGTTGGTGGTGAGATTCTGCCGGGGAGCTTCACGTTGTAGGAACTCTTTAATCTGCACGTTGTGATCTTCAGTTGGGTCTTTTGTGAGTGGTCTGTAGATGGAGTGGTCGGATAGCTGACTTTGTGCCTCTGTGATGTAGTCGATACGGTTCAAGATGACTGTAGTGGAGCCCTTGTCAGCTGGTAGGATGATTATATCAATGTTGTTTTTTAGTGCTTTGATAGCTTTTTGTTCGTTGGTGTTGAGGTTCCGTTTCAAAGGTAGTGTCTTCGGGAAGAGTGGATCTGCAATATTGGAAAGGAGGTAAGTGATGAACTGTTCCAGAGGGTGTTCTGAGGGTAGTGGCGGGGGGTCCCAGTCTGAAGGTGGCTTGAACTTGTAGAGGGATGGATCTATGGCTTTGTCAGGGCTGGTAGTGTAGGATTTGTTCTGGAAGAAATGTTTCAATCTTAGAGCGCGAGCATAGGAAAGGACATCCTGAACTAGGGTGAAGTGATCGAATTGGGAGTGAGGTGAAAAGTAGAGGCCCTTGGACAGAACATTCATTTCGTGTTTTGAGAGATTGTATTTTGATAGGTTCAGTATGGAACTGCTGACTGGACCATTGGTGGATGTAGTGTCAGTTATGTTATTATTGACGGGCTTATTAGAGGACATTATCTCTGAGAGATTGTGCTCTGATAGGTTGAGAATAGAACTGTTGTCTGGACCAATGGTGGATATAATGTTGGTTTTGTTATTGTTGATGGATTTAATAAAGGGCGTCATCTCAATTATTCTTGAGGGAATAGCAAGTGTGTAAGTGGTCCTGTTGGGCGGGGGGAGGTTGAATATTGTGGCTAGTGAGGGCTTGGCAGCAATCAAAGGAGGATTACTGGATTTGGGTCTGGTTATCTCAGGCGCTGGAAGTGGCGTAGTTTTGAGTGCAAGGATACAAAGTTTAGAAAGTTTTCGGAGATGGTCATTGGCTTTTTTAGCTTGAATCTCTACTGCTGTTTGTAGAATACTGTTCACAAGTTGCATGAGATGAGAAGAGGATAGAAAAACTATTTTGGAAAAGAAGGAAAGTTGTATTGAGTGGTATAGGGCTAGTTTCTGATACTGATTGAATAGTGTTATAGTGAGTTCTCTGGAATGTATTGTGTTAAGGAGAGTGAAATGTTGTCTTATTGCAGGAGGGATTGCAGACATAGGATATTTTATACAGAGGCCTTTTGGGGTTATTTTCAAATTAATACATGCTTGAAGAAAGTTTACATGACTGTTGAGGAATGCTAGTTTGGAAGCATGTAGAATAATTTGCTTAATCATTATTATTATTATTATTAGCACCGCGTCTTACTACCCGTCCGGGTTATATGCACTTACGCTAACGTGTAATGGTAGGGTGATTGTGAGATGAAATGAAGGACCTACAGTTTAACGTGGAATCCGAACCACGGTGGCGACCTGGCATTCCACACATTCACAAGATGTCTTGTCAGAGGTGTAGGAAGGGTTTGGAAATCAGATAAATCTTTGCCGGGATCGAGGATTTAACCCCGGCCGCCAGCACAGAAGTCTGACACCTTACCCCTAGACCACCAGGTCACCATTTGCTTAATCTAATATTGTTGTTGTGTGGGTAGGTTTCTTATGTGTTTATAATATTTAGAGAAAGAAAGAAGATGTCACCTTTGTGCATTGGATTCTTCCCACATCTTTCCTCTTTCCCTAGGTGGGCTTTCTTCATCAAATTTATTCTTAGTAGTTTATTTTTACTTTTTCTTTAGTTTTATCAATTTCCTTTATTATAAAATCATCAGCAGGGAATGAAATCGAATACACTGTTTTAATATCCATTCCCGCCATTACAAGATTATTTTAAATTTAGATATTTGCGTCGATATTTTACTCAGTTTTAAGAATTCACAACCATGCCGAGAAATAAGTTGACACTTATGGCAATAGTAAATGGAAGGCGTAGTAGATTGATCCATCGGCTTCTAGCAATTATAAACTTATTATTAGGATGGTTTGAAATTCAGCAACAATATGTAAGTACAATATTTTTTTTAGTTAAATATGTAATGACAATAAAATGTGAAATAAAACAAATTAAACAGTTGCCAGTCAAACTCTGCACCGACGGCGTGTCAAGGGTAACTTGCCGTCACACTTGGTCTCAAGGGCTTGTGCAGGGTGCAGCGGCTCACTTCGTGACTATTCGGACGGTTGTTCATTCGATCACGTGATTGCCAATGCAATTATCAAGTGAACGTCAAGGGTCGACGGCGCGTGAAGTAGACTATTCGGATACAGCCCAAGCCTCCACCGTGGTTCGGATCCCACGTTAAACTGTAGGTCCTCCATTTCATCTCTCAATCACCCTACCATTACACATTAGGGTAAGTGCGTACAACCCGAATGAGTAGTAATACGCGGTGCAAAATAAATAAAAATAAAAAATAAGTTCAATAGGTTTGGAAAATAAGTCGGGCGATACTAACAAATACATACGTTTAAGTTTTCATAATTGCTTCTAGATATTTCGATCACATGATACTAACAAGTATAAAATTTGAAGGGCATCACTGATTTAAATAATCTAAATATAGAATTTATTTTTGTAGGGCTTTAATAAATCAACATTTGCTTTTAATTCGAAACTTAGTGAGGTTTGAAAGGCATATTGTATTTATTACTAAACTTGATTCAAAAAGGTAAAACATTTCAATCTTTTATTAAAAAAAAAAAAAACTATTTACACTAATTTCACAAATGAACACTTAAATACCAATACCTTAGTTGTATACAATGATAGTCTTACTATTGTTAAGAAACTGGGTCCTAATTTATTTACAAATCTCTAGATGTATCAATAGTTTTCGATGAATGCTTAAAATACAATCATTTCTTAATATAAAAGTCAGTTCTAAAGTTAAAACTTAACGGTCTATTGCATAGCACTTGCTAAACTAAAGGTTGTCTTAGAAATTGTTAAATTCGTATTTTCATCACAGGTAGATGATGTTTAAAAAAAAAAAAAAAAAAACTACCTCAATAAAAATGTCACAAGATCACAAGTTTTTGCTTAATTTCAAAGTAACATTTTTTTTTTAAATTATGTCCAAAATCAAAAGTGTGATTAACGTTGTTAGTTGGTTTAAGTTCATAAATAGAAATATATTTGCATTAGAGTTATCAAGGAAATGAGACTATATTTAACTCATATTCTCAGACAATTTAAGCTTCTACATTCTCAGCATTTAGCTTCTACATTCTCGGGGTTTTATCCTGGTCTTTGTCGCCGTCGTAGAACTCATTCGCCGGTTCGACCCTCTGATCCTCGTCGGCTTGGCTGACCCTCACGTCCGGGTCCGGTTCTTCGTGCCTGTCAGATTCGTGAGACGGTAACGCATCCTTCGGGACTTCGTGCATCTGCACACTCGGCGAGTTGTGACACATCTTCAAGTTGTCGTAAACGTGTTTCGTGATCGCTTCTAGATACTGTTTACTGTTAGCATTCTCCTGCCTCGAAACAAGTTCGGGGTGGAGAGAAAAGTCCGGTGAAAAGTATTCAAAGTATTCGGTGTACGGTAGTTCGTTACTGATTTGTTCATCGACGAGAAGGGATGTCTCGTAAGTCCAACATCTGGCGACGTTACGTAGCGTGTACCCCCCACCTCCCACCGCTAAAAGCGGTACGTTGAGATCTCGCACGAATTTAACACATTCTCCGTGTCCTTTAACACTTAAGCTGAAGCATCCTAAACGATCACACGCCAATGAGTCTGCACCACATTGAAGGACAATCGCGGTAGGTTGGTAGAACTCCATGACACTAGAAATGACCGGTTTGAACACTTGCATGTAACTGGCGTCGTCAATACCTTCTTTTAACGGTACATTGACAGAATAGTAGCGACCGCTTTCCGCTCCGATCTCGTACATGTCTCCTGTGCCGGGGAAAAAGTAATTCCCGTACTTGTGAAACGAGACGGTCATCACGCGGTCTGTCAGATAGAACGCCTCTTGGACGCCGTCACCATGATGGACGTCAATGTCAATGTACAAAACCCTCGCGTGATATTTTAGCAATTCTAGAATCGCTATGACGATGTCGTTGACATAACAAAATCCGGAAGCTTCGAATTTTTTCGCGTGATGCAACCCACCCGACCAATTGACGGCGATGTCACAACAGTTATTGTTCAGTTTCACAGCACCTTCCAAAGAGGCCCCAGTATACATGGAGCAAAATTCAAACAAACCGTCAAAAACAGGACAATCGTCACCCACATTGAAATGACTTAAATATTTCGTGAAATTCTGCAAATTCTGTGGAGTCACGTGTTGAAGGAACTCTATGTACTCATCTGAATGAAAGCGGCACATGTCGTGGGCACTCGCCCGATATGGTCTGTATATTTGCATCTTTTTGTACAAACCATAGTTTAATACCAAACTATGAATAACTGAAAGCCTATGAGGTTTCATTGGGTGACCCGGCCCATAGTGAAAGTTTCCAACATCAGGGTTATAAAAATATGACACTTTTTTATTCATCATACAAAATAATTACTCCAAATAAAAGAAATCACTTTTACTCAAATCATCTAGTATTGTGTTTACGAATGAAAGTCAACAAATAAGTAGAAAATACACATAACATATTGGAAACAATTATAATAACCAAATGATGCTGTGTTATTAAGAGAGATTCATTTTATTTAATAATACTGATGATAAACACAACAATAATTTCACCACAGACCACAATACTACAAACCAGAGAGCATTCTAGAAACACGGAGAAAAAAAATCAGTGCTACCAACAAATCAGAAAAAAATTACTGGATTATCCGTCCTCTAAAAAGATTCATATTCATTTTCAAAAGTATATTTAATAAAAAGGTTATACATTATAGTTGCTATCCCTTTTTTTTCTCCTGCATTATTGCGAAATTAACAATAACAGTTATAGTTACATTTCTGATAATTACAACTCTCTCTTTCGCAAATCAAATAATTTCATAATCCTCCATGGTTTTGGTCTCGGCTCGGAACTATCCGTCGCCTGTTTGTTGAAGAACCTAACATTTCAAATGCTTAGATACTTGAAAATAGATGTCACTGGTAGAAGCTACATGAGCTTTAAATTTAACGTAGTACATTCATTGTTTCATAGATGGCTCTGCTAGTCTTCCTTGGTTACACATCTAGAAAATAGCGAGATTTCATTTTGAGGTATTAGGAGACTAGAACATAGCAGGAGGTATTCATTAAATTATAATGGTTAATGTCCAAGTAGTACATTCACTACCCCAAAGATGGCTCTGTCAAATATAAGTTATCTAAAAATGTTCCAAAGCAGTACATTCATTGATTCATAGATGGCTCTGCTAGTCTTCCTTGGTTACACAGCTAGAAACGGTGAGATTTCATTTTGAGGTATTAGGAGACTATAATATAGCAAGAGGTATTCATTAAATTATAAAGGTTAATGTCCAAGTAGTACATTCATTACCCCAAAGATGGCTCTGCCAAATATATTTATCGAAAATGTCCCAAACAGTACATTCATTGTTTCATAGATGGCTCTGCTAACCCTATTTAGTTTTTAGTTTTGGAAATAGTGAAAATTTGTCGTGATTAGATTGAGTATTAAATGCTGCTTTCAATAAAACATCTCAAGCTAAATATTGTTTGTATGGATTTTAATCAATTTAATATAAAATTTAAACGTAAGTTAAGATCGATTTTACAGTTAATTGCAAGGCATCCTAGTAGAATAGACTGCCGATGAGATGGAGTACTGAATACTAATAATCCTAGTCGGTTGCAGTAGTGTCAACAGAATTGTTCGGAAGGGGAAGGGGAACTTCCAATCACCGGAGACGTTGTTTTTTTTACAATTATATACTTCTAGAAGCTTTTTTATTGGTATTTGTTAACTTGATCATTTATATTTTTACTATTATAAACGTGATAATTTAAAAAAAATCATAACTAAATAAGTTAAAATTAAAGTTGACTTAACCGTCACAAAAATCACCGATTATTTATAAGAGGTAAATGTGTAGGCCTATATCCTTATTATATATATATATATTTTTATAAAATACTTAACAATATTAACCAAGGTTTATACAGTGGTCACATTTAGTTGCATAGCCACTTCCAATTTTATTTTATCTTCGGTTCTGTGTAGATCTTGGCGCTTCCCCAAACTATGGCAGGAGGGGGCTCGAACCCCCCTCACCCCTTTGGTTTAATACTGGACTCGAGTGTACTGAAAGAGATTTTCCCTAAATGGTTTTACACTCTCTCTCTCTCCACACAAGTGCATGTAAACTTCCTAATCTCTAAACTCATTAGCGTAATTAGATGTATATGCGTATATGCTTTAATAGGTAAGATATAATGCTTAAAACAATAACTTTGTACTGTTCCGCCATCTCTAATTATTTAGTTCACGAACTATTCAACTATAATGAACTAGCATTTTAGTGATCTGAATCCTTTCAAACTGTATTTATTGAACTGCCATACCATGCCTAACTATAATACTTAATTTGTCTAGTTAAATAGATCGTAAACTAACAACTTATTTCAAGAACTGAATAGCTTTGATTTATTCCCAGAATCGAACTGTTATGCATTATTTAACCAGCTTGGCGAACCATACATTTAAATAACTGAATCAATTTGAATCGTTCCCAGAATTGAACTGTTATGCATTATTTAACCAGCTTGGTGAACCATACATTTAAATAACTGAATCGGTTTGAATCGTTCCCAGAATTGAACTGTTATTCGTTATTTAACCAGCTTGGTGAACCATATATTTAAATAACGGAATCAGTTTGAATCGTTCCCAGAACTGTACTGTGATGCCCATCTATATGTAGTTCATGAACTATGGAACTATATAAGGAACTAAATCAATTTTAAAAATCTTAGTCTACAATTAAAGACAAAAGAAGATATTAGGTGCATTGGTTTCTACCCACAAATTAAGTTTGAACTCTAAGTTTGTTTTCACTTTTTCTTTATTTTACAAATTTCCATAATAAAATAGACTTACATCTCTTTGTTATATCTCAAAAAGTGGATGCCCAGATCATGATCAACTTACGTTTTGTATAATGTAAAGTGTAAAGAATATTGTGTGTAATCTGGATTCACACCAACTTAATGTAACAACTCATTAAGACACAAACAATGAATTTGGACAGTTTGAAAACAAATTGTTCAATAAAATGAAACCCCATAATTTAGGAGTGGGTAGGCTACACATAGGTATTTGCATTAGGATCTTCACTATATATACAAAATAAAGTGTGACGAGAGGCTACGACATTTTAAAGTTTGCGAGACATGGACAAACTATGCCAAAGAAGTTATTTGAATTCCATAAACAAACAAGTGAAGTAAGTACTAAATAGTTGTGTTGTTGTGGCTTGCAAAGTGATTGGCTGGCTATTAAACATGGTACACTTCACTTAACATTCAAATAACGTTCTGGACAACTCTTAGGTTAAGTGAACGTTATGTTAATCGCGTCATGATGGCTTCCATTTAAAAACCTAAGAAGAATCTTTACATTAGGTTAATGTTAAGTTGATCGTGATCCAGGCATTATAGAGATACATATTATCTTTTTAATATTTGAAATTAAATAAAACAAGGCATCGGCATGATTGGTAAAATAGTTTATTTACCCAGCCCTAACCAATTCCAATTTTTATTTTAAATCTCAAATATCCTCAAGACCTCTAGATTTTAAGAGGATCTCACTGCTAATATTTACATATACACAGATTAAAGAGGTTCTAGAACTATGATCTGACATTTCATTTCCATTAAATTACATTTAAAATAAGTAAATGACAATATGGCTGACATTTACAATTCATCATGGTATCATATCTAATTAAATTAATTAAATACAATCTTTTACACACAGAAGAAAGGTACATAAAAAGAGTGCGTATAAATAAACATCGACATTAAAAGAATTCCACACAGTTTTGAGTTAATAAATAAAATAAGCAAAAACCTTATTAAGTATATTTCTCTCACTTTCCGTCTTGAAATTTCTTTCATTCTTTTTGTAGAAAGTTTTGTAAGCTGTTCCATAATCGAAATAGTGTTCCTCATTTTAACAGAAACATTGTATCCCCAAATACAACAATCACGCCATGAATAAATAATAAAAAAAAAACATATTTTTTCCCTCGAGATGAGATCAACGAAAGTTCCACTAATTTAATGACGGGTAGCCCCCAACTGAAGATGGGGTCCCCAAGCCCAAACTGTTCTAAAGAGTAGTCGGGAGTGGCTAGAAGGAAGTAGGGGAATTTTTCCATAGATGACTCTAGATGCAGCGGTGGCGAGGGGAATGTTTTTGGATGACGTCTCAAGGGGTAGCTCTCCCCAAAGATAAGTAGGGCTACACGACCTCAGCGGTTTAGAAGATGTGCAATGGGTGCGACTCTTTTCACTTCTGATAAAAAATTGTTGTAATTTTAATACCAGATGCACATCTTCATGTCAACACATTTATATTAAGTCCTCAATGATATTGGGTCTTAAAAATACACTATCGAAATGAGATGATGAAACAACCAAATTATAACTAATTTGATATTTATTATAAGTTAATAATTTACAATTAAATGTATAATTAATTCAAGAATGTCTCTTTAAGTTCATATTTTTTTCCTTTTGCGACAAGTTAATATTCACGAGAAAAATAAAATCCATAACTTCTCCCGAAAAAAAATTCATGCCCAACAGTTGAAGGTATCAATGCTTTTAAGTAGGCTTGAGCCATATAAACGTACATGGAATTATGTTTAAAAATCTGCGCTTTACTTGACTAGAAAATAGTATTAATTGTTAAACATGTCTTGCTCACTATTACACTTAAAATGCTTACTAACCTGTGAAAACAAATCGACCTCGATTAAAGAGTTGGTTTTTGCATCTCGATGTTTGACGGTACAGTTTACTGCCCATTAAGTCAACACAATTGTTTTTGTATGAACCCAAAATAAATTTTAACACATTTTCCCGCATCAACTGAATACTAACAAAGCTGTGCACATTCAGCATGCCCAGTACTTCAAAGAATGCAGTGTGCTTCAATTCAGTCACACCGCCATTGCAATAGTATGTTATATACCCTAGTCTATATTGATGAAACCAACAGAGTAAAGTACTATAGCATCCCAGAGAGCACTAACATAAGGCAGAGTAAAAAAAAACCCAACACATAGAGAACAAAAATAGACCAGGATAAAAAAAACTAGCATTCAAAGTGAACCAGAGAGCCAGAACAAATTGAGACTAAAGACTGGTTGTTTCATCACTAGAGTAAAAGCTTAGTTTGCTTTTGATTACTCTGATCTTTTACTCTAGTTTCTCTTGATATTTTTACTAGTTTTGACCTCTTGAATGCACTATTAGTGAAGATGGGAAAAAAAAGAGTATTTTACTAAGTGCCATGAGGTTTAAGGAATTAATCTCTCATCATTACGTTTTACATTTCATTTCTCAAAAGCTGTTGTTAATTTTTTTATCCTCTCAATTACCTTAGCTTTTTTTATGTTTGTTAGACACTATTGGTCTATTTACTGTTAATGCAAATTTAACCTGAATAATAAATATACCTTAAAGGCATAGAAAAACTACGGAAGTATCGCAAACTATACTTAAAGAAAGTTATTTAACAATTTTACTGGATCCGAGTTGCTACATAATTGACACAAAAATAATTATTTTAAGTTTAAACTAAATACAATCATAGAAATCTTTTCAGGTAAATTTGTGTGAAAACATGTAGAAAAAACATTTTTGGGGGGATGGGGGAGGGCATATCATTAATGATAGCAAAATAAATAATAATGTTGATATAAAAATAATGTTTACTTCTTAAGCTCTGTACAAAATATGCTGAGAAAGTATGTGTCATATATTATGATCTTAAAAAGCAATGTATTTTCTATGAAAAAATAACATTCCAAAGTTGATCAAATATTTAAGCTGGAAAAAGAGATGTTTTTGTGTATGCTCAGAATGATTATTAAAGTATCATGACGTGCAAATACAATAATTGTGATACTAACAGTTGAAAGTGCTTTTATTATAAGTTGTATTGGATATGTTTATCTGTATTATAATTATAACTTAGTAATATTTATTAATTTTAATGGCCCTAACTTATTTTACCTTTTATTTTTTCAATTTGTTCTTACTTGAATAAAGCCAAAATCTCACCCTACAGATAACATTTGGGTCTAAACTGATATAAATGTTTGAGAATTAAAAAAAAGTATTTAATTGTGATATTTTTATTTATCACAGTGGGTTAGATTATTGAAGTAATTCTGGGTATTTTTTTATTATATATTATATGTATCAATGGCCAGATATATTAATATAAAATATTATTATTATTAGCACCGCGTCTTACTACCCATTTGGGTTATACGCACTTACGCTAATGTGTAATGGTAGGATGATTGTGAGATGAACTGGAGGACCTACAGTTTAACGTGGAATCCGAACCACGGCGGAGGCCTGGCATTCCTCACATTCACAAGTTGTGATTAATACACGTCTTGTCAGAAGTGAAGGAAGAATTTGGTAATCAGATAAATCTGTGCCGGGACCAAAGATTGAACCCGGACCACCAGTACAGAAGTCCGACACCTTACTCCTAGACCACCAGGTCACCAATATAGAATATTAATCCAAGCTTAGGTTTACTTTAAAGTCATAGACAATTGGTGTAGAATGCAACAAAAAGAAATAAAATGTGCCATGAGGGATTATTAAGCTGAACAATAATAAATTTGGTTAATAATAAAACAATAAAAGTGCTTTAGTCCCAATTGGATTGAAATCGCGTTTCTGTGCACTGCATAAGCGCATTGTGTCTACAAATTAATCAATACGCTCATATAATTTTTTTTTATTCATTGCAAAAATGACTTAGCTTTTCAAATTTAATACTCTATGTTATGACAAATATTCACTTATTTTCTTTTTTTAAAAGTACACATACCAATGAAAGTAAAGAGCTTATTTCAAATGAAAGGGACAAATTCAATTACATTATAGAAAATGACCTATAATGTGTGATTTTAGAGTGCCTTTATGATAGAAACCTTCACCACATCGATCACACTTATATTTTTCTCGTCCGTTATGAATTAATATGTGCTTCATAAGTGATCTCTTGTGACTGTAACCTTTATTACACACTTCACACTTGTATTTTATCCGTACACTATGAATTAACGTGTGTTGATTTAAAGTACTCACATCGGTGAAAGAGTTACCACAAACTTCACACTTATATTTTCGTTGTCCAGAATGAATGACAATGTGTCTTAAAAGATTACTATTATCATTAAAAGCCTTGCTACACAAATGACACTTGAAGTTTCGCTCTCCAGTGTGAATATATATGTGTGTGCGGAGTTTACACTTGTCTGTGAAATCTTTCTCACACACTCCACACTTGTAGTTTCTATGTCCGTTATGAAGGAGATTATGAGACTTGAGATTTTCTTATATTTGAAACCTTTCTCACACAGTCCACACTTGTATTTTCTGTGTCCGTTATGAGTGAGTGTGTGAGTTTCAAGTAAATGTTTATAAAAGAAACCCTTTTGGCACGTCTCACACTTGTATTTTTCCAGTCCGGTATGATTGTGAATGTGACGAGAAAGTGCGTGCACACTAGACCAACTCTTACCGCACAAATCACACTTATATTGACTCGCATTAGGATTAATGTTGGTGTGACATTCAGGCGATATTTCCTTGTTGGTATTATTTTGACAGGTTTTGAAAGTGTTTATGTATTCAGCTTCTCGAATAGAATTAGGTTGAGATAATGTGATAGGTTTATTTTCATTTGTTTCTTGAATATAGCCCCATGACAAATATTCTTCACTAGGTTTCCATGATTCGTAGAGAGTTGAATTCGATGAATCCTCCTGTTGAAAATGAAAAGAAAAAAATATATATATATTTTCATTAATATTATTGTTTTTCAGTCCCCATGTTTTAATTATTATTATTTAGCACGCGTCTTACTACCCGTTCGGGTTATACGCTTTAAGTACTAATTACGCTAATGGTTAGGAATAGGGAGGTTGAATTAAAGGAAGTGAACCCGCATTTGCGTGGAGGGAGAGTGGAAAACCATTTAGGAAAAACCACTTCCAGTTCACCCAACCGAGATTCGAACCTCGATCTCCCCGTCCTCGGCAATCAAGCTCAACACGACTAGCGCGTTAGCCAACTACGCCATCGAGGCGGGTCATGTTTTAATTCCCTAATAAAAATACACACCATTTTATTGTAAAGTAATGGACCAAAGTATATTTCAAAATAATCTATATTCGTGCGGTTGAATTTTAATACCTATTACTGTGCTGTTTATTTTATAAAAATTTGAATTTATCTTTATAAGTATATTAGTGTGTTGAATTCAAGTTTTAGCTAAACGGTATTTATCATGTTGTTAGATATATATATATATATATATATATATATATGTGTGTAAATATGTTACAGCCCAAACCCTATTCCAGGACAAACTAGATAGAACCAAGCCGAATCGATACATCCTAAGAGCCTCGGGATGAACTAGTTTAGCCTAGTCTACATTCGTTAATCCCAAAATTTTGGCCTAGCTTATAGGATAAATTAGTATAGTCTAAAATTGTATTAGGCCAAACCAGGGTTAGGTTAGGTTATCTAACAACATTTGCGCACAATCTGTGCATGATTGAAACATGTCCAAGTTCGACTCATCTTAAGTGCTAAGAAGGATGAAAACTAGTATTGCCTGAGAATATCAGGTTATACCGGTTTATTCCACAAACGGCAGGATGTATCATTTCGGCCTGGTCCGATCTAGTTTGTCCTGGAATCGGGTTTGGACTGTAACATATATATATATATATATAATCACACACACACACATCCTTGCGTCTTACTGCCTGTTCAGGTTATACACAAAATTATAACTATTCTAATGAGTTTGAGATGAGGAAGGAAGCACCTTAAAGGTGATCTATCTGTAAAATGAATGGAGGGAGAGTGTGGAAACCATCAAGGAAAAACCACCCTCGATAGACCTGGATATATATCCTGATCTCCTCGTCATTAGGAGGAGAGTCTGAGAGTGTAGTCTTACACCATTCAGCCACTAAAGCAGTTTTTGTCACTAGTAGTAATAAAATCACAAACATATAATTTTTAGTTTATTATGATAATTTAATGAAAAATAAACATAAAATAAGGAAAAATATATGTCCAATGTTATTTAATCATTGTTCATTTTTTAAATAGGCTCACTAAAAAAAAGTATATATATCCAAAAACGTTGTTTACTGAAATAATAATTATTGTATCTAATAACAGCGACTCAATTCAACAAGGCCGAAGCATCTTATCATCGGAGGAAAACATTATTACTAAATTAATTGCCGCTAAATCGTTCCAATGTGCTTAAGAAAACACACGTGAGGATTGTCACTTATATGTCACTGTCATATTATGTGTCACGTCACATCGGTGGGTGTTTCTACTAATGTCAACAATATTCACGAAACTGACATTGTGTTGATATAGTATAATTTAGGATATTTAGAAAAACTTTAATTGTGAATTTTATACATCTTGGTGTGTTTTGTCACCGATATGGTGGAGTATTTGTAACCTGATCATTTATCTCAATTGGAGCACACGTCTTACTTAGGTGTAACTACTTTGAAGGACTGTTACTTTTTTTTTTTTTGTTTCGACCAACACCACCAAGTCCTTATTTATTTATGCTTAGCACACACATTAGGTCCTGACTCTATAACAACAAACATTTTGATGCCAAGGATAGGAGAATTTTGGGAAAGTGACCCCAACACGACTAACTTAACAATGTGTGTGTATATGTGGGCATAGGTGGTAAGATAAGATAAATGAAATGTTTGAATTAGGCCTACCTTTATAAAATAAAATTACTTTACAGGGTTGAAATAAATATGAATTTAAGAAAATCTACATCTAATTTAAATAAAAGGGTTGGTTTCCAATTAAATTAAATAATAATAATAATTATTATTATTTACTAGCACCGCGTCTTACTACCCGTTCGGGTTATACGCACTTACGCTAATGTGTAATGGTAGGGTGATTGTGAGATGAAATGGAGGACCTACAGTTTAACGTGGGATCCGAACCACGGTGGAGGCCTGGCATTCCCACATTCACAAGTTGTGATTAATACACGTCTTGTCAGAGGTGAAGGAAGGGTTTGGTAATCAGATAAATTTGTGCCGGGACCGAGGATAGAACCCCGGACCTCCAGCACAGAAGTCCGACACCTTACCCCTAAATTGCCAGGTCACCTTTCCAATTAAAATAGGGAAGAAATAATATAATATAATTAAAACAAGAGTTTTTTTTTCCTCACCATCAGTTCTTTCTTGATCGGTGGGGAGAGCCTTAGAGTTAAAATGTCGTTTTCTTCATTTAGTTTGATTTGGTCCTCCAAATTCAGAGAAGGCTCAACATCAACCTATCAAAATAAGCCTAAGTTTAATTCAAGATAAAATGTTACTTGTACATAATCTAATATAAGACATAGAGCCCATTTAGTGGTCAAAGATATTACGTTGTATCTGCAGGTACCTTCACTACTTTATCAATTGGACAACATGATTTATTATTGAATATTC
Organism: Timema cristinae; assembly: GCA_039000515.1. NCBI lineage: Eukaryota > Metazoa > Arthropoda > Insecta > Phasmatodea > Timematidae > Timema > Timema cristinae. The sequence goes on from JBCFYV010011135.1 coordinate 28,020,399, forward strand.
TCTATTCGACACCTTAGCTCAGCTCAGCTCAAGAGTGTCTAACTATTTAGCTAAGAGTATCTGGCTCGATTCCTGGCATGGCAGGAAAATTTATCATCGGTGAAATGTGGTTTTACCCTTTCACAGTGATAAATTAACGGCCAGTGACTGAATTTTGTGCCTGTCCTAGTCTTGATCATAAGGAATTTGAAGCTACGACAGGCCTAGCAAGCCGGTATTGGAAAATATATGGCTTGAATAAAAAAATTTTTACCAAAGGCCAGAAACAGTAACGAATTTAAAAAATAAATAGTTTTTTAATCGACTCTTGAACAGTTAACACAAATATAATAGTTATATTCTGTAGTTGAACTAATAGCGTAGTAAAACGTCCTGAAAAATGAAATCAATTTTCAGAATATGATATCTAGATGTGAGAAAATCCTCACTAGAACAAAATATTAGCTCTAGTTATTTGATTCTTAGTAAAATGTGTCAAGAGTTTAGAATTTGATTGGCAAGATTCATATAATATGTATAACAGTATCGCAGCCAGATTTTTACTTTGTGGTGAGACAATTAATAAATTCTGTAACCAGAATGAAATTCTGATTGTAATAGGAGTCGAGAGTAGAGGGAGGAATTTCCTTGTCACGAAGACCAAGAAAAAGTGAGAATAAAATTGGACAAAGTTCTAGAGAGTAAAACAGGATTGAATAGTATGCGCTCAGCAGCTAAAATTTTGGCGGGAAAGTCGAGTCAAATGAGATGTGAAATACTAACTTATATTTTTCTCATGTTAAAATATTCTCTCTTCATATCGGTGGATGTAAAAGGATCTTTTTTTCAGAATATAAATTAATAGGATCTGACAAAACACCATAGCTTTATAGTAGATTATTATTATTATTATTATTAGCACCGTGTCTTACTACCCGCTCGGGTTATACGCACTTACGCTAATGTGTAACGGTAGGATGATTGTGAGATGAAACGAAGTACCTACAGTTTAACGTGGGATCCGAACCACGGTGGAGGCCTGACATTCCACACATTTACAAGTGTGATTAATAATGTCTTGTCAGAGGTGAAGGAAGGGTTTGGTAATCAGATAAATCTGTGCCGGGACCGAGTATTGAACACCGGCCGCTTTATAGTAGAAAACTTAGAAAAAGTGTTTTATTTACTGTGAGGCTAGCCATGGAAAATTAGTCTAAAATGTTTGGAATTTGTGTCAACTATGAATAAGATGTATCATATCTTCTGTGTGTGCTTTATTTAGATTTAAAGACGATCTTCAATATAAACACAGTGTTATCTTAAGAGTTTTTCTAGTTATTATTGGGTACCTACGCTACATATTTTTTGTTTTATAAAGCCTATGCACTTAAGGAGCCCCTTGTAGGCACATTACGTGAACATTTTTAACACCTAAAAATCTGTTGTCCATACATATTATAGAAAAAATACCACAAAGTTAATTAAAAAAAAAAAAAATTGAAAATATTGATAGGGTAACAATACTTTTTAAATTCTAAAAACATTTATGTTTATAATAATAATATTTAGCACCGCGTCTTACTACCCGTTCGGATTATACGCTTTAAGTACTAATTACGCTAATGGATTAGAAATTGGGAAGGTTGAATTAGAGGAAGTGAACCCGCACTTGCGTGGAGGGAGAGTGGAAAACCATTTAGGAAAAACCACCCTCAGTTCACCCGACCGAGATTCTAACCTAGATCTCCCCGTCCTCAGCAGTCGAGCTCAACACAACAAGCGCGTTAGCCAACTACGCCACCGAGGCGGGTCCATTAATGTTTAAATTAACGTGAATTCGATAGGAAGAACTACTAGTAATGTTGTAATTGAAATAATGTGTAGTAATTATCAAGATAAATTACCTCAATTTTCAGTAGTAATTCTTCTGTTTTCAGATTCATTTCTTGGTGTAGTTCTAGACTATAGTCGAATGTTGGCTCCGCCTTAATAGTTTGCAGAAATTCCTTGGAATCCATTTTCATCCTGAGTGCAAGAAACATTAGTTGATCATGCAAACCACTTTTAAATACATTTAACATCTAGTTTGATGGTTGCATAATCTAAGGCACCGCTCTCGTACGGTAATAGACTAAATCACCGATGATGGGGAGATTGAGGTTCGAATCTCAGTCGGATGTACTGACAATGGTTTTTCCAAAATTGTTTTTCACTTTCCCTTCACGCAAATGCGGGTAGAATTTCTACATATATAACTTTCCTAGTTGCTAAAAAACAATAGCGTAGTTAGTACGTAGGCGTATAACCTAACGGGTAGTAAGACAATTAATAAACGTATTGTATTGGTTTAAATTCACTCACAAGAATGGAATCAAAATTGTTGAAAGTATTGAACGAGATTAAAAGGTTTTTTTTTTAGACCAATAGGATGTTGAAGTTTAAAAGTAATTAATGAACGAATAGATAGGTTTGTGTGTGACGATTAATTCGAAGGTCAAATCATTTTGATAAATTTGAAAGATGGCGTAGCATTATTATGTTTACATAAGATAAGGTTAGTCATCATTGACTAACCCCAAAAACAATAATTATACTGATCTGTCCAGAAGATAACTGTTTTAATTTTTACGATTATTGGTTTTAATTGTGTTTCGGTGGTTTAAAGGTTTTTTTAAAAAAAATAGAATAAGTAAGAGCTTGGTATTGTAAATAGCCCTTGAAAAATAGTCTTAAAACATATGCAATTTGAATTAAATACGAATTTCAACTTTTCATGTTTTAGGAAACAATAAAACTCACAAAAATAAGCTATTTATTAAAATTCTTTTTGCGTGTCGAAAAACTAAAACTTTATTTATTTACTTTCAAATCTATTACCTTAAACGTTTATAGCCAACATGAGAAAATCAAAAGAACTGAAATGAAATTTAGTTAAGAAATGGACAAGAGATGCAGCATAGTTCAAAATTTGGAGATGGCATTATAAAGTAAAAACTTTAAATAATACTCCTGGAACAAATAAAATACAAAGATTTGCAGACAATTAAAGTGGTAAAAAAAATTTTCTCTCATATATGATGAGTATGCATCTGCACCTTATATCAAGGATATAACGTATTAAACAGGGAAGTGAGTCTCATCAATGTCTCTGAAATTATATTAATAGAATAAGTCACTCTAGTATCTTACCTAGAATGTGTCAAGAACACTTGGAAAATGTAGTGGTAAAATTTTCTCTCTTTATGCCAGTGTAAGTGTACATTGTCTTTGACCTATTCAATTCCGAGATTTAAAAATCTTAAATCACTAAAGTGAACTAGTTTCACTTATCAAAGTCTTTTTAAAATAGCCTTGTGTTTAAGGCACTCAAGCATAAACAATAACACTTCAGTTTAATTTATTCATATGCGTATAATCTGAAAGGGTAGTACGACGTGGCGCAAATAATAAAGAAATCAATACTAATATAAAAAAAATTACAAGTAAATAATTATAGGTCGCGAATGATTGTTCTACAAGATTTGGCTCGCAAACTATTGAACTAAATTATTAAAAAAAAAAACTTACCATATAAATGGGCATATACCCCTTTGATCTGACATTTAAAAACTTCTATTATAATTATAGAAGTTTTTAAATGACGGATATAAGGGGTAAAATGCCCAATAATATGTTAACAGAATTTGTAATTATTATAGTAAAAACTTCTCAGTGGAGATGTATGGTTCACGAACTAATAGTTCAAAACAATTTAACATCGTCTAAAACTGAACTTGATGTGACCTAGTTCAAATTGAACTACAGCTTAGTTTAGAGAACTGTTCAACTATAAATGAACTGCTCATTTTAGTGATATGAATCACTTTGAAATAGAAAGGAAAGTTAACGCCACTGGAGATGTGTGGTTCACGAACTAAAAGTTCAAAACAATTCAACATCATCTAAAACTGAACTTGATGTGACCTAGTTCAAATTGAACTACAGCTAATGTACTTGAAGAACTGTTCTATTATAAATGAACTGCTCATTTTAGTAATATAAATCACTTTGAAATAGAAAAGAAAGTTAACACCACTTTGAGAAATTGTTTTTATGTCATTGTTTACGTCACAACTTTTAGAATTTTAATACAAAGACAGCAAAACATATTTAAAAAAAGTAGAGTAAGTTATTTAAATTGAAGATAGTTTGAATTTTAAATATTGATTTATTTATCATTCAATGTTCCCAAAATGTGATTTGATTTTTGGCAACTTAGTTTGTCTTCTGTATAGCTTTGTGTATGTAATGCGCTTATGTACTGAGTGACGTCACAGCTCAGCCAACCATATATATTTTTACATTTGTCGCTACCTTCTATTCTCTTTACATTGGTTTTGACCATCTCTATAATGAACAAATTTTGTCCTGACCTCATTCCCTCCTATTCCCATTATTGGTCTTACTTGTAGTTCTGTGGACCGTAGACTTTACTCCATCATAAGCATCATTCTCATAAACTGTTATAAGTCTGTGACCAGGTCAGTTAAGTTAAATGCCTCTATCTTCCACTATCCTTCTACCATCCACTCATTTAATTGCTTCCATAGTTCTCCTCTTGAACTTCTGTATCTGCCTCTCATCACTTTTTTGGCCTCCTTGTGGGTTTTTTCCCTACTTAATCTCCATCATTCATTCTCCTTATCATCTACTTCCCGTCCCCATTACGTGTCCATACCATCTTAGTCTCGCTTCCTCTTATTATCTCATGTACAGTACTCACTGTACCCCCCACTCTTTCCCTGATAACTTCATTCCTTATCTGGTTTCTCCTCGTGACAGCTAAAATGTTCCTCACAATCTTCATACCCATGGCCTCCACTTTCCTAGACTCTCTTACATCGAATGTCCATGTTACTTATGTCACAATGGGTACAAAGTATGCCCTGTACAACACTTCCTTTCAGTTCAAGGGCACTTCTCCATATCAGGTCTCTTGCACACCTATACGAACTCTCTCCTGCTGTCCTCTTTTGTCATTCCTAATCCTCCCTTTCTCCTCAATCATGCTTACAAGATATTTTACATTCTGTACCTTTCTCAGCTCTACTCCATCCAACTTTTTACCTTTATTCGGTCTTATCCTCTTGTCATTACCATCACTAAATTTCTTTCCACACTCACTTCCTCATTCCAATCCTGTACTTCCTCTTCCAACAGCCTACAAGTCCCCAACAAATATCATGGCTTTAATTCGTCCTTCATCAAAGTTTTCCTATCACATTGTTTATGACCATTTCCATTACAAATAGTAATTGAGAGTGCATTCCATTTGGAACATCTCTCTCCTCTAACTCTCTTTTAACACAACTCCTGCTATCCTCGTACATGCGTTTCACTAATTAAACTCCTCATTCCAGTTTGGCCTTCTCTGCTGCTTTACAAATCTTTCCCAAAATCATATCTTCTTTCCATAAACTGTCTTATTGCAACGTTCAAGTCTATTGTAGAGCCCCATGTTTTGTTAATGCAGTCTTTGATTACAAATGGAAATATCTTCTTGTATCAGGACTATATATATTTTACCTTTGTGATCTAATCGACAAAATAAACATAAATATTAGGTGACAGTTTTAGGAGTAGAGTGTGTGCCTACCGAGTTAGAGGTCCAGGGTTTGATCCCCTGCATGGCAGGAAAAATTTTCATGGGTGAAATGTGTGTTTACCCTTTCATATCGATAAATTAAAATACAGGGGACTGGATGTTGTGCCTGTCCTAGTCTCAAGTTAGATTATAAGGTATATGAAGCTACAACAGTCCTAGCAAGCCGGTGGTGGAAAATATATGGCGTGAATAAAAAAAACTGACCCAGGTCCTAGACTGGAAACAATAATGGATGTAAAGAAAAAATCAACCCAAATAAATATAAACATTATTTCTTATGATCTGTTCATAACAATCATACATTCAGTTAAATGTTAAATCACTGTTCTGGGCGTCTGGTTAAGTTCTTCCTGTAATTTTAATAGGGTACAATATACAGTATAATTAATGACATTTTATTGACTCCTCGATTATCCTTAACTATTCGAGCTCCCACCCCTGATTACTTTATAACTATTTGTTGTGTGGGATGGGAAATTAAAAATTATCTTTTAGCGAATGATTAAATTTTACACAGAATATTTACAAGTATTGACCTAAATACACACAATGGCAGAAAGGTTTGGTTAAAAAAAAGTTAATACATTTATTATTTAACTTTATTATTTATACAAACATATTTACATTGCTTCCAGATTAACTCACTAATTTTGAAGTACCTACCTACCTACCTCATTTCTTTTTTTCCCATAAAACACATTATAGGCAAATCTTTTTTAAGTTTTAATACAGTTTGGAAAAACAAACAAACAAAAATAACTATTTAAAACTCTTGTTCAATGAAAATTACTACCTCGAGTACTATTTAACATTTTGTAAATAATGAGATAAATTCACTTGCTACAAAGAGGATAAGGAGGAAATTAAAGAAGTGGGGAAAAAAGAAGAAAATCCACATTTTAATTTGAAGCAATCTTCTCGAATAAGACTTTATATATTACTTATGCACAAATTGTTGGTAATATTTATTTTTAATAACCGTTCAAGTTATGTGCATAAGTACTATTTAAACTAATTAGTTGGGGGATGAGGAAGAATGAATTTATAAGAAATGTATCTGTATTTTTTTAAAGGGTGGAAAACCATTTTTGTAAAAGCCACCCTCATTACACCCAATGTCCCGGTCAGCGAGTCTATTCTAAGACAAGTGTTTCACCTTAAACCATGTGGCCACCCAAGCAGGTTTATACGAATATTTTTATTTTTATTAAACAGTTCAGAATGGGATTAATTAACCATAAATTGAGTACTTATTTTTAGCTGTTATAATTTTTATTGATGAGAATTCGTAAGTGAAATTCTTTTTGAAGAGAAAGTCAAAAGATTTACTGCTAGGGAAAATAAGAATGTGGTGTTGCTGATGATCTCAGTTCAGTGACAAAATGCAAGTTTTCAGAAGTTATGAGGCACAAAGTGCCTTATAAAAAAATACAGTAAAATAAATAAATGAACATACCAGTTTTAGAGAGACAAAAGTATGAAAATTAAAAAAAAAAAATATTTAAACTATATTTACCTCAGTTTGCCAGATTTCAGTTTTGACAATGGGTGTTGAATATCTGTCATGAAAACTATTTAAATGACGAGAAAAAAGTTGTCATTAAATTCCAGGACATCCTTGACATATTCAACAACTGGTGAGGTCATCGTGTGAAGAAAATTAAACTTTTAAAACTGCAAAAACACTGACCATTTATAGTGTTCTCTACATCTCCACCTTAAAGGAGGACGAGCTGAGGAAGGACAGAGGAAGAAGGAGGCATTTTACTAAACTGACCCAGACACAGGCCGGAAACAATTGACGATATTACTTAAGATGGCAACAATATATATATATATTTTTAATACTGCCTTTTCAGTATTTTTATTTTCAATGTGGTCCTTATGATCAAATGAGTTCGATACGCCGATTGTAGGTGTTTCAAAGTTTATTGAATAGTTTTAATTAGTTCATGATGAACCTATATCTAACGAGCCTGACAAAAAAAAAAAATGCAACCAACATAAAAGAGTTAGATTAAAAGTGTCATAGAGTTACCAACTAAGCTACTAAAAATTTTTATTTTATACATAAAGCTATACTTGTAATTATAAATATTTTAAGAGAGCCTATCTTTTTTATTTTTTTAAGTACGATACAAGTAATGTTTCTTAACTGTATGCAGGTGGTCGTCCTTTGTCGAAAAATGCAATCACAAATATCAAAAATAGCAAACATGCGGCTTGCATACACTCACACATGGATTTAGATATGTATATAATAAAAAGTGTGAGCTATTAAAAATACAAATTAAATTAGTTTGGACCAACATAATTATATCAAAATACAAATACATTTTGTTCAGCTAAAATTATTTCATACAATAAAATAAAACAATCTACAATTGAATGATGTAATAAAAAAAAAACAGTTGCCCACTTCAAAACCCAGAGCAAATAGAATAATATATGTTTATTTTAAATATTACCATCCAAAACGATGTAGTACGTATTTACACCAAGGATACAAAAAAGTAACAAAAGCTGCTTGTTAATTATTGAAGCAACTTACTAACTAGCTAAACTATGTTTATATCATATTTAATTAAACACACAAACATTAGAGACAAAGCAAGCTTAACACAAATAAAAGGTATAATATTGAGCACAAATTAAAGATATAACTATTTTTTTTTGTCTTAAGGATAGTCAACATTAAGCAGTTTACTACTTTTCACAGTTTTTCTTAGATACTAAAAATAACAAATTTATGTCAAATATGGAAAAAAATAAAGGAAAGAGGTAAAGACACGCGTAAGTGAACAAATATAATATGGATTTTAACATTTAAAGTAAAACACAGTCCACTCCTTACACTGCTGCTACTAAGACTCATTCAAGTTTGCCACACACAAATTACAAAATTCCCTCCATTTGCTGGCTTCTACAGACACCTTAGCGCATCAAATCTACTGTATGATACATGTGCCAACCAGTGGGACGCGACCACTATTTGGGTAACACAATGACACGAAGAAGGTGGGGGGGGGGGGGGGGGGGGGGGGGGAATTTGAATAAAAGTTTTTCAAATCAGTGTAATTTTTTAAGTGATATTTCGACGGCCATGTCATTCAATGTCAAGTAAATATGAACTTTTTGAAGTCAATCCTTAGTAAAGATGAGACAATATGAGTTTTTTTTATTCAGATTCTTAAATTTTTACCTCGATTCTTATTGGAATACATTTTTAATAAAAGAATTTAAAAAAAACCAGTAATTAGTCATTTAAAACATTTTTGTCTTTACAAATTACAGTGATGATTTTAATTATTATTTACGTTGTGACAGTACATTTGTAAAGTAATCATAATAAATTTCCTAAAACAGGGTTGGTATTTGTTAATAAGGAGGTTTGTTTTAGTTTTAGGAATGCATTGCGAAACATATTTATATTATGAAGCAAAACATCATTATTTAGATTTTCGAATTAGACTAATACATTTGGTAAGTTTTATTTAAAAAAAATATATTAAGTAAATAACGAAAAAATGTGTTACAAAAGGCCTGTATCATCCAATATTCATTCATCTCTTAATAAAACACTGACATCTTTTAAGAATCGCGGTATCTTCTCAATAATCTCAAGGATCAAATGAAATTAAATATGTCCAAAACACTCACTTTGACAATTTAATCCTTCTACTGCTTTAAAATTTAGGCGTTAAAATATTTCCAATTTTATTTGAGTTATTCATTACATTTCTTAGTAGTAAACAAGTTTTTATTTTGAAACACTCATTAAAAAAAAACAAAATAGATGGCACTCTAGACTAGATCAAAATTCAGTCCTTAAGTGACTCACTATTCGGAAAAGTTTTGCCTTGTCTACTTTAGAAGAATTAGATCTAATTTATTTGTAAAATATTAAGTATTGTGAAGTCGCACCATGTTTTAGACATGATGAATTAACCTTCGGTGGCTACAAAACATATTTTACAAAATTACCTGACTTTTCCAGTTTTTAATGGTGGATAATAGGTTTTGTTTATTATTGATCACATATTAAAAAAAAAAAAATTGTGTCTACTAAACATATCAGTTGTTTTAAAAATTAAAATGATATTTTATTTATGTAAGCATATTATTAACTTTTGTTTTTGTGTTTATTTACCAAATTAATGGAATATTTTAAACATTTTCTTAAAATTCCGTGACTTTTCCTTATTTTTAGTTAAATTCCCTGACATCCAAAAATTCCCTGACTTTTCCAGGTGTTCCCTTACTGTAACCACCATGATTAACCTTAATGGGGAAATTAATGGAGCCGATATGTAATTAATTGTTTAGAAGGGGTGGAAATTAGAAAAAAAGGGGGAGGGGTAAGACGTGCTTGAATAAGCATGGTTAGTTTTTTGGTTCACATTTTTTTTTCTATGTAAAGTTTTACTATTTCAATATTGAAGATTAATGTCATTGGTTTTTTCTTCTTTTTTGTGTGTAAACTTCCCCGTTTTTACAGTTTCACAGGTTCATGGCCATATTGTGTTAAATTAAATCCCTTTTGTGTGCCCTGACCCATCTTTCGTGTACCTTTTTGTGTGTATGTATATCAAAACAAACAAGACTCGTTAAAAAGAAATTCTATTATAAAATTCCCAAACTATTTACAGGTTTTGCAAACAAGATTTTACACTTTTTTCAGTTTTTTTTCCGTGAATGATAATTCTTTTATTTATTACAATAATCATATCTTTTAGTTAAAAATACAACCAACTAATAGATATTAACATTTTTATAGTTTTATTTAATTATTGAATGATTTGGATACTATACGTGGTTCTGTGTAACTGTGGTATAAAAAAACCAATGAACATCTAAACGATTATAGAATGTAAACTTTTAAGGGTGTGCGAATATTGGGAAATTTGAGTTCAAGTATATTTTTAGTGGATGCTCAAACCTGATTCGAAGATTTTTTACAAGACTGGAAAAATTTGAGTACTTGGAATTTTCAATCTTTTTCCCTTGTAAATTCCTAGTTTGATTGATTTTATTCAATTTTAATATATAATTTCATAGCAAATAGTCTCTCTCAATATTTTCTTTTGTCGAGAAGTTGACGATATTGACTATATTATTTTAATAACTATATACACTTTACCCCTCCCGATCCTTATTTTAATTGTATAATAAGTAATGCTGCTTCCACACCCCTCCACTCCCCTCCACATATTTATATGCCAAATGATACATATATGACAAATAGAGCACACAAAATATTGTCTCAACCACTAAAGAAAGGTCAAAAGATTAAAGTTTTCCAAATCACAAAATGTTTTGGAACATATTTCGTACGCATTTTCCTAGGATTCCTAATAACTAGAGACATGCAAGTACTCGAAAATCAAAAGTTCACATTTAAACTCGTAATATATATATTTATTTATTTTTATAAAAATCAACACATTTCTGGTAAAATCACTATGATTTCTGTTTAGTAACGGTTTTAAAATTATCAAATACTGAAAAATGTAATATTTATTAGGATAAAATTAAATTCTTTGATAATCTATCGAAAATTTATCCTTCCTTCGAAATTTTTCGAAGCTTCTCACACAATTAGTTAAAAATTCAAATTTGCATTTAGTCACAAAAAATTATCATTTAAAGAAAAATGTTTAGGAATTCAATACTTGCAATAATAGTAAAGGAATGGTACATTGTTGTTTAGGGTTGTGCAAAATCAATTTTTTTAAATTTGAAGCTAAGTCAAATTGAAGTATGAATATTAAAAAGTTTTAATGATTTAATTGTTGAATCCAGAATTTTACTTTCAAATCCAAGTCAAAGCGAAGGAACATTCGAAGTGAAGTCAAGTTTTCAAATCTTCACACACCCCCAATAATTGTTACTTCGTAACAAATTAAATACTCGTTTTATTTAACACATTTCCTATCCAGCCTGTAAAAAACGTTTCAACTCGACACTTCTTCATCATATCAAATACGTTAAAAAATACATTAAACTTTCAACCTAAAAAAAAAAAATCTGTGAATTCACGAAACTCGCATTTCCCTTTGACTACACATATAAACAATCGGTTCAATTTGAGCATGAAAAGACTTTTAATAAAAAAAACCTTCACAGAAAAATAATACCCTGTTTAAAAAAATAATCGCATACATTTTAACAAATCAAGCAGAATAACCCAACAAATAATAATAAGAAAAAATAGGTAATATATTAAATAATATACAAGTTTATTAATTAACACTGCCTTTAATGTCTTGTCAGTCTGATTTTAATTAGATGGATATATATATATATTTATTTAAAAAAAGATAGTAAAAGTTGTTTTATAACATCACACTTAAATTATATAAACCATTTGTAACATAGTCCCTGAATAGTTACTCCTCACGTTTTTACTAAACAGTAACTTTTTGTCCCTCCGTCATGTTCCGAATAATTGAATCCAATACGTGTTTGCCCTCAAGGTTGAGCGACGAGTCTTTTTTTATTGTGTGCCCTCTACGCCTCTGCGGGGACCTCTGTCTCGACTCCCGCTTCCACCCATTGCGCGAGTCCTCTGTTCACAAGCTCGTAGTTAACAAACACAACCTGTGGATAAAGAAGAAAATCAAGGGTTAAAAGCATTCCTTGACTTTGAAGGAGGAATGGAGGGAAAGGTTTAATCTTAAATAAATCTTGAATCTTAATGTCACTTTTTTTTTTTACTCTTAAATCTAAATTTGATTATTTTTTTTGCACCGCATCTCATTTTTAGTTCAAGTTCCATGATAACTAGTTAGATAGGAATGAGGAAGGAAGCATTTTAGAGGTAATCTACAGTAGCACCATGGCTTCTTTGGTGCTGACTGACAGCTTTCAAAAGTAATTAGACCAAATTATGTATCCCTCCGCAGAACTATATGATCTGCAAAAGCATGTATGTTTAGCAGCTGTCACTTCAGACAGTCAAAATATAATTTTTATACAAGAAACATGTTTGACTGTTATTTATTTTTTATTTATTGTAGATCTTGATATATTTATGTTAGGTCTAGTATTGTTTATTAATTTTTTCCACAATATTAGAATTAAAAAAAAAATTAGCATTTAATCCTATATTAGTTTTTATTATTATAAATTAATAATTTTATTTGTTATTTTACAAATTATTATTAATATCATTATAAATGTGAAAAATTTGATTGTGTAGTATTATATGTAGAAAAAAACGCCCCACTGTCATATTCCTTTTAAACACTATTACAACATTTTAGGTAGTGTTTAGCCTAATTATATATGGGCTCAGGTGACTTAAACAGATTGTTAGTTGGGGAGAGGTGGCCATTATTTACAGCAGATGGAATTTTAAAAGAATGTGCCGGCAGACCAAAGAAGGGTTAAAATTGCCGGTAGCAGAGTTTTTTTTTTCTTTGTAAGCAGTCAAGTGCTGGGGTGAGGCTCGATACTCTAAATAAAGGACGGCTAATTTGCGGACGTATTTTGTGGAACGAGTCACCTTGCTGTAATTCTTTACTAACACAGTAGAAAATAAGGTGTTTTTAGAAAGCTTGTAGGCAGTAACAGGGATTGCAAGGTTAATAACCTGCTAGCCAGGTATTAAGGAATTCTGTGAGAGTCACTGTTGGTACAACAATAGCTTCCTGAAAGCTGTTAAGGGGGTTGGTTTTCTTCCCTTGTATGGGACAGCTGATGGTCTGATGAACAGTAGGATACTTCGTCTATGTTGGGTCACGAGGGCCAATGGAAATGTTTTCCTAATATTTAATCAGTTGAGTCGATTAAGAGACTTGTTACTCTCATCTCACCGGGGCTTATGCCAAGGACACTCCCGGGTCCACCCTTTGGAGTAAAGTTTTGTGAATCTTTGATCAACACCTTCCGCTAAACACTTGGGTATTCGCGACGGTCGAGTTATTAGACTATAAAAACAGATGTGATAATCAATAGTAATTATATTACATCACGGCTAAAGCGATTGAAATCAGTTGACGGCCAATCTCACACTATCCAAGGCACGCGACGCGTATCAAGTGAATTACTAGAAGTCAATCAATATAATAAATAGTAATTTAAATATATGATTTCATAAATTAATTTAACATAATAGCTAAAGAATTGGTGTAAGTGAATAATAAATAAGAATTTAAATAAATGAAGTTTTATTATTTTAACCATCAACGCCACCACTATATGATCAGTGGACAAATAAACATTCATTCCGTGTCGACCTCATTTCATTTGCGAAACCACTACGGTCATATACAGGCTGGCCACGAGAGTGTGTTAGCTAATGTCCGTTTATGGGCGTAGCAGCCTGGGCTGCTTGGAACAAGTTAAAACATTCATCCATGAATCAAAATTGTATTATATAATATCAGTTAAAAATAAAACTATAATAAAAAGCAGGCTGTGGGTTTTGTTCTACAAGAAAAATAAATTGATCACGTGGCTATTAATATAACATATAGCCAGTAACAGGAAAAAACCTTTTTAATTACATTTAAATAAAGTTATGGAACAAACATATATGAAAACATTCTGAAAGCACTGTATATTAGGGGTGTGCAGAGCTTTTATATTATTTAGCACCGCATCTTACTACTCGTTCAGGTTATACGCTTTAAGTACTAATTACGCTAACGGATTTAGGAATTGGGAAGGTTGAATTAGAGGAAGTGAACCCGCATTTGCGTGGAGGGAGAGTGGTAAGCCATTTAGGAAAAAAACCCCTCCCAGTTCACCCGATCGAGATTCGAACCTCGATCTCCCCGTCCTCGGCAGTCGAGCTCAACACGACAAGCGCATTAGCCAACTACGCCATCGAGGCGGGTCAGAGCTTTTATAAAACTTTGGCATGGCTGCGAAACAAATGTCACAAATAATAGTAAATCTACCTGTGTCCCCTGGATAGAGTAGAGGTAGACGACAGGTACCCCATCGTCCGAGTAGCCGCACAATTGGGCCTGTAGCATCTGGCCGTGGGTGAGTTCCTCCATGGCAATAAGCGACTCTTTGCTCCATTCTGCTTCCACACCTAGGCACACATGACACATTATTAGAGGTCAAAACACGCCTTAGTGACCGCATGGTCTAAGGCCACTACTATCACAGGGAGACTGAGGTTTGAATCTTGGTCGGATGTTACCAGGCGTTGGTTTTTTTTCCTAAATGATTTTCCGCTTTCCTTCTGTGCAAAGACTGCTACACTTCATTTAAATATAGCCTTCCTAATCCTTAAAACCATAAGCACAGTATGTAAGTGTATAAACCCAACAGGTAGTAAGAAGCGATGTTAAGAAAAAATATAATAGGGGTCAAGGGGTAAACAAATTTAGAAGTTTTTAGCAACGAATTACACAAATTGGTTCGGGGTGTATGCATATGTACCAATTACACTAATGTGCTGGTGATGAGGAAGGTTAAATTTTAAAGGAAGTGTACCTACATTTGCGTGGAAAGTGTAGAACCATTTAGGAAAAACGACCTTCAGTATACAAGACTAGACTTCAAATCCTCATCTCCGGTTCATCAGTGGTGTGGCCTACTGCAAGAGTTGTCACCTTGGTACTTGCGTGTGTTGTACATTAACATTTATTACACTAATACATTGAGGTGTTAGAATTTTAGAGGAAATGTAGCTGCATTTTCAAGGAAAAACATCCTTAGTACATCCAACCGCGATTCAAAACCTAATCTCACCGTCAACAAGCAAACCAGTCTAACATGAGTGTGTGGCATTGGACCGTGTGACCACCGATGAGAGCCGTGTTTGTTTCAAAACTAGTGCGACGGACGAGCAAAACAACCGCACTCACCTCCGACTGGGCTCACGTTCGCCAGATAGCACTCGGTGGCCTGGAACGGCAACATCATGAAATCCGAACGTATCTGCCGCAAGGCAGAGTTTTCCACCGTCTGGTAGCCGCCATAGTCGACAAACTTGACGTCACAGGTGTCGTTTTCCTCGTCAACCGACACAACCATGGCTCGGTACCAGCCGCCCATTGTCGGCGCCACGCAGATCACGGAAACTAGGCACAGAAACACAAGCATGTGTAAAGTCACACAGCAACAACAGTTTTTAAATACAGAAAGTCTAAATTAGAGATCGGTTGAATCCTCCGCCCTTTTTTTTTTTTTAGCACAGTGTCTTACTACTTGTTCAGGTTGTACGCTTATGTACTAATTACATTAATGAGTAGGGATTAGGAAGGCTTGATTTTGAGGAAGTGCACCCTCATTTGCGTGGAAAACCATTCTAGAAAAACCACCCTCGATGCACCCGCCCAGGATCGAACCCTGATCTCCCTGTCTTTGGCAGTCTAGTCCAACAAGAAATTAGCATGTTAGACCAAGCGGGTCAATATTCATATGGGAAAAATCCCTAAGTAAATTAATTATAAGTAATAAAACGAATGTCTAATGTCTTGAAGCTGTATAACAGGACATTGTAGAAACACTGTACAATAATGTAAAGTAATTGATTGTGAAGTAAGCCAACCTGAAAGGATAGTTAGGTTAGGATTAGATAGTAAAACACACTTCTCTCTTCATTTCTTCTAACACTTAACATTTCACATTTCTTCACACTTCCACGTTTTAATTTTCCGGAACTATTCGTTTCTCATATAAAGAGACGTTTAGAAAACACATAATATGTACAGTGTTTCTACAGTAGCCCCATGGCTTCTTTGGTGCTGAGTGATAGCTCACAGCTTTGAAAAGTTACCAGACCAAATTATGTATCCCTACGCCGAACCAAATGATCTACAAAAACATGTGTTTAGCAGCTGTCATTTCTGACAGTCAGCACCAGAGAAGCCATGGGGCAACTGTATATTATCTCATTATTATAAGTAAATAATAACATGACTTCATCAGAGTAAAACAATTATTTTGCGACTAGTGGCTCACCGTTGACCGGGCTTGGTAGGGGAGGAACCGTGGGCTCGCTGTAGCAGATGTTCATACAGGCGTTGAGACTGTTCAGGGCGGGGAACGTGGGATGTAACGGCTGCTGCAAGAAGAAGTGAGTAGTCGACACCAGACTAGACAGGTACACGTCGTTGCTAACCCCCTCCAACAGCTGTAACTGACCACAAACATACATCATGACGTCTTCAGGGGGTGTACAAAAACAACACACTGTGACGTGCACTGGTGGTCATGCAGTCAAGGGAGAGATGTATGCTAGAACGAGTATGAGAGACACATAAGGTGGAGTAAAGTCATTTCTATTTAAGGTATTTAACACACACCTTTTGAACCAACTTATAATCTAACTTGAGACTAGGACAGGCACAACATCCAGTCCCCAGGCTGTTAATTCATCACTGTGAAAGAGAAAACCCACATTTCACCAATGATAACATTTTCGGCCATGCCAAGAATCAAACCCGGGACCCTTAGCTCAGTAGACATACACGCTACCGACTGAGCTAGGGTGTCGTTATAGGAGTAGAGTCAAAGGTATAGTAGATTTTTTTAGCACCGCTTCTTACTACCCGTTCAAGCTATATATTTATGTACTAATTACGCTGATGGTTTTAGGGATTAGGAAGGTTATATTTAGAGGAAGTGTACCCGCAATTACGTGGAGGAAGAACCACCCTCAGTAGAGCTGACCGAGATTCGAACCTTAATTTCTTCTTTAGCAGTCTAGTCTACTGCAAGAATAGCGCATTAGACCATGCGGTCACCAAAGCGCGTGAGTGTGTGTGTGTGTGTGTGGTCGATTTCCAATCTACTTTGCAACACGCTCTATACTCATTTCCACCTTCCGTTTCTCGACCTTTTTCTTGCCATGCGCGATTGAGCGAGTCATTGGTGCGAGAAGAGCATGCTGATTTATTTGTTGCGATTTCTTTTTGAAAGAAATAATGTCATAACGTTAAGTGGAGCCTTAGCGCAGTGCTGTGCACACTAGTACTGGCCAACTCAGCTTAGTTCTTGCATACTTGTCCTTGGGCATAATTTTCACAATGGGTTTTAAAATATCGGTATTCAACAAGTTTGACTGTTCATCGGCTGAAATTAGAAATCAAAACCGGTCGAGTGTATGAAAACCGGAAGTAACACTGTTCAATAATGTAATGTGATTAGTAAAAGGAAGGGAACTTAAGTTCTTGATACAAAACAAATATACCTATATCTTCATTTCTTCGCACTTGCATCTTATCGGCACAATTACAGCTACACATTATTATAAATATTTAGAAATAGTCCTTTTTTTAACGTTCAGAAGTGCGATGCGTCAAAATATCAAAAAGTGGAAACCCATGACTCTTTTCACTACAACTTCAACACTACGATTACCTTTGAACCTCCAAAACATTTTGAAATAACCTAATAAATATGAAATATGTTATCATATAATAATTTTTAGGACTGCCACTGCAGCTACAGAGAAGAGAAATGCCCTTGAAGTGCTGTACAGGGAGTACTTCATACCTAGTGTTACAAAACCAGCAGAAACATGGACAGTGAATGTAAGAGAGAATAGGAGAGAATGTTAGCGGTCATGAGGAGAAACAGGATTAGGAATGAGAAGGGAAAGAGTAGGAGTACAGGGAGTACATGAGATAGTAGAGGAAGCAAGGATGAGATGGTTTGAGCATGTAATGAGGATGTTGGAGTAAATGAGATAGTAGAGGAAGAAAGGCTGAGATGGTATGGACATGTAATGAGGATGTTGGAGTACATGAGATAGTAGAGGAAGCCAGACTGAGGTGGTATGGACATATAATGAGGATGGAAAAAAACTGCAAGGGAGGCCAAGAAAAAAAAGATGGGAGGAGCAAGCAACAGAAAGTGAGAGGAGAAGAAAGAAATCGATTGAAGGATGAAGATTGAAGGATAGAGGAAGATGGAATTATTTAACTAAAGTGACCCGGCCACAGGCTGGAAACAGTTGATGATGATAACTGCCTCAATTTTTTTAACGTCGACCAATGATTAAATGACATTTATAACATAAGCAGAGATAGATTTAGATATGTAAGCGTAAAAAGAGGCGAGATTTTTCTCTCTTCAAAACTTTCTCACCTTCTAAATACATTAGTGGATAATTTAAAAATCAAGAGTTGTGTTATTAGAAGAATACAAAAAAACATCATTATGACTTTGACCTTTATATACCCTTATCAAGTATATCTATTTTTTTCTAAACATCCTAGGGTGCTAACTAAAGAACTAGAAAGATATTGCGTGTTCACCTGTAGGAATTCTGGAAGTATCGGGATGATTGGTCCCGTCGGCATGAAGCACACCTGCTCCAAGGTTATGTTGGGGTACTTCTTTAATGGGAACTTCTGGCGGATCATTTCCAGGGCCCCTTCAATGTCCATCTGCAAGCCTAGATACAAACATAGGCAAATATATATATATATATATATATAATTAGTTACAGCACAACTTTCCCATGCACATTCAATAATCCACAAGTTGACAGAATAGGATTGTAATAGACTTCACCGAGTTATTACACAAAGGAAGGGTGAGCATAGTTACTGTGTCTATGAAACTCCAGCACAAATTTAAAATTGGTTTTCTCGGTTACACTGGAAAGGTATATATAAAACATATAAAAGGGAACCAACACAATAGTTCACACTTTACATTGCTGCCACTGGACAAAGAGGTAATGGGTGACTCCCAAAGAAAATCAATTGTTAGCACCCAATCCCCCGACCTAAGGTTTCATTCTATCGGGAGGTAGTGTGGGGGAAAAAAAAACAAAAAAAAAACTCTTTATTCAGTGGCAGCAGGTTAAAGTGTGAACCGATTTGTTTTTTTCATTGTAATAATAATAATAATAATAATAATAATAATAATAATAATAATAATAATAATAATAATAATAATAATAATAATATTTAGCACCGCGTCTTACTACCCGTTCGGGTTATACGCTTTTACTAACTATGCTAATGGATTAGGAATTGGGAAGGTTGAATTAGAGGAATTGAACCAGCATTTGCGTGGAGGGAGAGTGGAAAACTATTAAGGAAAAACCACCCCCAGTTCACCCGACCGAGATTCGAACCTCGATCTCCCCGTCCTCAGCAGTCGAGCTCAACACGACTAGCACGTTAGCCAACTACGCCACAGAGGCAGGTTTTTTCACTGTAAAAGCCATATTGTGTTTGTTCCTTTTTTATGTTTCTAACCACCTCTTCTATACCTGCTTACAAATATAAAAAAATACCTCAAAAAGCGAAAAGAGGTTTTCCTTAAAGTAGCTTTTCTAGCCGTCAGATAAGGTTCTTCCTATGAAAATTGGACCGCGTTTAGTGTTAATTAGTATCCTTCAGAAGGTAATCAATTAAGTACCTTCAACAGCGCATATCTTGAACTTGGTGGTGTCCGGGTGTCTCTTAATGAGGATGCTGGCGTTGGTCTTCTCCTTGATCTGGTGGACGAAGGTCCCATGCCGGCCTATGAGGCGCCCCACCAGGAACTGGGGGAGCACAAACTCGTACACTGAAGGGATGGGAAGGTCCCCGGCGACGGAGCTCCCGCTGGCTGGGGTACGCGAAGGAGGGGTGGCCACGTCGCTGCAACCCTTACCGCTGTCGCTCGACCCCTTCAAACAAAGATACACAGTTCAGGGCATGCATACAGACCCCTTAAAAATATTAGGGTTTGTCGGAGGAAATATTTATTTTATTAAGGCCTATTTATGGTAGTTAACGTGGATTTTCTTAGCCGATTGATTACATTAGCACAAACGACTTATAAATTAACTTAAATCTAAAACAGGTTGTCCAGCCAAACTATATTTTTAAATTCCCTGACTTTTCCAGACCACTATACATCGATATTAAAAATATTATTAAAATTATTTAAGATTAGATTGATATAATAGTTTTTGTTTCTAGATACATACACATTCTGAAATTGTGTTACTCGATAAAGGGACTAAAACAATTTCTACCTCCGGGGAAATGGACTATTTTAAGTTAAAAATAGACTTAAAATAGTTGTGGGACAAAGTCATTCTTAGTTCCTTCTACTTAAAATGTAGGCCTAATCAAATTTTGTGCATGCGAATAGCCATGACTCAACTTTGGCTAAAGACACAAAACTCACTTGTTGACCTTGAGAAGTGATATTAGTCTGCTCAACAGGGACAATGGTGAGAAAGTGATTCCAGGTAGGTATTAACTGGGAGAAGTGTTATGTTGACTATTGTGAATCAAATTATGAGGCTTTTTATAGACAAAATGTAAAAATTTCCAAAAATTTAATAAAAATCCCTGACTTTTCCCTGTTTTCCAGGTTGCTGGACACCCTGACCCAACACAACATCCAGTCCCCAGTCGTTTATTCCTCACTGTGAAAGAGTAAACCCACATTTCACCAATTATACATTTTTCAGCCACGCCAGGACTCGAGCCAGAGACCCTTTGCTCAATAGGCAGAAATGCAACCGAATGAGCTAAAGTTTCGGACTTCTGTTGAAATAGGCTTCAAATTATTACAAAATAATTTATTCAGAGCTTACTGAGCAAATTTGAGTGGACAATATTGTAATAGCTAACAAAATCACCATCCAAAAAAACAAAACAAAAAAATGTTATAAAAATTTTCAAAATTGTCAAGATGGCCGTATTCCTGTTTACTTCCGTAACAAAATGATGGTTTAAGTTTGTAATATTAAAGTTTTCATTAAAAAAAAAACTCCATGGTGTCAGCTCAAAAACGAGTTATACCGAACGGTTCCCTAACAAATAAAAAACAAAAAAACACTGTTCAGTTTACTTTTTTTTTTCTGTTGCACCTGTTTTAACTGGGTTTAAATAATTGAAAAGATTCAAATAATGTAGACAAAGTATTTTTCTCTCTCCTCTCTAAAACCAAGAGTTACCGAAGAGAAAATAGCCTCATATTTCTAAAAAAACTATTTGGTTTTAACTTGCAATTACTAACTATATTTTAAAAATTCCTCAACTTTTCCTGTGCCAATTTCCAACTTTTCCAGTTGCTATAATTAAAAACATGATTTTAATAAGATTGCAATTTAAATGTAATAATATTTTTCGACACAAACATTTTGAAATTCTGGCGTTCCATGAAGCGGTTAAAGGATTTCACCCTTAAGTCAATGGCATATTGTGTAGTACGAAGTAAGTTAAATTATCACATATTGGAATATTAAAAGACCACCTAACATTGACACAGGTTAATATTGTTGTGATACACATCCTATTTTTGTTTATTCTTCCTATGATTTAACTAGATTCTCACACATGTGCATAACCATACCTCAATTTTGACCATAGAGGGGTGGAAAAGGGTGACCTGAAAATCGCACACTAGCCTCGAGAATTAAAATAGATTCGCAGTGTGTATAAACTGGAAGAAAAGTGTTATTTTGACCACTGTAAATGGAAGTTGTATATTTTTTTTTTTATAAAGCATGAATTTGATAGAATTCCTTAACTGTTCACCCTTTTTCAAGATTGCTGGACACCCTGAATTATTAGTAGTGCAAATCATTAATAATTATCATATATTTATTGATTTATGTCAAATGTTGAAGGTAACACTTAGTATTAAACAAAAAAATTGTATTTGCTAGAGTAAATAATTTTCCTCCGCACACATTAACCCACAACTAAATCTTACTTAACTAAAGCAAATGAGATGTTTGTCGATTATAATTGAACTATAAACCCCTTTATCTTTATTAGTTACAGAGACGTTAGTTACCATTGTTTTTATGTGATTATTTATTTGACTAGTGTACAAACATGGAAATGAGTTAAGAGTACATAGTTTCATCCCACTATCAAATATTAGTTTTCTTCAGAATAATTGCAACAAAGTTTAAGGTGCAACTTATCTAGGATCGTAATTTTATGAAAGATAATCAGCTTTTATTTATTTGAGGTATTTAACGCACACTCTCTGAACAGATGGATTATATCAGCACGGCAAAATTTCTTATGAGCGAGAACGAAAGGCTCTAGAAATTTTGCTGTGAAAGATTTTCCCACAGCTTCCCTTGTTCTTTTACACGCCACAATCGTCATTCGTCATGAGACCGACGGCTTTACTTCCCCTTGGAAGGAAGCTGTGCTAAGGATTTTCAACACTCAAGAAAAATCTTTTGAACTCGGCTGGGTTTGAACCAACAAACGTTGGGTCCTGGGGCGTGAACTTGATCCCAAGACCAGAGAGGTCGACTATTTATCTATTACGAAAGAAAAATATAGCATTACCAGAATTACCACAGCATTTTTTAAAACACATTTACATGTTTATTGAAGTTAAGTGAGCTACCTATGTAGCCGAGATTGTGCGCTTATGTTAAATATTGATAAAGCTTTAATGATACACGAGTTTGATGTTTACTGGAGGAATGAGCACAAACTATTTTCTAGACATATAGGCTTGTAAAAATAATTTTAAGGTTGACATTACTCACCCTCGAAATTTCAAAAAATTCTGGTTTGGTTGATCATTAAGAGCGAGATGTCCGGGAAATAAAAAAAACTGTTATTAGAGCATAGAATGGATCTTTGTGAATAGAATAATGTCATTTAACAGGGTGGGTCGCAACACAATGTACTGTCATTTGTATTTTCCTCCTTCCCTGTTTGTTCTCCTACTGCCGAACAGTTTCACACAGGAACGTTTATAAACCCACTTGGTTTCTGGCATTTAGAAATTTCTACTTGTCTTTTTCTAGCTACTCAAAATGTAGGTACAACTTCTTTTTAATGTTTTTTTTTTCACTCTCACAAAAAATCTTCTTTACTTTTTTTAATACGCTTACAATTTCAATGTTATCAGTAAATTCCAAATTTTTTCCCCACCTAATTCCAAATGTGAAAGTTAAATTTTTCAACCAAAAAGATTGAGAGATGATTATTTTGTGCTTTTTTTAAATAACAAAGTATACAATACAAGAATTAAACCAAAATTAATTCCCATGCTCAACTTGTGATGTTTGCAGGTTCAAATCTTAATTGGTTCTATCCATCTATCTCAAACAAACACAAACTCTGAGGCACGATTAATCTAAATTTTTAATAACTCATTAATACCGGCTTTGGTGGCCGCATAGTCTAAGGGGTCACTCTCGCAATAAACTGGATGGTCGAAGATGGGTGGTTCGGAATTTGAATCCCAGACAGGTGGTTCTCACTAAATAGTTTTCCACTCTCACGGGTGAAATTCCTCTCAATTCAACCTTTCTCATCCCACCTTATTTAAACATACCATTTTAGCTCGTAATTAAAAGAATGTGACTACAGCACAACCACGTGGAGCTGGAGAGCTAAGAAAAGGTTGGTAATAGATAATCTTTCCGAGAGGATTGAACCGCGAATATAATAAATATTAAACAGCTAAAATGTGTTTCATAATATTATTTTCGTTTAAGGACAAATTTGGCAGCTGCAACTTGCGAATTTAAATATTTAAAACCTAACCCAACTTACTATGATTTCTTTATTTCAAAAAGTTGTGTTTTTTATATTTTAAAAAGAATCCTTACAAATTTCCCAAATATTTTCTTAACCTAAATCATTATTGTTGGCGAATTTATGAGCCACTTGTGGGGATGTAGAGTTAGAAATAAATACATCAAATCACAGTAGTAATATTTATGGATAGAACCCTCAAATCTTTAAGGATATTAAGATTCAACTTGAGAAAATATCGAGATCCAAAATTTGAATTTAAATCTGTATTTGAGCCTTGATACTGGTGATAGGTGCTTCACTCCCAACATAATAATTATAAGAAAAGATTAAAAACCCGAGCCCAGACCAGTAATTTAACAATTAACTCAATGTATGAATGTTATACTTATAACGAATGCATTTGAGAAAATAGACACATTTTTCATATATTTTAAAATTATTTATTCTCTTATTATTGTTGATTAAAATTTATTTCTAAGATTTGAAATCGAATGACAAATAATGATTTGGATTTAAAGTATCTCTACATGGTGTCTACTAAACTTGACCAATGAAATCCCCGACCTTTTCCCTGATTTCCCCTGATCATTTCCTAAAATTCCCAACTAAAAAAGTATGTCACATCCTTCTAACTCGCCCCCCTTCCCCCCGTTTTTCTATTATTTTTTAATAATAATAATAATAATAATAAGTTTAAAATTTGAATTTAAAATTGTTCACTAGGAATTAAAAATATATTATACAGCTACAAACAAAAAATGACAAGTTACCGATTATTGTATATCATATTTTGAGTAAAATATCATTTTCCCGGATTTTTTTATTGTGATTTACCAAATTCCCTACTTATTCCCGTTTTTTCTTGATCACTTCAAATTCCCGGCTAATTCCCATTTTCCCTGGTGGTTAGACATCCTGCCTCTAGTAATATTATTTCATCGTCGCAGAAGAGTACTTTCTAAACCTCTCTAGAATATTACCTCACTGTGAACATCCGAAAAGTTGCTGATGGCCGGGCTGCCCAGCATCACATCCGCAGGGCTATGATTGGCCGAGTCCCTCTCGCCCCTGGCCTGCTCTGCGCTTGACGACGCCTGCTGCTCACCGCCATCATCACCGCTCAACTGAAGCGCCGACAGCTTATGCTCCAGCGCTGCGGCCTCGTCCGGGGTCTTCCTCTCCATCGCGAGGTCCACGCTAGACTTTCGCGCCATCACCGTGGCTTCCGAACAACTGTCTGCACTGCTCGCACTGTCCTCGTCCTCTTCCACAGGGACCGCACCGCTTACTGTTCCTCTCCTGTCGCTACTCTCTAACACATCACTTCCCGCACCCGGGCTTGAAGGGCCGAACACACCGGTGTGACCTTCCCCGAGGAACAAACCGCAAGCGAAGAGACTGTTCTCTCTTTCACTTCGGGAGAAGAATCGCTCTCCGTCACCAAGTCGACTAGCGCTGGTGAAAAAACGAAAGCTACGCTCTAAACTAAGGAGCTCAGAATGTCCCTCAACACTTACTAACTCCTCCTCTCCTCCAGAAACTAGATCTATCACCGAAACGTCTGAGTGACTCGAGGAGCTGCTTAAGTCTAAAGTGCTCAAGTTGGTATCTTCTATCTCCTGAGTGGCCAATCCCAACTGATTAATCTTATCACCAGGGTTTTCCAAATCACAGTACAATATATTCTTCTGTGATGCTGTCGTATCTAATGAGGTAATTTTTGATTCCCCTAACAAATCAATTGAATCAAACCGATGCAGTTCATCCGGTTGATCTGATAATGTAAGTGTGTCAACAACGTCAACTTTTGACTTGTTCTCAACAAGTGAGTTTTTAGGAGCGATTGCTGTAACTTGGTTCGACTTTACAGGTTCAATCCTCTCTTCCGGTGTACCGATGGTTTGCGAGTTATCACTTCTGGGAATCACAACACCGTTATGCAGGCTCTTGTTGATCTGCGCGTCGAATGCGATTAACTCTGCCTCTTTCGACAGGTCGGACTCTTCTTCCGGTCGACTCGGGCTGCTAATATTGCTCGCAACACTAACAGTTCCCCCAGGGTCACTTCGCAAAGAGTTCTTTTTCCTGCGGTACCACAACAGGCTGAGCAGAAACGCCAAAGTTGGCACCGACCAGACTAGCAGTTGACGGGACGACTGAGGAGCCATACTCTCTCTCCACCTTGGTAACTCCGCTGAACCAATTGTGAACCTGAGGACAAAATAAACACAACATGAAATCCGTTTATCTTTCAACAAGCAATCCTCATTAAAGTGGGGAGGTTTGGGACACTGGTTAAGGTATAAGTGTTTTTGCAGTTTTCTTAGTAAAACATTTTTTGGTCAAATGAAATCAAATAATTCTCCAGTAGAAACCTTGTGATTAATTTTCTTCGCATGTTGATAATAACAGTTGTTGAATATCTGTCGAGGATGTCCTGGAATTTAATGACAACTTTTTCTCTTAATTTAAAAAGTTTCTCATCTAATGCCGCAATGCTCATGACAGATATTCAACAACTGTTGAATATCGAGTGGAGAAAATTAAACTTTATATGTTTCTACAGGAAAAACTTTGATTTTTTTGACAAAAAAAAAAAAAGTTTTGCAGTAAAAAATATAAAAACACTTCCCTTAACTAGCGTATCCAAAATGATCAATGTTCAAAACAGTTCTTTCTATTCATTCAATCTTTTAGAAACCGCAGAGAAAGAATCTATTCGATATCTTTGCACATTGCCACTATTTTTTTACCATCAAATTTTCAGAATTTTACAAGTTTTCCAGGCAGATTATATCGTGTAACTTATGTTTATAACAGGATTATTTAAGATTGACAAAAAATACATCTTCTGTCACTTCCCGACCATTGTTTAAGGCAAGGCCAAAGTCCGGCAGGGAGTTTTGGGGGTTCAATCCCCCCCATAAATGTTATGAATAAAACATATATAGGCTTTATTTATGGTTCTAAAAATATCAAAATTAAGGCACAAGTACAAATTAGGGGGCTGTGTTTCAATAAAAAGCACTTCCAATAGCTTCTAAAGGGGTTAATATTTATAATTTTTTTCCCCAGCCTTCTGCAGTTAGGAGATTATGTTGTCATAAAAAATATTTCAGATATCTTCTAGAGATGTTTAAATATATAGATTTTTGATAGCCCCCGGCAGTTAGGGAGCTATGTTTCCATAAAAAAAAACACTTCAGATAGCTTCTAGAACGGTTTATCATTTAGGACTTTTTATAGCCACTGGCAATTGGGAGATGTGTCCACCAATCCTCCTCCCACTCCTACGCCTGAAATTATTGGCTGGCTATGGGTTTAAGGGGTAGTAAGACATGTTTGAATCACTGTGCTTATTTCTTCCCTTTATCGTCCATCCAAAAACCTACTATATTAAGCTTTTGGTTTAACGTACCAAATTAACAAATATTCCAGAATCGTTAGCAAAATTCCCCTTGTTTTTCCAGGTGCACGACAGCCCCACAATTATTAATTAATGCAAGATTCATGGATGTCTATAATTATCTCGTACTCTGGTAGGTGCAGTAACTCCCGTAACGTAGCATTAAAATCAAGTCTTTGCAATAAAAGAAAAGTCAAGAAACAAGCAAATATAGAAATGGGAACATGTTTTTTAAGGTCGGGAATATCACCATTGTTTAATGGCGTGGATTATTCCGAGATCTAGAAGGTGCTAAAACACATTGCTCAACAGAAATATTAGTTTGATAAATATGCACATAGCTTTTCATCTCTATTATGTCAAACCTCGATTAAAAGAGATAAAATTATCACCCGTCACAATTAAACAAGCAAATCAAACATTTGTTTGCGATATAAGATTATAAGTTGATGGGTTTAGCAATTTCCCAAGGTTTCGAGAAATGTTAAGTAAACAAAGCACACTATAAAAAAACTTATGACATATCTGATCGGCCCACTCGTCTTCTACAATCTTATATTAATATTCAACCTGCAGGTATTCGTACATTTGAAAAATAACACTGGACATAGGAAATGAGCCTTGGCTTGGCGAACCGCTATCCAAGAGTCGACCCGTGCCCAGGGTCATTATTCACTTGTATCCCAAGACAAAGTCTGTGATGGACGTGTGGAAATCGACTCCTATTAGTTATAATTTCCAGGTGTCTCCTCCCCCCCCCCCCCCCAAAATTTATTAATGTGGTATTTGGGGCTGCCACATCTGTAACCTACTAATCATCGTTTCTGTCCCCAAACTTCGCTTTTAATGTGCGCTTAAGTGTATAAGCATTGAGTTTCTTCATCTCGTTGGTGTTTAAGTGGGAAACATACATGTTTGAATCAAGCGTGCTCAACAATTCAGGTAGATTTTTTCATCCTCGCAAAGACCTACTATTAGATCCAAATTAAATAAATATTCCAGTGTTTCTTTTTTGTGCAAAAACCCGTGTTTTCTTGGTGTGTGGAATCCTTGCTGATAGACCTTCAAGGACTCAACCGATTCGAGATCCCATATCTAATATTTTTTTAACACCCCATTTCACTACTCGTTTGGGTTACGTGCATGTACTAATTAACGCTTACGTGTTACGGATGATCAAGGTGGCATTTAAAGTGTGCCCGCATTTGTGTGGAAGAGCATTTAGGAAAACTGACCCTTAATACACTCAATCATGATACTACCCCCAATTTACCAGTCATTGACAGTCCAGTTTTAAGTTAAGAGTGACGACCTGACCATTTTACCACCGAAGCGGTTGAATTCATTAGATATTAAAGAAAAAACCCTCTTAAACTCAGTAGGTAAAGTTCTTTGTCACAGTGATGAGGTTTCTAGAAAATGAAGGTGTCCTTTATTCCTCCTATGCCTATTATTTTCCGATATGCCCAGGCTAAACCACATTTTTTAAAAAAAATATTAGAGGTATTTAACGTGCACTTTCTGAACTAAATGATTATATCAGCACAAGAGAATTTTTATGAGCAAGAAAGGGCCACAAATTTTGCTGGTAAAGGTATTTTTATTTACCTACCAGGGTCCTTTTGCATGCCGCAATCGGCGCTTTAATTCCCCTCCGAAAGGAAGTTGTGCTACAGATTTTTGCCGCTCAAGAAAAATCTGTCAACCCCAGCTGGGTTTGAACCAATAAACCAAAAAATCATCGATAATGACTATAGACACATTTTAATTATGGTGATAGGTTATGGATGAAGGTAGAATTAGGATAAAACGTACAAGGGTGGTGGTAAGTATCAAACCAATCATATATTAAAGCAGAAGAAAAAAACAACAACAGTATATCTGGCCAGGATTCAATTGCTGACCTTCACATCACTGACAAACCAGACTAGACGAGCCTGGTATTTAGTCTGCATGATCACCAATACAAGTTAGGTGTACATATTTTTTAATCAAGCAGATATCGCAATTATAAAGTTGTCAAAAAATAATACACAAGAGTTTGGAAATGACTAAATTAACAATCAAATGTAGCTCTATTTATTATTTGAAGAGATAATACTAGAAAGATAATCTTTGAAAACATTATGTTTGTAAGATCAATATTGATGAGGCCACTCGCTATCTCAGTTAAGTGATGTATTTTCCCCCCTCAAGTCTTGATTAGAGATTAAATTGTTTGTTCAATACAATATATTCAAGATACACAACTCCGTGAAGTTTTCAAAAAGTTCTATACGTGTAAACAGATGAGCTGTTATCTTTTATTTCAAACACTTCGTTCAATGATGGTTGATTAACTGATCTAAGGGATTCTAATTAGAAAAGTAAATTAGAGGATTAAATTGGAAAAAATTACTCCTGGGCATGGGAATCGAACCAGGGACTTTTGGCTTAGTCGGCCACTACTCGGACCACTGAGCTATCCAGTAGTCGTCCCGTGCTTAGGGCTATTCTTCACCCAGATTTTAGGCAGAGTCTGTAATGGACATGTGTAAATCGTCAGCTACATATGTGATCAATATGATCATACACTCAGTTAAGACTTTTTGCTGCCAGTATTACAATGACAACTATAGGAATGTGCATATCATGTTGGGTTAAATAGATTAGCTATTATATTTGTTACACAGGGTTAGAACCGCATCTAAATATCATATTAAAATGTTCTTAGTAAAAATAAAATAATGTTTTTTTATTACTGATACTAGGTGAAAAATCAAAAACTTTTGACTTTGACCAAAGCCTCAACTAAATTTTATTTAATATTATTTAGCACCGCGTCTTACTACCCGTTCGGGTTATACGCTTTAAGTACTAATTACACTAATGGATCACGAATTGGGAAGGTTTAATGAGAGGAAGTGAACCCGCATTTGCGTGGAGGGAGAGTGGAAAACAATTTAGGAAAAACCACCCCCAGTTCACCCGACCGAGATTCGAACCTCGATCTCCCCGTCCTCAGCAGTCGAGCTCAACACGACAAGGGCGTTAGCCAACTACGCCCCCAAAGGCGGGTCTCAACTAAACAAAAGATTATTATTATTAGCACCTCGTCTTACTACCCGTCCGGGTTACACGCACTTACGCTAATGTGTAATGGTAGGGTGATTGTGAGATGAAATGGAGGACCTACAGTTTAACATAGGATCCGAACCACGGTAGAGGCCTGGCATTCCACACATTCAAAAGTTGTTATTAATACACGTCTTATCAGAGGTGAAGAAGTGTACCCACATTTGCGTAAAGGGAGAGTGGAAAACAATGTGTTCAGAAAAAAAAACCACCCTCAATACACCTGCCTAGAATTCGTACTTAAATCTCCCTCTCATCGGGAGCCTAACCGGTTGCAAGAATGACGCCTTAGACTACGCGGCCACCGAAGCGGTTGATTTGGTAGCCTACTCAACGTTTCGCGTTGCTTCATTTGGTCGAATATTTTGTCTAAGTATTTTCCTACCGGGTTAAAAATAATTTTTAATACATTTGATTAAAACTTAAATGTTTCCTACCAGATATTATAAATAGAGGAATTAAAATTTGCTAAAAATTTTCACCAAAAAGCTAAAATCAATCTTATTGTGATTTGCCATTTCCAATCAACAATTTTAGTATCAACAACAAAAATCCAGAGGTATTATCACATAAAAAAAAAATTATATCCCTGTGTCTTACCGACTTCAGGTTTTCACATGATATAATTACTCTATTAAGGTAGATATGCAGAAAAAAGTATTTTAGAGGAGGGTGGAGAAACCATTTTTGGAAAAATTACCCTCAGTAGACCTGGCCAGGATTCAAAGCTCAATCTCCCAGTCTAACAAGAGAAGCTGACCTGTAACTGTAATCTAAAGCAGTCTAAGAGTTGCCAAGGCGACCCCTGACTTTGATCACGGTACCCATCCAAGTTAGGCTCTTAAACGAGACGCACGGTAAACAACCTATTTTCTAAATGTTAATGATTATATTTTGAAAGTTAACATTATACACCATTAGGATCAACGAAATAACTGCCAATCATCTAAGAAAAAAAAAAAAAATCTGTAATCCTATATATTTAAGTAGAAATGGGTTGAATCTTATTATTTTTTCTCAAATCCGAATCTTTAAATCTTCTTTCGAATCTCGAAAACAAATCATTAAAAATTAAGCATTCTAAAAGTCAAAAATATTTCAAATTGAAGTTTGAAAAAGTTGTTAAAAAAGGGTATCACTGAAAAAAAAAGTTTTGTCATATATGTTACATCATAAAAAAAAAACAGAGAGAACCTTTTTAGAGTAAATAAATTATATTAACAAAATTTTAGCCTTTTTAAGACTGTTATTTTTCCAAAAATATCCCGAAGAAAAGTTTAAAAAATTCAAAAATATTTCTTTGAGGCCAACACTATAACAAATATCAAAAGTGACAGATGCACATAGCATGGCTTGTTGTATGAATATATTAAAATTGTTTTAGTATACTACTAGATACTTATCTTCCAACCAAAATTGCTACTAGAATTATTCGGTGGCCACATGGTCTAAGGTGCTACACTCACAGTGAACTAGACTGCCGATGACAAGGAGAGTGAGGGTCGAATTTCAGTCAGGGGGTACTGAAGGTTGTTTTTTCAAAATGATTTTCCACTCTTTTTCTCAACGCAAATGCGGGTACAATTCTATAAATGAAACCTTACTCATCCCAAAAACCACTATTGTAATTAGTATTTAAGCTCAAACAGGTGGTAAAACACGATGCTGATTTTTTTTTAAAATAGAGTTATGAGCTTACCAGCTACACATAAATTTAAAAAAAAAATATTATAAGGATTGGAAATTTTGTAATTAAATTTGTCTGAACTTAAATTGCACTCTTTTGGTTGCTTTAAACTCAACAAGGTGCACACTATCTAATTAATTATTTAGAATTCTGTTTATTTTATTTATTCTAGATGTAGATTATAGAAAATGTACATCTTGTCTTAATTCGTTAGACCTTTAGTGAAAGTGATATGTTTTTTTTAAGTGGAATAAAACGATAAATAAACTTACTGTGCCCGATCTCCCCCAAATAAATATAATTAATATCAGCCTAAATTAGTGTGGTTAACTATCACATTCAAACATTACCATATGTTTTCATTACAGTCATCCAAAGTGACAGATGTCATCTGTTGGCGTAAGGATATATTACGGACTATTTCTAGTAACTTTTTTTGAAATGTCATTCAAGTAAGCCCGAGTGGTGATGTAGTCTACATTGCCGCGGGTTTAGGTATTTCCTTGCACCCAAGTGTACCGGTTATTGTAGCCCGAGGCGGGAGAAAGCTCTTGAGCTCCCATATAGCATAGGGACCCGCCCCCCTGACCACACCCCACCCTGAAGGGGGGCCGCGCGGGGAGACAGTTTGGCTTGCAGTCGCCAAAAGAGGGCCAGTTCTGGAGCATGTTAATTAAGAGACCCGTTCACCGTCAGTGAAACACTTTTATAATGTAATTGAGAGCCGGGTTCAAGCCTCGGTCAGCTGAGAACACTTGTTATATTGTATTTGAGAGCCGGGTTCGAGTCTCGGGTTAGGGAATAAGGTACCAAACAAAGTATTAGTGGGACATTCAGCCACCCCTTACTCCCTTATATTTAACTCAAGTCACGAGAAGTATAATTTAGATAAAGGAGCAAGAAAGTGTGTGTGTGTGTGTGTGTTGATGTAACAATTTAACTGATAATTTAGGGGTAAGGTGTCAGACTTCTGTTCTGGGGGTCCGGGGTTCAATCCTCGGTCCCGGCACAGATTTATCTGATTGCCAAACCCTTTCTTCACCTCTGACAAGACGTGTATTAATCACAACTTGTGAATGTGTGGAATACCAGGCCCTCCACCATGGTTCGGATGCCATGTTAAACTGTAGGTCCTCCATTTCATCTCACAATCACCCTACCGTTACACATTAGCTTAAGTGCGTACAACCCGAACGGGTAGTAAGACGCGGTAACAATAATAATTGATAATTAAAGACTATTTACTAAGTATTTCAAATTGTGTCTTGGTGAGATCTCTATCTGTGTGGACCAGTGGTTCTCAAAGCATGTGCCACGAAATTCGAGAAGTTGATAAACAAAAAAGTAGTTTCATCCGATATTTTTTCTACCCCGCTTCGGTGGCCGCACGGTCTAACGCGCTACCGTCGTGTTGGACTGTACTGCTAAAGACGGGAAGATCGGGGTTCAATCCCGGTCGGGTATGAGTGGATTCCTCAACGGTTTCCCCCCTCTCCCTCCACGCAACTGTGGTCACACTTCCTCTAAATTTAAGCTTCCTAATACATAACGCAGTGTAATATATTTCTTTTTTTAAAAAAGAACAATAGAAAGATGTTCGAAAGCTTTAAATTTTCTTCTTCTTCTTCTTCAGAGAATGAAATGGCTCAACGATCAACGAGTTGAGTAACTATTCTGCGCATGCGTTTGGCCGAGATTTCTGTTGTGTCGTGAGCAAAGAATGAGAACCGCTGGTGTAGACGGACCTTGAACAAATCAATCAAACGCCAGAACGTAGAGCAAGATAAGCTGGAAGTGAGCCATTTAGTTTCGCAACTACTTTACTGATCAGACAGAGGGAACTCAAGGTGACGATCTAAAGATTCAGATAACAAGGAACCAGTGGCGGCTCGTGTATAGGCACTGCGGAACTGCAGCACCCCCCATTTCCACTTGATATTGTCGATAACATTTAATATAATGAGTCCTTTTTTATTAATTCTTTCTTTATTTTTGTAGTACAATATATATATTCCTTAAACTTAATGTCAGTACTTCAGTAGCCATCCCCTAGTTTATGAATAGGATACAAAAATCTTTGTATGGAACTGTGCGCTTCACAGTGCCAGCGACGTGGTATTTGACTGTTGAGCGCATGCGCACATAGAAGAAGGGTGGGGAGGAAGGCAGAACTGCCAGTTAGAGAGAGCACTGTTGCTCTCGCAGTGCCGGCTCTGGCGTGATGTTGGAAAAGTTTTTTTTACTCGCGTGTGATGAGCTTAAAAACCGTGTACCATATTCTTGAATATGATAAAGTGTAGAAGAGTGTAGAATTAGATTATTATTCTGCTTCCAGCTATTTATTTGATTCCATTTATTTTCGGTTCTTTTATTTAACAAAAGACTAAATGCGCTTGCAGTATTTTCAATGGAGAAAAATTTCCTCAATTGTAATTCAGAGATAAAGGAGAAAATTATTGAATTTTTTTGCGCAAATTAAAACAAGAATAATGGATTTCATTAAGTTAAAATTAGTAAAAGATGTTTGGTTTTTTTGTTAAGATTTTATCAAGTTCCTGAATACATTTTCTTTTTATACATGTTTTTTTTTCCCCTTTTATACAATTTTAAAACAAAGGCCAAAAATTTTCTGGAACAGCACCCCATTAATTTTAGCTACAAGCCGCCCCCACAAGATACTTTTTGACGGTTGTAAAATCCACTTAAAACAATCTGCATATTATTCATACGTCAAGTCATGTGATATGTAATTGTCACGTGTGACAGTAGCTAAAGTTTACCCGCTTTGGTGGCCGAATGGTCTAACGCGCGATTCTCGCAGTAGACTGAACTGCCAAGGACGGGGAGACCGAGGTTAGAATCTCGGTCGGGTGTAATAAGGGAGATTTTTCCAAAATGGGTTTCCACTCTCCCTCCACGTAAATGCGGGTATACTTCTTATCAATATAACCCTTCTCATTCCTAAAACCATAAGAGTAGAGTAATTAGTAAATAAGTGAACAACCCGAACGGGTAGTAAGACGCGGCGATAAAACAAATTAATGTTTAGCTGAATTGGTTGTATGCTAACGAACTATAATCCGATGACTCGTTTAATTCATTTCCAATTAATATCATACACTATGAAGTGCCCAATCTACCTGTTTACAACTCCTCCTAGACCAATTTACAGTGCCCAATTCACCAATCTCCCATGAAAAAAGTGTCCATTTCACAAATCTCCCATAAAAAGTGCCCAATCCACCACCGCCCGCCCACCGAGAACTGCCATTTCCTTAAGACGGGAATGTAGGGGACGTGAGATAAGGTTAGTGTTTTTGCAGTTTTTATAGCAACGCTTTTTTATTTACCACATAAATAAGATATCGCTCTAGTAGCAACGTTTAGTTTAGTTTTCTTCACACGGTGATATCAACAGTTGTTGAATATCTGTCATGAACGTAGCAACGTTAGATGAAAAACTTTTTAAATGAAGATAAAAAGTTGTCATTAAATTCCAGGACACCCTCAACAAGATATTAAACAACTGTTGATATCACCTTGTGAAGAAAACTAAACTCTATGTTTCTACTGGAGGAATAGTTGATTTATTTTAGCCATAAGAATGTTTTGCTATAAAAACAAGGACCTTTTCTCAACACTTAAAGATATTCCCCTTAAGAGCAGTTTAAACGAGGCGTGACGCCAGTCTTGTGTGTGTGATGGGGGGAAGGGGGGTGTTAGCTGGAGGCAGAATAATTACCCCCCCCCCCATTTTTTTCCAGGCAGGTTTTCCTTCCGAAACGAGATTTTACGAGAGATTGTCTAGAAAGACAGGTTCGTGTTCGAATCTGCAACACACACACACACGTTACATAGTAGCGCAACCTGAAACTTACATAAATATTATATTCAAAAACAAAAGTGTATAGGACAACTTTTATATTACCTCTTAACACTACAAGAAACACTTTTTTTTAAAATTAATTTAATTATGACATATACCTCTTTTAACCATAATATAAAGATTTCATGATTGTCTAACAGCACTAGCTCAATTAGAGTTAAAATTGGACTCTTCCCCCTATTTCCCTGTGCCCTTCAATATTTCTGGACTTTTCCCCCCCCCATGAGAGAATTTTAGGAGCATTTATAAATGTGACTAGAGCAAAACCTTTTGAATAGTAATTTGTAAAAAAAAAGTTGATTTGTTACATAGCACTTGTCTCGGCGTATGGGAAACATTAGAAATAAGTACTAGCAATTGTCCGACAGCTTAATATCTCCATGTTAGTAGATATCAAAATTGGGGCCAAACTCTTAAAAAAGATGGACATTTGCGTGGAGGGAGAGTAGGGAATTTTTTTTTTTAAGAGAACCCACCCGCAATACAACCAACCGGCATTCAGACCCCGATCTTCCCGTCACCATAAACTCAGTGCAACACGACACTTAACGCTTTAGACCATGTGACCACCGATACGTGAGGGTTAATAAATGCTATTATAAGCTTCAAACAAAAATCACACGTACGACCTGGCGTATGAACACAATAAAAGCATATCAAAGACGCCGGCGGGGCCCCCTTTCAACCTTACTCACATGTTCACTGAAACCCAAGTGGACGTCCAACCGTCGCGACGCACTCCACGCCCCACACTGCCACACCCAGCGCACGTGACGGAAAGGGTGCAGGGATGGGTGCGGGTAAAATCCTCCCCCCTCCCCACAAACCCAATAAAACCGCCCGGGTGAAAAGTGGCGCGCTGGTCGATACGCATCCTCCACGTGATCCCGGACAAGATGACGTCACAATGTTCCCCCTTCCATCTCTTGACCTTGAACAGGACGTCTGACCTTGACCTTCCATTCAGAAAATGTCTCGCCCGCCGCGGGAAACTCACGCATTAGTTTATTAATTACTTTTTAAAAAAAAGTTAAATAAGGGTCAGTTAAACCCCGTTCAAAAATAGACACCCTACCACATAGTGAAAAAGGGGGGCGGGGGGGGGGGGGGGAACCAGGTAAAAACAGTATGTTTCTGCTTTTTACAACAAAAAAAAATATTTTTTTATTATTTAGCACCACGTCTTACCCGTTCGGATCATACGCCTATATACTAATTACACTAATGATTTAGGGATTGAGAAGGTATAATTTAGAAAAATGCACTCACATTTGCGTGGAAAGATAGTGTAAAACCATTTAGGGGAAAACCACCCTCAATCTCCCGTCATCGGCAATCTAGTCCAACACGAAAGTAGCACGTTAGACCACGGGGCCACCGAAGCGGGTTTCTTTTTATATTAGCCAAAATAAATATTTATATTAAATTCCGCGATAGCCAGGACAGATGTTTATACTTACTATTACTGTTACTGTAGAAAATGAAACTAAAACCAGACTCGATGGCCGCATGGTCTAAGCGCTACTCTCGCAGTAGACTCCAATCACGGGAAAATCAAGGTTCGAATCTCTGTCAGGTGTAATGAAGGTATTTTTTCCCCCTAAACAATTTTCTACTCTCCATCAATTCTAATGAGGGTACATTTCCTCTAAGTATCTCCCTCAATCCCTAAAACCATTCATGTAATTAGTACATAATCGTATTTAACCCGAACTGGTAGATGTGCTAGACGTGGTGGTAAAAAAAATATTTTAGTGAAAATGTTTTGTTATAAAAAAACCAACCACAAGTAAAATTATGGATTTTAAATAACACCCCCCCCCCCTCTATAAAACATTACCCTCACACGTGACATCCAATCCAACATCGCGAGAGCTCGAAGTCTTTCTATTCCGGCGGTATTAAACGCTTTTTTTTGTTAACCTCTCTCTCTGTGGACGTATCCCCAAAATTGTTGTTTCAAAATGCGGGTTATGAATATTCTAAAGTAAGTCAAATAAATAACTAAATGTTGCTATTTATTTTAGACATAGATTATACAATATTCATAACTTGAATTTTGAAACAACAATTTTGGGTATACAACGCCGAAGAAAATATATTTATATTATCTATACTTATAAAATAACATGTCCTGAACTGACTGACTGACTATCACATCATGCCGAGCGCAAACTATCAAGGCTACAAGCATGAAATTCGGACTGTATATTCATTTTGTTATGTAGGCACCCACTAAGAAAGGATTTTAGAAAATTCCACCCCAAAGGGGTCAAAATAGGGGATGATAATATGTTTTTAGAAAAGTCCGTCATTTTGAAAGTTACATAAACAAAATTTTAGTATTTCGGTTATTGACGTAAAACAAATAAATACGTGTTTCAGGAATTTTGGAAATTTTATTTAATAAGGGATGAAAAAGGGGGTGAAAGTTTGTATCGGACTTGCATTATTTTTGATCTGAGGTCAAGTTATGGTAATCAACGTAACGTAATATTTTAAATTAATCTGTAAATACATATGTATATTTTCGTATTTGTATAAATCAACTTCCACGCGAGCAAAGCCGCGGGCAACAGCTATCTAGTACTACTATAAAGCCACAGGCTGACTCACTCACTGACATTAATGTTTACCCACTTCAGATGAGATAGAAACTTGAAATTTGAAAAACTTATAGCGTCTAACCTGTAATCAATGAGAAAATTACAAAAACTTTTTTAACCCCCAAATAGAAAATTAAAAATGGCGGAACGACTTTAAAGTCGGTGTGGACCTTTCTTTGGAGTTCTCTTGTGGCTAAACGGTAAGACCTCTCAAAAAAACGGCTGTGGAATTACATTAGTTTACATCCACTTGTGAATAAAACCCATTTAAAGTTTGGGGGGCGGAGCCCCCAACGAGCAAAGGACGTATATAATATAGAGATGTATATATGCACATATAAAATTAAAATCTCACGTACCCCCTAAGATGTCTTCGGATACCCCATAATGAACACCACTGTCTTGACTGAGACCAGCCTGGGTGTCCCGACCCCATGCCCTTATAAAACAAGTGAAAGTAGATTGGAACCGAACTCAGGAATGCCCGTGATGAAGAAAGGGCGTGGCCGGACATAGAGAGATCCAGTTTGAAAGAAAAAAAAAAAGCTATAATAATCCCCCACACAGCGTAACAAAACTATAACAATTCTATTATTTCTAAAATAAATGTCTAGCCCACTTTAAACACCCGCTAGGTTTACATTTTCTAATTTTTCCAGTAGAGGGTCAAGGAGGTAGTGGGTGGATAAACACACCACATCATTTAACAAGAACTGTCACTGTGCACTCTTTCAATCGTATGTTCGCGTCATTTGAACATTTAAGAAAATAATGGGGAGGAGGGCGATAGCACAAAACTATCACCTTTGTTTTATTTATTTTATCTTGGTGACCTGGCGGTCTGGGATAAGGTGTCGTTCTGGGGTCGGGGTTCAATCCTCGGTTCCCGGCACAGATTTATCTGATTACCAAACCCTTCCCTCCCCTCTGACAACACACTTGTGAATGTGGGGAATGCCAGGCCTCCACCGTGGTTCGGATCCCACGTTAAACTATAGGTCCTCCATTTCATCTTACAATCACCCTACCATTACACATTAGCGTGAGTGCTTATAACTCGATCGGGTAGTAAGACGCGATGCTAATAATAATAAACTGTGGCAGAAATAGAAATGGGGGCATTACCTGGAATAAATTTGCCCCCCCCCCCATTTTTCCAGATATTCATGACTCCCCCTCATTTTTCCGAATACGAAGAATAAAGCAACAACTCCAACTAGCTTATAAAATTATCAGGATTAAAAAAAATATAATTTGGAGGGAGAACACCTCATGATTGCTTCAAAAAAAATGACTAGGGGCATACAAATTTCAAATATTTTATGGAGAAAGACCTTTCCAAATAGTTTGTAGAGAAGACTAGTTGAAAAGAAAAATCCCGGACTAGGGCATTTCAAATTTCTGTTTGGGCATCTAATTTTCAAAAAATTAACGAAAGAGGGTCCTCGGACTCCCTTTGATCTAGGAAGTCAAAACCCCCTGATTTTTTTGTTAGTCGTATTCACACAAAAAATAAATAAACAAATAAAAATTATGTCATTTATTTCTTATCAACATTATAAAGGCTATCCATTCCATGCCCTTTTTTTATAGACGAACCTTGCAAATTTCCCACAGAGTTCGCAGCGCTACAGGTGAGTAAACACGCCTCTCTATCCCTACGACCATTGGTCAGAGCCGCCGGCTCGGTAGCCAACACCCACCGTGTCATTATCGTGGACAATAATTGCGCAACATTATTATTATTATTATTATTATTATTACAACGCACAAATTGTACTGCCGCGTGTAGTGGTGTTGACCTACTTGCAGGAAAACAAGGGCAAGGAACGTTTACCCTCGGACACACACATTACTCGCACGAAACTAGTGACGAAAACAAGTGACAGGTCATTTTGTTACGTTCAGGAAAGATTTGCTAGGAGAAAACAGCAAATCATTCCCTCAACGAAACAAAATGACCTAGGAGAAAACATCAACAGTAAGTCTTTCCCGCAACGAAACAAAATTACTTAAGAGAAAACAACAAGTCTTTCCCGCAACGAGACAAAATTACCTAAGAGAAAACAGCAAGTCTTTCCCGCAACGAAACAAAATTACCTAGGAGAAAACAGCAAGTCTTTCCGCAACGAGACAAAATTACCTAGGAGAAAACAGCAACAGTAAGTCTTTCCCGCAACGAAACCAAATTACTTAAGAGAAAACAACAAGTCTTTCCCGCAACGAAACAAAATTACCTAGGAGAAAACAGCAAGTCTTTCCCGCAACGAGACAAAATTACCTAGGAGAAAACACCAAGTCTTTCCGCAACGAAACAAAATTACCTAAGAGAAAACAACAAGTCTTTCCCGCAACGAAACAAAATTACCTAAGAGAAAACAGCAAGTCTTTCCGCAACGAAACAAAATTACTTAAGAGAAAACAGCAAGTCTTTCCCGCAACGAAACAAAATTACTTAAGAGAAAACAACAAGTC
This sequence comes from Timema cristinae, assembly GCA_039000515.1. Taxonomy (NCBI): domain Eukaryota; kingdom Metazoa; phylum Arthropoda; class Insecta; order Phasmatodea; family Timematidae; genus Timema; species Timema cristinae. The sequence continues at coordinate 28,061,642 of JBCFYV010011135.1, forward strand.
TTTCCGCAACGAAACAAAATTACCTAGGAGAAAACAGCAAGTCTTTCCCGCAACGAAACAAAATGGTTCAAGAAAAGAAAGCAAATAATTCCCGAGCTCATCTATTATTTTCCTTATTTTTCTTTAAAATACCTTCGTAGTTAAAGTGTAAAAACTATATCTAAAAGCCATACATCCTAATAAAACTATAATACACACACACACACACACACACACACAAGACCCAAACGCGTTAATATACTATTGTCGGAATGGGAACAATTCCCCAGCAAAACTATTATTATAACTCAATCAACAACCAGGGAACCATGAAAGTTTATATTTTCTACTCCATCGCGTTAGGATTAGTATTTAACTGGTGGTTTACGGACAACGTACGCTTTATCTTAAAGTATCCTAATTTCCGTAAAATAATATCGCACGCAAACGAAATGATTAAAAGGCATTTTAAGTGTCCTTTTTTGAACCATCCAATTCAATCAAAACACGACTTTCAAACTAAAGAGATTCTAGCAAAAACCCGTCAAACAAGGTGATTAATTAATCGCCGTTAAAAAGAAAAAGCGCCACAAAATTTCCCCTATGATAAATTTATCGACGGTACCAAGAATCAACTCATGACCACTGGAGTCGGCAGACAGCACTACCAGCTTAACTAAGGTGTCGAGCTTAGCTTATTAAATTATAAAGGATATAAGCACAGCCCAAACATTAAAATATATTTGCTAGGACATTAGGATCGGTTACTACTCATTTTTCTTTACGTAACGCGTCGTACTATCTGTTTATAGACTATCCGTAGATTCATACGAATAATTGTAGGAAGGAAGAAAAGAATTACAAGAAACACAGCTGCATTTGCGTGGAAGAAGGGCGGGAAACCAGGTTCAATAAGCGAGAAATTGCCAAGCAGACGTTCAGATCTAACGAAATATTTAATTCCACGATGCGTTATTTCAAAACATGGTTCACGGCTAAATAAAGTTTAAATATTCCAAAAGGACTCTTTTTAATTAACAGCCCTATATTTTAAATTTTATTAATAGAAAACAAATTTGTGATAATGTGACATTTGCTCATTTTCAACGACTTTTTAATCATATTCATGGAGCTATGAGACTGATCTAGATGAAATAGGGCTCTAAATTTAGCCTCCCTCTAACAAATACAGTCATTGTTTGATATTTGAGAACTAGCAGCGAGCTTTCTTCTTTACCTTGAGATAAGAAGTTTCCTCTAACAAATACAGTCATTGTTTGATATTTGAGAACTAGCAGCGAGCTTTCTTCTTTACCTTGAGATAAGAAGTTTCCTCTAACAAATACAGTCATTGTTTGATATTTGAGAACTAGCAGCGAGCTTTCCTCTTTACCTTGAGATAAGAAGTTTCCTCTAACAAATACAATCATTGTTTGATATTTGAGAACTAGCAGCGAGCTTTCCTCTTTACCTTCAGATAAGAAGTTTCCTCTAACAAATACAGTCATTGTTTGATATTTGAGAACTAGCAGCGAGCTTTCCTCTTTACCTTCAGATAAGAAGTTTCCTCTAACAAATACAGTCATTGTTTGATATTTGAGAACTAGCAGCGGGCTTTCCTCTTTACCTCGAGATAAGAAGTTTCCTCTAACAAATACAGTCATTGTTTGATATTTGAGAACTAGCAGCGAACTTTCCTCTTTACCTTGAGATAAGAAGTTTCCTCAAACAAATACAGTCATTGTTTGATATTTGAGAACTAGCAGCGAGCTTTCCTCTTTACCTTGAGATAAGAAGTTTCCTCAAACAAATACAGTCATTGTTTGATATTTGAGAACTAGCAGCGAGCTTTCCTCTTTACCTTGAGATAAGAAGTTTCCTCTAACAAATACAGTCATTGTTTGATATTTGAGAACTAGCAGCGAGCTTTCCTCTTTACCTTGAGATAAGAAGTTTCCTCTAACAAATACAGTCATTGTTTGATATTTGAGAACTAGCAGCGAGCTTTCCTCTTTACCTTGAGATAAGAAGTTTCCTCAAACAAATACAGTCATTGTTTGATATTTGAGAACTAGCAGCGAGCTTTCCTCTTTACCTTGAGATAAGAAGTTTCCTCTAACAAATACAGTCATTGTTTGATATTTGAGAACTAGCAGCGAGCTTTCTTCTTTACCTCGAGATAAGAAGTTTCCTCTAACAAATACAGTCATTGTTTGATATTTGAGAACTAGCAGCGAGATTTCCTCTTTACCTTGAGATAAGAAGTTTCCTCTAACAAATACAGTCATTGTTTGATATTTGAGAACTAGCAGCGAGCTTTCCTCTTTACCTCGAGATAAGAAGTTTCCTCTAACAAATACAGTCATTGTTTGATATTTGAGAACTAGCAGCGAACTTTCCTCTTTACCTTGAGATAAGAAGTTTCCTCTAACAAATACAATCATTGTTTGATATTTGAGAACTAGCAGCCGAGCTTTCTTCTTACCTCGAGATAAGAAGTTTCCTCTAACAAATACAGTCATTGTTTGATATTTGAGAACTAGCAGCGAGCTTTCCTCTTTACCTTGAGATAAGAAGTTTCCTCAAACAAATACAGTCATTGTTTGATATTTGAGAACTAGCAGCGAGCTTTCCTCTTTACCTCGAGATAAGAAGTTTCCTCAAACAAATACAGTCATTGTTTGATATTTGAGAACTAGCAGCGAGCTTTCCTCTTTACCTTGAGATAAGAAGTTTCCTCTAACAAATACAGTCATTGTTTGATATTTGAGAACTAGCAGCGAGCTTTCCTCTTTACCTCGAGATAAGAAGTTTCCTCTACAATACATCATTGTTTGATATTTGAGAACTAGAGCGACTTTCCTCTTACCTTGAGATAAGAAGTTTCATACTTTTCTCTCTCCCTCTTTCGTATTGACATTACAAAGGGTGGTTGCAGGCCAAGGTAGAATAAGCTTAGACAGAATAGAGAAGTAGTTCCAGAAAACGACACACACCTGACAGCGATTGGTACTCTCTCGCTGACCGAGGCGGCCGCCTTCCTTATCTCGACACACCCAACCGAGACTTCTTTGCCCGCGTAACCACCAATGCGGTTTAATTCAACTCGTGTTGGTTGAATCAGGTCACTTTCTAAAATAAAAGTTACGCGTACACGATTTTACTATTTTGCACATGATTAAACGCGTGCGGAAAAAGTAAGCGACGTAAAAAAAAAGAGCAGTGAGGAATATAAATACCGTTCCATTTACAAACTCTTCAAAATAAGGGCGCGCATGCGCTGTAGAGAAAAATTGAAACCCAAAACTAATTTGCAACTACTTTAAGTTTAATAGGAAGTAAGAGCTATAAACTTTACCACGCCCAATGGCGTCGGATTATTATTTTATTGTAGGTGGGGAGGGCGGGGTTATGTGTAGATATTAGAAGAAAAAAAACTATCCAAGGGCTTAGAACAACAAGCCTTGGTCTTTCCCGAGGCCCCAGGAGATGTTTGCACATTGGCTGCGTCTTTAGAATGTACTCGTATTCAAGCCATGTTCCAAAGTTTCATATTTGAGAATATTAGAAGGGTGTGAAATTTATCTAGAGGGGGGAGCATAATGCTTCTACACTTTCAGATTCTAACCATCTATTCATACGTCAAGTCATGTGCTATACAGCTGTCACTTTTGATAGATATTATCAATACCTATAAAACAGTAATATAGTAAAATGTTATCATTGTTGACAATAAATAAATGTTTGTATGGGGGGTCACCAATAAAACCCGTGACCCTGATGGGGGGGAAGAGGGGGATATATAATGCATACATCAGGGGTGATCAACAGGTGGCCCATCGGCTGATTCGTCGAAAATAATAAAATAATTTCATGAGATGAAAAAAATACCAACATATTTTTTTTTTTACATAATAAAATAAAATGAATGGGCATTTTATAAAATATGTTTGCGTTATACGTAAGATAAAAATATTAATTTTTTTTAATTCAAAATTACCTTAAGCCGGCAAATGATAAATCTAGTAGACATGGGATAGAAGACTATTTCGGGTGTGTTCGGACATAGTCGGGAATGTTCGCGTTCACTCATCAAAGCTGAGGCAATCAGGGCGCCAAAATTATTATCATTATCATCATCATTATTAGCACATGTCTTACTACCGTTCGGGTTACACGCACTTACGCTAATGGTAATGGTAGATGATGAGATGAAAATGGAGGACCTACAGTTTAACGAGGGATCCGAACCACGGTGGAGGCCTGGCATTACACACATTCACAAGATGTCTTGTCAGAGGTGGAGGAAGGGTTTGGTAATCAGATAAATCTGTGCCGGTACCGAGGATTGAACCCCGGACCCTCCAGCACAGAAGCGATAGGCCTACCTTACCCCTAGACCACCAGGTCACCAAAAGAAATAATATAATCAAGTGTCGAATCCTAATATTGTGTGTTCAGTATTGCGACTCGCGAGCCAACAAGGGCCAGAAACTTTGGCCTTTGGACTTTAAAAGGTTGAAGACCACTACTTTAAGGGCTAGGTGAAGGGGGGGGGGGGGGGGGGGGGAACCTCTAAACCACAGTGTTACGTAACACATCTTATACTTGAATATAACGTTGACAAAATAATTGTTCATGTTTTCACCGTTAAATAAACATATTTTTTTAGATAACTTCCTCTGTGAAAAGTTACGTAACACTGGTTGGAGGAAGGGAGAGGAGGGGGCAGGGTCTACTTTGTGTTACAAGGAGGGAAAAAGAGTAAAAAAACAAACCATTACGTGGTTTATGGATGAACCCCAAAGACATGCAATATGGGAACATCGTATCTTGCTGGATTATATAATACTATGCAACGACAACTTTAGAGATACGGAGCTTAAGATAAATTATATCTGGGGGTAAGGGGGGATGACGCGAGCAAAATAATAATAATAATAGTCCAATGCACTAGACTGCCGATGACTGGAAGATCGCGATTCAAACCAGGTCGGATGTACCAATAATATTTTTTTAAACCTAAATTGGTTTTCTACGCTCTCTATTCATGCAAATGCGGGTACACTTTATATAAATTCAACCTTCCTCTTCAACCTATCAGCTTAAGTAGTGCGTAAGCGTATAATCCGAACGGGTAGTAAGACGCGGTGCTAAAATACTTACACTTAACACCGCGTCTTACTACCCGTTCGGTTTAAGTACTAATCATGCCAATGGGTTAGGAATTGTGAAGGTTAAATATAGGGGAAGTGAGCCCGAATTTGCGTGGAAGAATAGTGTAAAACCAAGCGAGATTCGAACCTCGAGCTCCTCGGCAGTCTAGCTTAACACTAAACCACGCCAACGAGGCGGGTTGCGGTACTAAAACAGCTTTACGTGTGTAGCTTATTTAAACTAGACTCTCCAATACGTACATTTGAACGAGGAAGAATTCCACAGCAGCAGTTGGGTGCGACTTTAGGGCGAGGTGTCCGGGTGAGAACTGTGCCTGTCCCGGAGTACGCGATATGACGACATCCGGTACAATCACCACCAGACCCCCCCCCCCCCAACCTAACATTCACACGCCAAGTTGCGCAACACCGCGAGACGGGCATCACAGCTTTGTTTTATCGTACACACATAGTTTGGCTAAGAAACTATTATTGAAAACATTTTTTTTTACAGTTTATTAGTGTAAGGCAAGTTGATATATCATATGGTGACCTGTGGTTAGGGTAAGGTGTCAGACTTCTGTGTTGCGGCCGGGTTCGATCCTCGGTCCGCACAATTTATCTGATTTCCAAACCTTCCTACACCTCTGACAAGACATCTTGTGAATGTGTGGAATGCCAGGTCGCACCGTGGTCGATTCCACGTTAAACTGTAGGTCTCCATTTCATCTCACAATCACCCTACCATTACACATTAGTGTAAGTGCGTATAACCCGACGGGTAGTAAGACGCGGTGCTAATAATAATAATGATGATATATTTTATTACCTTGAATAACTATTTCGAAAATTCCTTCAGCACTAATGAAGATAAAAATTATAAGTCTTTTTCTAGTTTATGATGTTTTAGAGCTGTATTATTTTGAGTTTGTATGTAAATGTGTTAAAAAAACTAAAAACAAACCCTGTACAACCCCTTAACTCTAATAACAAATCTAACCAATGAGCGTCAAGATCTCTCAATTTTGTTTTAAATTTTAGGTACAGAATTAGTTTGATAATTTAATTTCTGACAAAGAGCCCATCCCATGTAACACCATGTAGACATTAGAACACACCCCTCACCCTCTCTGCAGCAATACTTGGTTCATGTATGACCCCTTGCCGAGGTTCGAAGCCTGGTTAACCTGAATTATCCCGGACCGAACTCCGACTTAGGGCGCGAACATACAGAGAGCAACTCGCAACGGCAACGCAACGAAAACTGCAGTTGCTCGTGTAGAGCACACAGAGTTGAATGTAACCGTTTATACTGCGGGAAACGAGAGGAAGACTGCAACGCAACTGCTGGGAAACTCGCGCACCACCAGTTTCCAGGGCACGACATGCTGTAAACCAGTTTACCAAGTTCCTTAGTTGCTCTGTGTGTCTGTGGAGGATCAAATGAATGAAATGGCTGCTGCTGAAGAATATAACATAATATTCGTTCATGTTGTAGAAAAATATCCGTGTTTATATGATACAATATAATATGAGCCCAATAGTAATAATTTATTTTTAAAACATTACTACCATTATTTATGTTTAAACCCACCTCGGCGGTATAGTGGTCTAAGGTGTCAGTCTCGTGTTGGACTTTACTTCCGGGGATTGGAAGATCGAGGTTTGAATCTCATTTGCGTGAACTAGGTGTTTTTTTTTCTAAATGGTTTTACACTCTCCCTTCACGCAAATTCGAGTCCTCCCACATCCTTGACCAATTAGCGTATTTGGTTTGGTACTTAAGCGAATAACCCGGATGGTTAGTAAGACGCGGTGCAAAAAATATAGTTTATTAAAAGGACCGTCTATTCAAAACAAAACGGTAATTGTCAGTAAAATGATAGATACAGATTTTTTATCATCAGTTTTTTTTATATTTAACTTTATAAAACAAAAATATAATATTAAAAAAAATTGAAGGAGGTTCTGCAACTCCGAGGCTCTTATGGATGAACCGCCACTGGAAAATATGCCCTTTGTCTATGTATTTATGTTTCTGCTTTGTCAAAAAAAAAATACTATCATAATAAGTATTGTGTGTGGAAAAACAACACAAAGCTTAATGGGACTTATAAAACAATACTTTTATTAATTGCACAGTATAACACAATATAATTATTTTAAGTTATGTTTATTGTCCATTATTGTTATGTTATATACCTTTTACCTATATCTATTCTGTTGCACAATGATCACCAACCATGTAAGCCCATTGGTAAGGTACAGGTGATACGTTTACAAAATAGTTTGCCAGTTTATCCCTGCAACGAACCGACTGTGATCGAGTGGTCCGATCATCATCATATGCATCTAACACGCGGTTTCTTGTAATCAAAATAGTCAGGTATGGAAATGTGGCCATCTCTAATTCTTGTGAAATCATGTAACACACAAGCTGCTTGTACTATAACATTCAAGTGATCTTGCTTACACTGAATTCTTTTTTCAAAAATACGCCATTTCATACTCATAAGTGCAAAAGCACACTCAATGCTCTTACGTGCTCTATTATTATTATCACCGCGTCTTACTACCCGTTCGGGTTATACGCACTTACGCTAATGTGTAATGGTAGGGTGATTGCGAGATGAAATGGAGGACCTACAGTTTAACGTGGAATCCGAACCACGGTGGAGACCTGGCTATTCCTCACATTCACAAGATGTCTTGTCAGAGGTGAAGGAAGGGTTTGGTAATCAGATAAATCTTTGCCGGGACCGAGGATTGAACCCCGGCCGCCAGCACATAAGTCTGACACCTTACCCCTAGACCGCCAGGTCACCCTTACGTGCTCTAGATAACCAGTAGTTAAAAACTCGCCTGGTATTGTTTAAATTACGTCTAGGAAAGGGTCTCATGATTTATTCCCTTAAAGGGAAGGCTTCATCGGCACAAACATAGTAGGGGAATGGTCCGTGTGTTTCATCACCCTTGTGTCAAGTATGGATGAACCGAGAAGCGTTTCCGCCGTCGTTGAATGTAAAACAAAATGGTAGCCTCCTCTTCTGACGACGACATCTCGTAAACTGACACTAAATAATAAGTTTTATCCTATATGAACATTAAATGCAACTAGAAACCAGAAACTATCACGAAGCAACTAGTAGAACCAAAGTTTCCGTTGCGTTGCCGTTGCTCTCTGTATGTCCGCGCCCTTAGAGGGCAGCACAACTCGACCCTTGGCAGTCGGTTGTGAATAAGTCAAAAACTCCCGGTGTAATCCAAGCGCAGCTCCATTCATCGATCCTGGAATTTCCCGGACTACTTTTTGTTACTCTACGTCACGGGTGTAACGTAAACAGGAAGTAACTGCCTCAGTGCTGAGAGGGGACAGCCCGATTTTCATAGAAAGGGGCTTTTAGAAATAAATAAACACACTTTACGGTAAACAATGATAACATTAATTCTATATGTTATTGTTATTTCATATTTAGTGATTATATCTATCAAAAGTACGAGCTGCAGATCACATGACTTAACGTATGAATACATGAAAGTAGATCAGCTAATTTTCTTACGTGTCAAAAAATTTAACAAGAACATGATCAGGCGTCTTAAAGAAAAGTTTATTCGCATTTTGCGTGGAGGGAGGGTGGGGAAAGTCATCTAGTAGTAAAAAAAAAACCTCGGTACAACTCGACCGAGATTCGAACCCTAGTATTCCCATCATCAATAGTCCCAGTCTATTGCGAAAGTGACGCCTTAAGACACTTTTTGACCACCAAAGCGGGCTAGAAAAAGTTATTAGATATTAATTTTATGTATTCATACGTTAATTCAGGTGATCTGCTATTTATAGATATTATCAATACCAATGGAATTACAACAATAATATAATCTGCTATCAATAATAACAGCAAAAATGTGTTAGTGTATAAAGCACACAGGTGAAAAAAGAACAACTCTTACTACGCACATTTTCCACAACTACTTTTATTACATCAAACCTCACAAGGACACCAAGAAAAACTTTTTTAGGTAAATTAATCTAAATATGACAGAGACCTCTTTTAACCATAATATAAAGTGTATTAGAAAGGTCTAATAATTGTCTAACAGATGGCAGCACTAACTCAATTTTAGTTAAAACTATACCTTCCCCTTGTCCCAAAGCTTGATGTTATATTGACCCTTCTTGCCCCAAAGTTTGATGTGATATTGACCCTTCTTGCCCCAAAGCTTGATGTGATATTGACCCTTCTTGTCCCAAAGCTTGATGTGATATTGACCCTTCTTGTCCCAAAGCTTGATGTGATATTGATCCTTCTTGTCCAAAGCTTGATGTGATATTGACCCTTCTTGCCCCAAAGACTGACGTGATAATGACCCTTCTTGCCACAAAGTTTGACGTGATATTGACCCTTCTTGCCGCAAAGCTTGACGTGATATTGACCCTTCTTGTCCCAAAGCTTGATGTGATATTGACCCTTCTTGCCCCAAAGCTTGACGTGATATTGACCCTTCTTGCCACAAAGCTCTATGTGACGTTGACCCTTCTTGCCACAAAGCTTGATGTGATATTTACCCTTCTTGTCCCAAAGCTTGATGTGATATTGACCCTTCTTGTCCCAAAGCTTGACGTGATATTGACCCTTCTTGCCACAAAGCTTGACGTGATGTTGACCCTTCTTGTCCCAAAGCTTGATGTGATGTTGACCCTTCTTGCCGCAAAGCTTGACGTGATATTGACCCTTCTTGTCCCAAAGCTTGATGTGATATTGACCCTTCTTGTCCCAAAGCTTCTAGTATTGACGCGATTTTGTCGTTGTAGAGACTACGTCTTATCAATGTTTTCAAGCTGTGTAAACAAGATGTTGAAAAATAGTTCGCTTCGTCAGTAATTTTAATTATAAAGCCTTCTTTTCTCTCTATCTTATCACCAAGGACAAACCAATTCTATTTCCATCAATGAGAATAATTTAAACCAATTAAAGTGCAGTTTCTGAACTAATTTCATTAATGATCTTTGTAGAAACTAGGCACTACAATTTCTTCTAGTCAACATCGATAACATTTTACTATGTATTTATGGAGCGGCTGGTGAATATGAGAATAGATATGACACGGAGATCAACACTGAGAAGTGATTTCAAAAGATGAAGAGCCGCTGAAAATTAAAATCGGAACCCAAGAGTTGGAAAACATTGAACAGTTCAAGTACCGAGAAGTCTGCTGACAAAGGACGCCTACTGCACCAAGGAAACTAGGTTTAGGATCGCCATAGCCGAGGAAGCGTTCAACAAGAAGAAACTGATGAAATGTTACATTTGGAGCATCGCGCCGTATGGAGCAGAAATTTGGACTCCCAGGAAGATGGAGAAGAAATTCTTGGAGAGCTGTGAAATGTTGCTTATATTACTACATTTGGAGCAAAAACCTGGAATCTCAGGAATATGGAGAATAAATACTTGTAGAGCTTTGAAATATGTTGCCGGAGAAGACTTGAGAAGATCAGGTTGACAGACAGGGGGACAAATGAAGAGTGGGTGAGAAGAGAAACATTTTGGATGTGATTCTTTAGAGCAAATCAGACAGGATACATCCTTAGGATGAACTGTCTTCTGCATGACGTCATAGAAGGAAAGGTTGAGGGAAAGAGGAGCTTAGGAAGGAGGAGGATTTAAATATTGGAGGACTTGAAGGAAAGAAGAACATTCTGGAAGCTGAAGGAGGAGGCAAAGGACAGGGTGCATTGGCGGTCTAAGTTCACTGACAAAAGAAATGGACCTGTCATAAGACAGAACACCAGATATACATATTTTGAATTTTTTTTATACATCCTCCTTCAACAAGCTTTTTATAGAGACGGGTCGAATCATGTATTTCTCGAATCAAAATATTTTTTCTTTCGAATTTCTAGAATCCAAATTCAAATCCTCGAATCTTTTTAAAAAAATGTAAAATTTTAGTTTAAGTGAAAATATTTAAAATTACCTTAAGTTGTTTAAAGGCTTGGCACCAATGATAAATGATATTTTGTTTGTCAAGTCTATTGTCATAAGCAACAAAGAGAGCACTTGTTTTTTTTTATTTTCGGTAAATATTTTTTTTTATTTGCGATTTTACTACTCTCCCAACTAGACAAGTTTAAATAATTTTTTTAAACAATATATTACAATTTTTATATCATTATTATTATTATTAGCACCGCGTCTTACTACCCGTTCGGGTTATACGCACTTACGCTAATGTGTAATGGTAGAGTGATTGTGAGATGAAATGTAGGACCTACAGTTTAACGTGGAATCCGAACCACGGAGGAGGCCTGGCATTCCCAATTTTTATATCAAATCAAGATCTTGAGAATTATTGTATTGAGATACTTTTTGTTTTGTTTTTTAGATTTTTATGATTCTAAAATACCTCCCATATCATAGGATTCTAGTGACCCAAATCTTACATTTTTTCTTAGAAAAGAATATAATTACCATCTGTTTGTGAGAACTCTTAAATAATAATCTATACATGTTTTTATCATGTTCAAGATGCTCAAGATATAGAGGCAGTTTCTTTTCATAATCACGTCCAATGTGTGATCTATCACTTTGCCAATTTGTTTTCAAAATTATTTGAGGTCACACACCAAATATTTATTTTTGTCTCCAAAATATCCATATTATCTATCACACAATACTTGAGACATCACATGTGATCTAGTCGACGATAAAAATGAGAATTTACCGATTCGCAAGGTTTTTTGTTGTTGTTGTAGCTTCTTCATAAGTGAAAATAATCTGACATGTGTTTGCTTTCTTCAAAGATGGGACAGCAAACATTACGACTCTTTCTGGTACTCTCCCCTCTCCTTTCCCACGTCTTACTACCCGTCTGGACTATACGCATACTAACACTAAGGAGGAAATTACGCTAATGTGTTAGGTTATGAGAAAGGTAGAACTTATAGGTAGTGTACCAACATTTTCGTAGATGGAAACAATTTAAATACATGGGGGGGGGGGGAATTGAAAAAGTGTACCCGCATTTGCGAATAGAGATGATGGGGAAAACAATGTAGGTAACAAGGAGAGGAAGTGTCCACGCATTTGCGAAGAGGACGGGTAAACATTAGATAAGAGAGGAGGAAAATAACACGTAAGGGAAGTGCTACCGCATTTGCACAGAGTAGGTGGTGAAACCGTTTAAAGAAAGAAGATAAAGGTAAAATTTAGAATAAATGTAGCCTAATCCGCGTGTAAAGTGAGTAAGACTTAAGTTTTAAAAAAAAAGACCAAAACAGACTAGAGGAGCTTGCAGTTTAGTCCGATGACCCACGGACGCGCGAATCACACACGTAAAATCCGACTAAGGCCTTTCTTGCACCAACTCGCCATATCGTCAGGAACTATATAACCAGATAATTAATTAAATGAGAGACCTTCAAAACGCTTTTGTCAATTAACAGAATAGAATGCAAATGTAACGGGTGATCCCAAACACGTTATCAATAACTTTGTGGGAACGTTTTGTTCTAGATTTAAATTTATCTTTCGAGAGAGATGGAGATAACCTGTTTAAACTAAAACCCGGTGATTAACGGTAGCGAACGATAAGAACAAATGACGAGCAATCTTATCAAAACGGCTCCCAACTTTCTTTGAGAAGTGACAATAAAACAAAACCAGATGAGACACGCGCAAAGAAAATATACAACACCTTAGCGAAAAAGTTTCTTGTTAATAACTACAGTATGTCCCTGTTATGACAGAATGATGATTTGTAAACAGTTGCTTATCTGTGAAGACATTTTAAAATGGTCAAAAACGGCCTTTTCAATGCAGTTTTTATCCAAATATAATTTAATATTCAATAATGTTCAGTATTAGGAACTTCTATTAACTCTTTATCTCCATTAATGTTTTATAGAAATGATCCACTTGCAATATTGTTGGTGTAAATTAAACAATATTCCAGGATTTTTACTAGACTTTGCAATATTTCTAGTGTTTCCAAGACAAAAACAATCCCCTTCTTTTTCCTGGGGGAGGGAAGTTGGTTGGTAAGACTAGCGTGTAGTTCCAGGGCTTCAGTATCGTCGTTAAAATTACGTAGAGCTTTTTTTTTCCATTATTTTAGATCTTCCCCCCCCCCCTTTCCCAAGCATCGCTTATTACTAACCACCCGGGTTATACGCTTATGTACTATTTACGCTAATGGGTTTGTGGAAGGCTGAATTTAGAGGAAATGTACCCGCATTTTCGTGAAGATAGTGGGGGTGAAAACCACTCGATACACACGAAACCCAAAATTTAAACATACCTCGCAGTCATAGGCAGTCTAATCTCATGCGAGAGTAACGCCTTAGGCACGAACCCCCCCCCACCACCACCACCACACAAATGCGAGTACATTTCCTATTAATATAACCTCCCTATTCCCTAAAACCATTAGCGTAAGTAAGACGCGGTGACTGTAATAAACCTAGCGTTACCCGGGGATTCGCACGGTTGCAGGTTAGCAGAGTGACAGGATAGGGGGGAGGGGTGTATCACTGTGACCTTGAACGAGGGCTTCGACTCTCCCGTGCACGGCTGGACAACAGGCCAGTCACGACTCTAGACCACCGGACCCCCCCCCCCCTTCCACATGCTACAGTAATTAGTGTTGCTCTCTTGAAGGGGGGGGGGGGGATGCCTTTAGATTGAGAGAATCACCTAATTAAGATGTCTGTACCAGAAGGTCACAAACCAACCATTTCAATGTCAGGGTTTATCCTGTTTAACGGGGGTGGCGGATTAAGTTTTATTTAAATCGTACACTTTTTGGTAACACATCATTTTCATAAAGCGATTATAGAAGATACAGTAGCTCCATGGCTTCTTTGGTGCTGACTGACAGCTTTGAAAAGTTACCAGACCAAATTATGTATCCCTACGCCGAACCATATGATATGCAAAACATGTGTTTAGCAGCTGTCACTTCTGACGCTCAAAATGTAGGTAATACCTAAATGTTGACTGTCAGAAGTAAGCTGTGAGCTGTCAGTCAGCACCAAAGAAGCCACGGGGCTATTGTACACAAATATTTACATTTATTAAAAGTATTTAAGGTGGAATCTATAACAAACACAACATCCAGTCCCCTGGCCGTTATTCATCACTGTGAAAGGGGAACAAATATCTCACCAATGATTTATTTTTCAGCCTTGTCCGAGAATCTAACCAAGGACTCTTAGCTCAGTAGACAATCACGCTATCGACCGAGCTGAGGTCTTGTACAAACATTAATAAAATAAATAAAATAGTTCTCCAGTAGAAACAAAGTTTAATTTCTTCACACGGTGATATCAACAATTGTTGAATATTTGTCAAGGATGTCTTAGAATTTAATGACAAATTTTTATCTTAACTTAAAAAGTTTCTTAGCAAATGCCGCTATGCTCATGACAGATATTCAATAACTGTTGATATCACCTGTGAAGGAAACTAACCTCTAGGTTTATACTAAAGAAATATTTTATTTATTTTAGCAAAAAAAAAAAAAGTTTTGCCATAAAAGCTGCAAAAACACCCCCCTTTCCCGCCTTCTCTACATCCCCAACTCAAATAGCTGTATTTATTTTCTTACTGAAACCAAATAATCGAAACTTCACCGTTTCGGAGGTGATTGGCGGTATAGGGGTAAGGTGTTAGACTTCTTGGGCTGGGCGTCCGGGGTTTCAATCCTAGGTCCCGACACAGATTTATCTGATTACCAAACCCATCCTTCCCCTCTGACAAGACGTATTAATCACAACTTGTAATGTGTGGAATGCCAGGCCGCCACCGTGGTTCGGATCCCACGTTAAACTGTAGGTCCTCCATTTCATCTCACAATCACCCTACCATTAGACATTAGCGTGAGTACAACCCGAACGTAATTATTATTATTATTATTATTCACCGCGTCTTACTACCCGTTCGGGTTATACGCTGGAGGCCTGGAATTCCACACATTCACAAAATGTCTTGTCAGAGTGAAGGAAGGGTTTGGTCAATCAGATAAATCTGTGCCGGGACCAAGGTAAAACGGGTAGTAAGACGCGGTGATAATAATAGTAATATTAGCAATAATAATGTTTCTCTATTTTTTCCCCTCATCCGACTGCCCAGGGAATGCCACAAGCTGGGATCGACCCCACCAGCCCCCAGATACCGCTCAGCCAACCCTTCCAACCAGAATGTTCGACCAAACAGGTTCCACCTCAGCCGCGCGGCGAGAACCGGTCCCCCGGCCCGAAGTACCGAGTTCATGCCTGGCCGCGGGCAGTCACGAAGACCCGCCTCACTGAAGGTCACCGTATTCTAGAGCAGTTTCCCCCTCTCCCACCCACGCTTGTAGAGGGGGAGGGTCCCTCGCACCCAGGGACCTACGGACTCATTTCCCCGTCTTACTACCTTCTGAGATTAAACACACACGAACTACACAATTACGCCATCGTGTTAGGTACGAGAAAGATAGAATTTAGAAGAAGCGTACCCGCATTTGTGTGAAGAGGCTGTATGAACTATGAGGGGAAATATCTCTGTACACCCGACCACGATTCGAACTCGTAACCAGCAATCCGGTCTGAGCCTTCGACCATGCGGCCACCGAAGCGGGTTTACTGTACTTAGTTGATTAGTTTCATCTGAACGAATAAAAGATGGCGACTGTCATGATGTAGTAAACAAGCTCAGCGTTATTACTACCCAAATCGGTGGGCACTCGGATCAAGGCGCCAGTCTCGTACAGTCTGGTTTGACACAAGGACGGGGACGACACGGTTTATTTGCGAGCCAGATAACTTTTTCCAGTCAACTTAAACGCAAATGAAGGTTTGTCCCCCCCCCCCCCAAATCCTACTCTTCCTTATCAATGGTAAAGGAACGAGCCAAGTATAATTTATATCGCGGACAAACCTTTTAGGAATATTTTTTATTTATTTGAGGTACTAAACGTGCACAAAACACGAGACTTTCTATGAGCAAGAGTGAAAGGGCCTACCAATTTTGCCGGGAAAGTTATTTTCACATAACTTCTAGGTTTTTTTTAACACGCCACAATCGACATAGGACAGACGGCTTTACTTCCCCTCCGAAGGAAGTTGTGCTACGGATATTTTTTTCCTCCTAGGGTTCGAACCCACGAACAACGCTTCTGGAAGAAAAATGGAGGGTTGGAGGTGGGAGAAGAGTGGAGGGTTGGAGGTGGGAGAAGAGTGGAGGGTTGGAGGTGGGAGAAGAGTGGAGGATTGGAGGTGGGAGAAGAGTGGAGGGTTGGAGGTGGGAGAAGAGTGGAGGGTTGGAGGTGGGAGAAGAGTGGAGGGTTGGAGGTGGGAGAAGAGTGGAGGGTTGGAGGTGGGAGAAGAGTGGGGGTTGGAGGTGGGAGAAGAGTGGAGGGTTGGAGGTGGGAGAAGAGTGGAGGGTTGGAGTGGGAGAAGAGTGGAGGGTTGGAGGTGGGAGAAGAGTGGAGGGTTGGAGGTGGGAGAAGAGTGGAGGGTTGGAGGTGGGAGAAGAGTGGAGGGTTGGAGGTGGGAGAAGAGTGGAGGGTTGGAGGTGGGAGAAGAGTGGAGGGTTGGAGGTGGGAGAAGAGTGGGGGTTGGAGGTGGGAGAAGAGTGGAGGGTTGGAGGTGGGAGAAGAGTGGAGGATTGGAGGTGGGAGAAGAGTGGAGGATGGAGGTGGGAGAAGAGTGGAGGATTGGAGGTGGGAGAAGAGGGAGGATTGGAGGTGGAAGCAAGCCAGCTACCTTCTAAAGGGCAAGGCGCGTTGATTCACACCTACACTAGAGAGCGAGCGACACGAAGAAAAGCAGCGTCGAGACGCCCGTGGGACGGACGCTAAGATTAGCCGCCCGGCCAGAAGCCCCCAAGGTGCTAACCACCCCCCTCCCCTTCCCACCAGCCATGAAATAGGTCGACGTACTCTCACGACCGGACCGCCCAGCTGGTTCATCAGACTACAGTCAAGACCATAGAAAGACCGCTAAAAAAAAGTTACCAAAGATCTTCACGCGTTCATACGTCAAGCCACCATGTGTTCTGAGGTATCCGTTGATATATATTATCAATATGATATAAAATAACAACACAAGTGTAAACTTTTATTAATTTTGACCGTAAAAAATTATGGTTGGGTTTTATAAAAGGTTCATCATAGCATAGCTCGTGGGAACCGGTCTAGGACAACTGGGCGCCACCATCTGGGCGCGGACAACTGGGCGCCACCATCTGGGCGCGGACAACTGGGCGCTAAGAGATAACGCACTTTTTTCTTTTATTTTGAATTTTTTTCTAGTATAATGCAATGGAATTTTTTTAAGAATATAAAAAATGCAACATTTTTTAAATATATTCTTCAATTAAAATTAAAAAGTATTTGGTAAAAACTAAAAATACACTTTTTTTACTAATCATATATTTTAGAATTACATGACTATTAATTTTGGAGTTGTTAAAAAAATTCTTAGTAAAGGAAACGTAATTAATTAATATTTATAAAGTTAAGCTAAACTAACCTAACCTAACCAAACCATTGCTATGCATTAATACAAAACAAAGAACATTTAAATAAAATAGGATGTTGTGCATGATAAAAGAGTACATTTTTTGCTTTTACTAATCACTTTTTAACTAAAAAGAAAAGTGCAATTCATTATACTAAAAAAAATGTGTTTTTTTTAAAGAAAAAAGTTGGGGTTACTTTAGACACCCAGTTGTCCAGATCCGCGTGGAAACAGCCTAGAGGCGACCTGTTCGATTCCCAGGCACGGCCAAAAAAAGATGGCTCTTATTACACCGGTTGAAGCTTTATTATTTTTTCTAAGTTAAATGCTGTCTGCGGGGTGAGACGGGCTCTCAAGGTGTGGAACGCGAGAAAATGGCGACAATTTGCAGTTTTTTTAAATGTAAAAAAAAAAATCAAACATTTCTCCAGTACAAACATAAGAGTTTAATTTTCTTCACACAGTGATATCAACAGATGTTGAGTATTTGTCATGAGCATGGCGGCATTAGATGAGAAACTTTTTAAATGAAGAAAAAAAGCGTCATTAAATTCCAGGACACCCT
Organism: Timema cristinae; assembly: GCA_039000515.1. Classification (NCBI taxonomy): domain Eukaryota; kingdom Metazoa; phylum Arthropoda; class Insecta; order Phasmatodea; family Timematidae; genus Timema; species Timema cristinae. The sequence continues at coordinate 28,079,844 of JBCFYV010011135.1, forward strand.
CGACAGATATGCAACAACTGTTGATATCACCGTGTGAAGAAAATTAAACTACTGCAAAATCACTGCTCTTATCTTGCGTTCATTAAATTCCTACCCTAAACGAACGACATTCCAAATCTGTCGATCAAATCAAGCCGGCCAGTTTTGTTGTCCTGTAATGTACACGCAGGACGGAAAGGCGTGGTCTCTTCTGGACTAGTTGCGCGAGACGTTCGTTACCTTAGGCCGAGAGACAACGTGACAAAAACTACCAATTATTGTCGAGCAACAACTACACGACCGATATAAAACTTACCAGTCCTAAGGAAATTAGACTGTAGTAACTTTTCTAGCTGTCAGATAAGGTTCTTCCTACTAACATTGGACTGTAGTAACTGTTCTAGCTGTCAGATAAGGTTCTTCCTATGAACATTGGACTGTAGTAACTTTACTAGCTGTCAGATAAGGTTCTTCCTATGAACATTGGACTGTAGTAACTTTTCTAGCTACCAGATAAGGTTCTTCCTACTAACATTGTACTGTAGTAACTGTTATAGTAGTCAGATAAGGTTCTTCCTATGAACATTGTACTGTAGTAACTGTTATAGTAGTCAGATAAGGTTCTTCCTATGAACATTGGACTCTAACAGCTCTACCAACCACACCAATTTCCCCCGATTATTTTGGCACATCTCCCGATGTGACCTTGTCGACACAGCCCGAACCGAACCTTCAACTAAACTAGGTTGAGGCTTCAGACGAGACTATTTACTACAAATTATGTTAATTCAATTAGGTTATCTCATAAATAGGCTCTGTAAAAATATAACAAACAGCGACCAATATTTACCATCCCAGTTGAGAATAAATAAAATAAGGGAATGCACAACTGTCTGACCTAAATACCAGTAGGTTACATCTATTAGTTCTTGACTTGCGTACAGTAATAAAAGGTAACATTGCATTATTGTTCCGACAATGTATAGTCTGTCAGCGGTAAGAAGAACATTCATTATAATGATACTTTAGCTCAGTGATGTTACTGATTAAGTTTGACCCCTCACCCACAAGATTTATTTTCAAACCCTCCTTTTTCCAAGTCAACTAAAACCTTAGTAAATGTTATAAGAAATAATTAATAGTCGTAAATAATTACTAGTTTAGTAGCCACACCATATGTTTTAGCCAAGATTTTGTTTTGGGAAAGTAAGTAAGTAAGTAAAAGTAAGTAAAAGTAAGTAAAAGTAAGTAAAAGTAAGTATAAGTCAGTCAGTCAGTCAGTCAGTCAGTCAGTCAGTCAGTCAGTCAGTCAGTCAGTCAGTCAGTCAGTCAGTCACTCAGTCATTCAGCTTACCCGCATGAAGAGGGCCCCCCCACGCCTCTGGTTTAAGATGCGGCAGAAGGGAGCGCGATTAATTTTACAGTTTTTATAGCATTACATTTTTTTGGCCAAAATAGATAAAATATTTCTTCAGTAGCAACATAAGATTTTAGTTTCTTCACATGCTAATATCAACAGATCTTGAATATCTGTCAAAAGTGCCCTGGAATTTTGTCAAAACATTTTAAATAAAGAGAGGAAGTTTTGACAAAATTCCAGGGCACTTTTGACAGATATTCAAGATCTGTTGATATTAGCATGTGAAGGAAACTAAACTCTATGTTGCTACTGGAGAAATATTTGATTTATTTTTGCCAAAGAATGTATATTTTATAAAAACTGTATTATTATTATTATTATTATTATTATTATTATTATTACCACGTCTTACTACCCATTCGGGTTATACGCACTTACGCTAATGTGTAATGGTAGGGTGATTGTGAGATAAAATGAAGGACCTACAGTTTAACGTGGGATCCGAACCACGGTGGAGGCCTGACATTCCCCACATTCACAAGATGTCTTGTCAGAGGTGAAGGAAGGGTTTGGTAATCAGATAAATCTGTGCCGGGACCGAGGATTGAACCCCGGACCCCAGCACAGAAGTCTGACACCTTACCCCCTAGACCATATAAAAACTGTAAAAATACTTGTTACCTCCTCTGCCGCATCTTAACTATCATATAATCCGAATGAATTGAAAAATGACACCTTGACAGGGGAATTAAACCCGCGACCCTTTGGCTTAACGCGCCGATGTCCTACCTCTGAGCTGTCCAGGAACCGTTCCTTTCTCAGGGCCATTATTCACTCCTAGCTTAAGGCAGTTCGTGTGATGCTCACTGGTTAGAGCAATGGCGTACTAAACCATGTGTCCACGTGTCATTTTCAATGTACTATTCTAATACTATATACTTATTTTTATAGCATTGCTTTATTCCGTTATAATAGACTTATGGTAGGAAGAAAATTATTTAAGAATTAAAACTAAAAAAAAAAATCTACCTATGATCACTTTAAGAAGAACATTTTAGTTTTAGAATAAAAAATAATAATCGATGAGTCAAGTTTAATGTTTCAGTAACCCACTTAGTTAACCGCACGGTCTAACTCGCTAGTATTCGCAGTAGACTAGACTGCCGATGAGAGGCAGACCAAGGTTCGAATCTAGGCAGATGGTTTTTTCCCCCCACAAAAATTGTTTTCCACTCTCTCTTCACATAAATGTGGAATACACTTCCTCTAGATATAGCCTTCCCAGTCCCTAAAACTGTTAGCTAATCAGTACAGAAGTGTATAAACCAAACGGGTAGTAAGACGCGGTTCTAATATACAGTAGCCCCGTGGCTTCTTTGGTGCTGACTGACAACTGACAACAGTCAACACTTAGGTATATACCTAAATTTTGACTGTCAGAAGCGACAGCTGCTAAACACATCTTTTTCCAGATCATATGGTTTGGCGTAGGGATACATAATTTGGTCTGGTAACTTTTCAAAGCTGTCAGCACCAAAGAAGCCATGGGGCTACTGTACATATATTTATTGTGTAAAAGTTATATCCGGGCAGCGGTGAAGACAAAACAGGCAAGAAACACTCGCCAAGTCTCCTTTCAAAACAGTAAAATCTCACCCGAAGCCTTCTTATCCCGGGAAATGTGTTAAAGGGACAGAAGAAGGGGGAGGGGGGAAGAGAGAGAGTTAGAGAGAGATAAAAGCAATGATAGAAAGCGGAAAAGAGTGGGAACCATCCAAAACGAACCGATGTAAATACTTTCAGATAAATGTGCCGCGCGTTAATTTTGATTCTAGAGAGAATAAATACTACAACGGTCAGATGTTGTTAATTAAATTCTAAGAGAGTGTTTGTCATGAGCAAGCAGAGGTATGAAATTTTAAAAATTAGAACGACTGCACCTAAAACTATATTCTTTTTAGCACCAATATTTAATATCCGTTCGGGTTATACGATTATTTACTAATCACACTGATGGTTTTAAAAATTAGGAAGGTTATATTTAGAGGGAGTGTGCCCGCATTTGCGTGGAGGTTGAGTGAAACCCCGTTTAGGGGAAAACCGCCTTCAGGACACTCGACCGACATTCGAACTTTAATCTTCCCGTAATCGGCACTCTAGTCTAGTGCAAAAGTAGCGCCTTAGACCATGCGGCCACCAGAGCGGGGTTGGTTCTGTGATTACCCCTCCACCCCACCCTCCATTGCAAAGAGACGATTTTGCTATTCCGAACACCTCAGACTTACACACTGGAACAGTTGATTAAAAACAATAGTATCGAATGGATATTATTATTCTAGTATAATAGTCGTCACGGCAGCTAAAATCCAATGGGGATGTGAGAAAAAGTATCGATACTTTACTAATATCGATATTTTCCTTTCGATACTATTATTATTTTACTCTATAATTTTTTTCCCCTATACTTTTACTGATATTAGTACTCACATTGCGGGTTTACGATGATTGAAAAATGGTATGAAAAAAAACCTACTAATCATATATATTATTATTAGCACCGCGTCTTACTACCCGTTCGGTTTATACGCACTTACGCTAATGTGTAATGGTAGGATGATTGTGAGATGAAATGGAGGACCTACAGTTTAACGTGGGATCCGAACCACGGTGGAGGCCAGGCATACCAGACAATCACAAGTTGTGATTAATACACGTCTTGTCAGAGGTGAAGGAAGGGTTTGGTAATCAGATAAATCTGTGCCAGGACTGAGGATTGAACCCCGGACCCACCAGCACAGAAGTCCAACACCTTAAGGCCCGTTGACACGATGTTAGTGGACTAATGCAAGTTTAGTGGTATTAGCTTACTAACATGTTAGTTGTGTTGACACGTATTTTTCACTTGTATTAGTAGCGCTTTTAAAAACATGGCTGAAAATGAAGAGAGGTGATAACTGGTCTCTCTATTGGAGCATTTTTTTTTATCACTGCGTCTCATTTCTCGTTCGGGTAATTTATACGCATATACTAATTATGCTTATGTGTTAGGAGCTAGTAAGGGTGAATTTAGAATAAGTATGGGCGGCCAAATAAATTACAATTTCTTAGTAACGCAATTTATCATAATTAGTTTACCTATTTAATAAAAATTGTTTTATATAACCAACATAAAAAAGTTAGTGATTAATGTGTCTCCTATTTCTTAGTTCCTTAATACATTAAAATATATTTTAGTTGATCCCAAATAATTATTAAATTATTTTACTTGATTTGTTAACTTATTTAGCATATATGTTAAATAAAATTAAACTCAAATAAGGTCAATAAATCCCAATACAACCAAACTCGGTAGGGCATTTTTTTAAATAGGTCCAACCCAGATTTTTTCAGCACCGTTTTAAATGTTGGTATACTAATCACAAAATATCTTGCTAAATTCTAGCTAGACCTAAAACATAAAAAAAATAGTAGGCCTTAATTAATTTGTTGGGCATTTTTTTAAATAGGCCTAACGCCGGTTTTTTAAACTCTGTTTTAAATTTTGGTATACTAATAACAAAATAATTTGTTAAATGCTAGCTTGCTAGGCCTAAAATATTCCTTAAAAATAATAATTCATTAATTTGTAGATTGGTTTAAATATAGACTATCTGGTTTGCTATACGATAATATTAAATTATGTATCTACTAAAGATTCCAAAGCATTACTACAAGTGTTTGATGTGTGTGGGCTGAACATTTATAATTAAAACTTATAAAGATTGGTTAAAGTGTCAAATATGGAGATTGGAAAACGCACCGATGATTTCGCGTGAAAAACACCGGCCATTCATACCTTACTTGCCGATAACGCGAATATTATGTTGCCGGAACTAATCACGGTATTACAAAGTGTTATTATATTTTGTGATCGTATATAAAAAAAATTACACATTCCACGTTGAGTGGTAGGAAATAATGGTTTGTTAAAATTATTGATACCATTTGTTTACCGATATTAAATAATATCTCTCACAAGGATCATTTGTAAAATTTACGTGGGTATAAAATTTTATTTTGGAAACTTCTAGAGAATATGTACACCTGATATAACTTTACAATACCCTATAGTGCAATATCCCTCCCATTCTTATTTTTTTAATTCGGTGCTTAAAATTGCACAAAAACTCATTCTTTTCATAACATTCCACAAATAAGTGTCCCCCGCACAACCAGTTCATCAGTTGCCGCCATTTTGGATTGTCTACTTGCATTAGTAAAGTTGGAAGGTGACCAACTTTTTCAGTTGCAAGTGGACTTGCATGTTAGTAGCTTGCTTGTCTGTTTACACGGTGCAAGCTGTGCGCGCGCAGCCAAATTAGTGTACTTGCATTAGTCAACTAATAACGTGTCAACGGGCCTTTACCCCTAGACCACCAGGTCACCAATCATATTTAGATATTAAATAACTATCCATTAGCTATATTTTCATAGACATTTTAAAAGCTGGTATGGCAAATACTTTTATATAAACATTATACCTTTCCAAATTCCAAAACATAGCACAAGACGCGTTAGACTTAAGTATACTGTAATATTGTTAAATATTGTTACCCTGGTGGTGCATCTGGTGAGCGCAACTGTTAAAACACTTCATTTCACGTGGGTTTTAGATGTTTTAGCACTCGTTCCTTTACACGCAGACGTTTGTCGTCTTTTTAGTCTCGAGAACGGATGAATAATTAGCAGTCGGTAGCTGGTTCCTTGTTAACACAGGTGTGTGTCCCTAATGTCATCGCGTTTTGCCAACCATCCAGGCTGAACGTATGTCAACTAATTATTACTATATGTGCAACTCACATGGGCGTATGGAGAATTTAAATTCGGGGGAAAGGGGGGGGGCAGAGGAATTAAAAATCTGGAAATCTTAAGGTTTATTATTAAACCTTAAAAATTATTTTTCTTACCGCCGCATCCTACTACCCGTTCCGGATTACACGCTTGTGTACTAATTAGACTAATAGGTTATGGATTAGGAAGGCTATATTTAGAGGAAGTGTACCACATCTGCGTGGAGGGAGAGTGGAAAACTTTTTTTTTTAAACAGCCTAAGTACACCCGACCGAGATTCGAACCATGCGTCTAACGAGGCGGGTATATTCTCAATGGCAGGCCTAATTTAAACTTTTGTTTTGAAGAAAGATTATCCAATTATTATTTTATTTTGAAAACAAGAGTGTAACAAGAGGAAAACAATAATTTGTGTTTTAATGGCACTGATATTGTCACGTAGGTTTTGTGATGCGTTACTTATGTTACGCTAATCACAATAAATGACCGAACATTAAAGTTAAAAAAAACAAAACACACACAACGGAATTGTAATAGTGAAGGCCTAATGAAATAATTACAATCTGCATGCAAGAGTGTAATAAGGAGCAATTAAAAAAAAAAAAAACGTGGCAAATGTAACGCCACGCTAAAAATTATTTAGAGATTTTCCCCCCTAAAACTCTTCAAGTGTTCTATGGAAAAATTTGTCTCGCTTCTTTGTGTGTATGTGGGGGGGGGGGGGGGGGGGTGTAGAGAGGGAGAACCAAGATTACAAGGGATGCCGAAATAACACGAGTCGTGTTATTACGAACTTGGCACATTAAAATTAATATAAAAATTAGTTTTATTATATATGTAACATTTTTTTGAATTTATAATGTGAATACGTTGTTTTGGACATGTAGAGAGGATGAGTGTGGATCGAGTGACGAAGTAAATATATGAAGGTAGAGTGTGTGGATCAAAAGGAAGGGGTAGGCCATGGATTAGGTACGGGGTTGTTTCTTGAGATGTGTGCACAGTTTCTTGCCTACCCTGTAGGGAACGGCGTTATTAGGTATGTAAGCGTGTGTGTTTTACCTGGCTATTATGATGGTCATATTGTGACCAAACAGTAAATGTTTAAAATTTAACCGTAACTTTTCTAGCATACTTTATTTTTAGCAGAAAATGTCTTATTTACCGATCTTTAATAACTTAGGTGGGGATGAATTGAACGTGGAAAAGCAGGAGGTTTTTTTTTCCCCTTCAGTTTTTGTATAAAACTTGTCAAAACGAATCAAATATTTCTCCAGTAGAAACAGAGTTTAATTTTCCTTCACGTGGTGATAACAAAAGTTGTTGAATATCTGTCGAGGGTGTCCTGGAATTTAATTACAGCTTTTACTCTTCATTTAAAAAGTTTCTCATCTAATGCCGCCATGCTCATGACAGATATTAACAACACCGTGCGAAGAAAATTAATCTCTGTACTGGACCTTAAACCCAACTTTTTATTTAACGAGGTTCAATCAGTTTATTTATCACAAATCGGGGATTCTTTCAAATTACTCTTCATAGACCTAAGACCGCGCTCGCGTATATTACTATTTCGCTGACGTAGTTGCCTCATGCACCGGCCCTGACCTAACACAGCCTAACTGATACAACGTATCTCAATTTTATCCGTAAGAGAGACCTTGTATTAGTACGAGCAACGGACTTCTCCTATTAAATAGTCCAGAAGTTACCAAGCTGGGGTCCGCAATAGTTTGGTAAGGAACCGCGAAACAAATCCAAGCCAATTTATCTTTTATTTGTATTTAGACGTATAAAATATATTCACTATTTGCTTGAGCATCTGTGTGTTCCCCCTCCCCCCAATACTGTCGGATTAAACTTTTTTTTTTTATTAAAGTGAAATGGATTACGTAGAGTACTAGAATTACACTTTTAGAGCTTTTTAGCATCACGTCTTTCTACCCATTATGGTTATACGCTTTTGTACTAATTACGTTAGTGGCTTTAGGGATTCTTAACGTTATATTTAGAACAAGAGTACCGGCATCCATATGGGGGAAAAAACCACCAATATATATACACCCAACCGAGAATCGAGCGGCGATCTCCCCGACATCAGCAGTCCAGGCTGGGATCCGGGATTCAATTCTCGGTCCCAGCACAGACTTATCTCATTACTGAACCCTTCCTTCTACCTCTGACAAGACGTGTATTAATCACAACTTGTGAATGTGTGGTAGTGCCAGGCCTCCACCGTGGTTCGGATCCCACGTTAAACTGTAGGTCCTTCATTACACATTAGTGTAAGTGCGTATAACCCAAACGGGTAGTAAGACGCGGTGCTAATAATAAAAATATTTATTAGGAGTGATGTCTTTGAAATGGTCAACATTGTTCACACTCACCGGACGCAAGTTACGAACCGTCGTCAGCAAAGAAGACCAATCATAACACCCGCTCCTTTCGGCACACAAACCTTCCAGCGCTCTATTGACCTTGAAACAAAACACACGGACGCGCGCATCAGCCCTCCCAAAGACTGTCCCGGTGTACTAAAACAGCCCTCCGCCGGTCAGATCCGCTGTCGAACAACAAAAATAGTGGGTGCGTAGCCTTTCACGCCACCCCCACATCCGTGGCTCGGAGGGGGAGGGTGGGGGAAAGGGGAGGAGGGCGTCGGGACGCAGACATACCTCTACAGCGCTACCAACCAAAGGAAGAAACCGCCCGCGAAGTTTAGTTAAAATACAAAACCACTCTCGAACCATTAAATGTATCAAGTGCGGTTATCTACATTCTTCACTTGACCACGGCGAAATAAATGTTATAATTAAAATAATTGTTTTTTCAGCTTGTTTTTTTTTTAATATGGTTATATAGTTTAAACTAATTTTTATTTAGGCGGCCGGCCGCCTTGGCCGGCGGGAGATAATTAATCGCTTTCAGGCCACACGGCTTAAAATACAATGGTCTGTTGTCATTTTCTGGAAATACTTCTTTATTATGTCTCTAAACCCTTTAGTCCTTCACCTACAACAACCCTTTGTCATGTCGATAAGAAAGAGGGGAGAGAAAACCACAAAAAAAATTATTTCAAGGTAAAGAGGAAAGGTCGCTGCTAGTTCTCAAATATAAAACAATAACTGTATTTGTTAGAGGAAACTTCTTATCTCAAGGTAAAGAGGAAAGCTCGCTGCTAGTTCTCAAATATCAAACAATGACTGTATTTGTTAGAGGAAACTTCTTATCTCAAGGTAAAGAGGAAAGCTCGCTGCTAGTTCTCAAATATCAAACAATGACTGTATTTGTTAGAGGAAACTTCTTATCTCAAGGTAAAGAGGAAAGCTCGCTGCTAGTTCTCAAATATCAAACAATGACTGTATTTGTTAGAGGAAACTTCTTATCTCAAGGTAAAGAGGAAAGCTCGCTGCTAGTTCTCAAATATCAAACAATGACTGTATTTGTTAGAGGAAACTTCTTATCTCAAGGTAAAGAGGAAAGCTCGCTGCTAGTTCTCAAATATCAAACAATGACTGTATTTGTTAGAGGAAACTTCTTATCTCAAGGTAAAGAGGAAAGCTCGCTGCTAGTTCTCAAATATCAAACAATGACTGTATTTGTTAGAGGAAACTTCTTATCTCGAGGTAAAGAGGAAAGCTCGCTGCTAGTTCTCAAATATCAAACAATGACTATTTGTTAGAGGAAACTTCTTATCTCGAGGTAAAGAGGAAAGCTCGCTGCTAGTTCTCAAATATCAAACAATGACTGTATTTGTTAGAGGAAACTTCTTATCTCGAGGTAAAGAGGAAAGCTCGCTGCTAGTTCTCAAATATCAAACAATAACTGTATTTGTTAGAGGAAACTTCTTATTTCAAGGTAAAGAGGAAAGCTCGCTGATAGTTCTCAAATATCAAACAATGACTGTATTTGTTAGAGGAAACTTCCTATCTCGAGGTAAAGAGGAAAGCTCGCTGATAGTTCTCAAATATCAAACAATGACTGTATTTGTTAGAGGAAACTTCCTATCTCGAGGTAAAGAGGAAAGCTCGCTGCTAGTTCTCAAATATCAAACAATGACTGTATTTGTTAGAGGAAACTTCTTATCTCAAGGTAAAGAGGAAAGCTCGCTGCTAGTTCTCAAATATCAAACAATGACTGTATTTGTTAGAGGAAACTTCTTATCTCAAGGTAAAGAGGAAAGCTCGCTGCTAGTTCTCAAATATCAAACAATGACTGTATTTGTTAGAGGAACTTCTTATCTCAAGGTAAAGAAGAAAGCTTGCTGCTAGTTCTCAAATATCAAACAATGACTGTATTTGTTAGAGGAAACTTCTTATCTCAAGGTAAAGAGGAAAGCTCGCTGCTAGTCCTCAAATATCAAACAATGAGTGTATTTGTTAGAGGAAACTTCTTATCTCGAGGTAGAGGTAAACTCGCGCTAGGGTGTTATCTGGGTCGGGGGTGGGGGTTATGGGTTCTTAAAATGAGCGCGCCCATCGAGGTGCATTTAAGAAGGTATAACTATGGTCCAAATTTCTTATAAATAACCTTATCTGACAGTTAAAAAAGTTAATAGATCTACTTTTAAGTATTCATACGTCAATTAATGTAATCGGCAACTGTCACTTTTGTTAAATATTATAAATAGCTATAAATGATGTTTAGTAACCTGCTAACCAGCTGGAGTAAAGTTTGAAAATATGTTTTGATCAAACAGCCATTTACCCACTTTCCATTTACATCCCCATAAATCACCAGAAATTAGTGGGTTTCGTCACCCGCTCGTTGGCAACACTGCGCCCTCCAACCAACCAAATAAGAGCCCACGTGCTCACGGAATGGACGGACAGCAATAATAAAAATACAACGTACTAAAAAGACTAATAGTGTTTTCGAGTGTTGCTGCCAACTCACCCCCCCCCCCCGAGTTCCCCTTGCTCTCAATTTTCCAAACATACCGCGGGGCACCTCGGCGGCCAGATGACGGGCTAGGGACCCGGAACCTACCTTGTGTGAGAGGGCTTCCTACCAATTTTTTTTTTTGGGGGGGGGGGGGGGGGCACATCATTTAAGGTGCGAGAATCGGATATTAACAGACACTCCTCGACGGCCGGAACCAAGAGGGTTTATAACGTTCCTAGGTGGCGCTGTCTGTCAGTAAGAGAACAAACAAGGGAGGAGGAAAATACAAATGACAATACAATGTGTTACCCCTCCTATTAAAATGACAAATTATATTCCCAAAGATCCATTATACGCTCCTATAACAGTTACCTTTCGTTTCCCGTACATTACCTCTTAATAATATTATTATTATTAGCTCCACGTCTTACTACCCACTCGGGTTATACGCACTTACGCTAATGTGTAATGGTAGGGGTGATTGTGAGATGAAATGAAGGACCTACAGTTTAAAGTGAGATCCGAACCACGGTGGAGGCCTGGCATTCCACACATTCACAAGTTCTGATTAATACACGTCTTGTCAGAGGTAGAAGGAAGGGTTTGGTAATCGGATAAATCTGTGCAGTGACCGAGGATTGAACCACAGACACCCCAGTACAGAAGTCACAAAGGAAATAGAAGTATTAATGGTATTAAGTGAGTATAATGATAGTTCCGGGTAGCAAGTACACTTTGTAAATGAGCCAGCAAAGAAAGTGGAATGAGGGAGGGATTGGGGAGAGGGGGCTCTCAATCACCAACTTCTTGAGAACAGCATACCTTGATTTTTGTGGGAAAAGAGACAGATTAAAATTATTAGTCAAGAACTGTCTAGCTATGGTCAAAAAGTGGCGGGCATAGGGTTGGGGACCCCTGGTCTAGTCTATTGAGAAGGTGACGTCTTAGACCGTACGACCATCGACACCACTATTAGGTACAGGGGGTATATCAAGTCATACTACCCCTCTACTATCAATTCTACTCGCAGTTTATCCACAAACATTATTATTTAGCACCGCGTCTTACTACCCGTTCGGGTTATACGCCTAAGTACTAATTACGCTAATGGATTAGGAATTGGGAAGGTTGAATTAAAGGAAGTGAACCCGCATTTGCGTAGAGGGAGAGTGGAAAACCATTTAGGAAAAACCACCCCAGTTCACCCGACCGAGATTCGAACCTCGATCTCCCCGTCCTCAGCAGTCGGGCTCAACACGACTAGCGCGTTAGCCAACTACGCCACCGAGGCGGGTTTATCCACAAACAGAAAAGTAAAATTCTCGTGGGAGCAATATTTAAAAAAAATATACATATATTAGTTTCCGGCCGGTATTGATAATTTTATTTTTATTTAGGTTGTGATAATATTTGTTAAAAGTGACAGTTTTATACAACACGATGACATTCGAATAGACAAAAGTAAATCTAGTAACTTTTCCGGAGCCACTACGGTAGTCGAACACACTAACCAAAAAGTACCTCTCGCGACAGACTAGGGTGCTGATGACTGGGAGATCGGGGGTTGGAATTACGTTTGAAGGCAATGAAGGGGGTTTCCTTAAATTGTTTTCCCCACTCACCCTACAGGCAAATGCGGATACAGTTATTCAAAATTCAACCTGGCTTATTTCTAGTACATTAGCGTATTTGCTGCATCCGTTCGAGTGACCAAAACGGGTAATAAAACGCGATGACAATATATGAATGTAAATTTCTCTACTGAATTAAGTACGAAAACATCTTTCGATGTAAGGTATATTAGATGTATACATAAAGATAGAACATCCCTAGCTCAAAATAATGTTTTACTCCAGTTGATATCTTTTAAATGTTACTTATATATTACTACATTTGGAGCAAAAACTTGGACTCTTTGGAAGATGGAGAAGAAATACTTGGAGAGCTTTGAAATGTGGTGATGGAGAAGACTTGAGAAGATCAGGTGGACAGACAGGGTGACAAATAAAGAGTGGGTGAGAAGAGAAACATTTTGGATGTGATTCTTTGATACAAATCAGACAGGATACATCCTTAGGAGGAACTGTCTTCTGCATGACGTCATAGAAGGAAAGGTTGAGGGAAAGAGGAGCTAAAGGAGGAGGCAAGGACAGGGCGCATTGGCAGTCTTAAGTTTCTGACAAAAGAATGGCTCTGTCGTAAGACAGAACATAACACACAATAATACTTTTGCCTTTAAACAAGTATTCATAGTAAATACAAACAGTCCCATTTTCATTAAAAAGTCCTTAGGTATCCGTCCACTATAAAAAAACACCTAGATCTTCCTTCACGTATTCATACGCCAAGCGATATGATCTGCAGCTGTCAATTTAGATAGATACCTATAAAGTAGCAACAACAATGCGGTGTACTGTACTGATGCTGCCCACACACAAGTGTTTGTACTTTTCCCACGATACGCTTACAGATTACTTTGTGATTAATGACCAGGTTCAACCACTATGCGGGCAAAATGCACTGAGGGCGGTTTTTATGCTAATGATTTCCCATCGCCCCTCTTTCTTTCTCTCTCTCTCAAAAAAAAAAATGCAGATAACCCGGACGGATGTTAAGACTCTGGGCACACAACAACGAAACAAATATTGAAAGTAAATAATATTTTAATTCTCGCCCGAACATTCATAAACAAAGAACGCAAGCTATTTTGTTTTTAATTTCCCTCGGAGAGAGAAGTATTGTGATCGTAAAACAAAATATAGCTCGAGATTTTGAAAAATGTATCTGTTTAAAGTGCGGCAGAAGGGAGCGCGAGTATTTTTTTTTACAGTTTTTATAAAATTGAAATCTTTTTGGCCAAAGTAGATAAAATATTTCTCCAGTAGCAAGGTAGACTTTAGTTTTCTGCACATGTTAATATCAACAGATCTTGAATATAGGTCAAAACCTTTCTCTTTATTTAAAAAAAAAAAAAGTTTTGACAACATTCCAGGACACCCTTGACCGATATTCCAGATCTGTTGATACTATCATGTGCAGAAAACTAAACTCTATGTTGCTACTGGAGAAATATTTTATCTATTTTGGCCAATAAATTTAAATTCTGTAAAAACACTTGTGCTCCCTTTGGCCACACCTTAAGGTAAGACACGTGCAACCGAAAAAAAAAAGTGGTTTTCGAGATGACGTCTCTCCATGTCTCAGCTTATATCCGAAATCATTTAAGCGATCGGGCTATAATTTGGTATGTGTGGAGTTTTCATTGGTCACCCCCTCCCCCGCCCAAGGGGGGGTTTTGGAATAAAATTTAAAACCCTAAGATTAAGGGTTAATTACTGAAGGGCAAAAAGAGAAAAAGTAAATTTTCTAGAAATCTGCTCTAGTGAATTTAATTAAATTTCGTATCTAGGCACCGTTTTACATTTATAGACAAAATTGGATTTTTCAATTTCCATTGAAAATTACTTAAGGGGTACTTTACACAAAAGGAAATTTAGAATTCTGATCACATCTCCTTAATATATATATATATATATATATATATATATATATATATATATATACTAGCCCCCTTAACCGTAAAAAATATTGTAAAGAATCCTGTAAAACAAAGCTTCAAATCATCCATCATGTCAATATAAAACCAAAACTTTTTTTACTTATTTTTTTAAATACAGTCCTACCATCACTGTATAGTCCCCTGCCTCTTTTGATCCTCCCTCCTATTTTCATCTCATTCCTCTATAATTTTGTTTGCTCTAGGCGCGAAAGGAATTGTGTATAAACCAATCAAACAAATTGTTAAAATCAAATTAATTTTTCAGCTTCCTCCACTTTCATTTTACTCCCCTCGTTTCCCCAAATTTTATATATATTTTTTTTTGCGTTCCTTGTAACTACATCTATTTCTCTTTCCTCCCCCCTCCCCCACCCGTCCTCTTCACCAACCCCACTTTCCCTTCAACAACTTTTATTTTCCAACGACTATATAATATACTATCGACATTTTTATGAGGAATAAATTAAATTTTCAAAATAAAATATAGCCTATGTTACTCGCTGATAATGTAGCTTTATATTGGTGAAAGAATTTT